>JAMPIV010009780.1:0-462500 GCA_024509875.1 Oreohelix idahoensis
AAATGTGTTTTTACATTTGGTGGTACTATGGAAAGCTATCCTACTGCTACTATTAGGATTGACACTCCTTTCTTCACAGTAGATGTCCATGCATGTCTTCTTCCTAATCCTATTGCGGATCTTATAATCGGTCGTATTCATGGGGTTAAGGAATGCACCCCGCAACAAATTTCTAGTTGGGAAGAAAGAAACATTCAAACGGTCAATGCAGTGGTGACAAGAGCTCAAGCTCTTAATCCCCAACTTCATCTGATAATAGTAATGAAGTTGATAGCCAAGACGAGCACTTGGTGATTTCCCATGACTCGTTTGTTAAACGTCAAGAAGAGGATCCTTCTTTGAAGAAATACTTCCTTCTTGCAAAGAAAGGGGATCCCAATCAAAATACGAATCACAAATCGTATATTACTATGAAGAATGGTATATTGGTACGAATGGTACAACACTCGGACAAGTCTATGCATTCGCAAATTCTTGTGCCTAAGTGTATGAGAGCCTTAATTCTTCGGCATGCACACGATTCTCAGTGTGCTGGACACATGGGTTTTTTCCAGAACTAAAACTAGAGTCCTTGCGTCTTTCTTTTGGCCATTCGTGAATAAAGACATCCGAATTTATTGCCGATCTTGCAAAATTTGTCAAGAGGTCAAGTCTAGGGGTCCGAGACATGCTGCTCCTATTCAGGCTGCAGATATTCCGATTCGGCCGTTTCAGAAAATGGCTATAGACATCATTGGTCCGTTCAAAATTAAGTCAGCCAGAGGACACCAATTTATCCTCACTTGCGTGGACATGTGCACGCGTTGGCCAGAGGCTATTCCTCTGAAGAGCATATCAACTGTCGATATCGCTGATGCTCTTTGGCTCGTATTTTCTCGTCTGGGATTCCCCGGAGAAATACTGTCGGATCACGGCACTCAGTTAATTTCGGACGTTATGTCTCAGGTAATGGCTACGCTAGACATTAAAAGGTCTCTCAGTAGTATTTATCATCCAATGTCCAATGGATTGGTAGAACGTCTTAACAGGACACTAAAGAACTTACTTGGCAAGATAACGGAGGATCATCCTGAAGATTGGGACAGGGTTTTACCTGCAGTCCTCTTTGCCTATAGAGAGGTTCCCAACGAGCATACAGGGTTTTCTCCTTTCGAACTTGTCTTTGGCGCGCAACCGCGCGGGCCGATGTCCTTGTTACACGATTTGATAACTTCCGATAATATTGACGATGATACACAATCGTCATATGAATATGTTATAGCTCTTAGAGAAAAGATTATCGAATCGTGCAGGTTAGCAACTTCATCTTCCGAATTTGCGAAAGAAAAAGCTAGGCGATTTGCTAATAAGAAAAGACGCCTACGTCAACTTTGTCCTGGAGACAAAGCATATGTCTTACTGCCCTCAAGAGAGAATAGACTTCTCATTTCTTGGAAGGGTCCATACACTATAGTCTCGAAAATTTCTGATGTCGACTATATTGTCGATGTGGATGGAAGGCATAAAACCTTCCATATAAATATGCTAACAGAGTTTATTGAACGTCCAGACTATTTACAGCCTATTTTTCCAGGCGACGGACGACTCTCCAGTCCAACATGGTCACATCTCATCCCTGTCTGTTATACAGGATGAGGAAACTATTTTTTCTGACGTGAACTTACCTCTTCCTACGATTCCACTTACTTCAACGGAATCGTGGAGAGACGTTACAGTCTCTTCCAACTTGTCTTTTGAGGAACAGCGTCAAGTATCCTCTACGTTACAATCATATCAGGATGTCCTTACCGACATTCCTGGACACACAGATGTCATAGAACATGACATCATACTTACTGATCGTAATCCGATCAGAGTAAGACCATACCCAATACCTATTCATTTTCAAGCACAAGTCGAGAAAGAATTGGATGAAATGATTCAACTACAAATAATTGAACCATCCACTTCAGCTTATTCTTCGTCAATAGTTATTGTTCGAAAGAAAGACAATAACATACGTCTTTGCGTTGATTATCGCAAATTAAATCAAGTTACGAAGTTCGATGCTGAACCTATGCCGTTATTAGATGATCTACTTATTAGACTTTCTAAAGCTAAATTCTTTACTAAACTAGACTTGTCGAAAGGTTATTGGCAAGTCCCACTGACGGAACACGCCAAACCTCTCACTGCTTTTTCGACACCTAGGGGTCTGTTTCAATGGAATTTTATGCCTTTCGGGCTTATGAACGCCCCAGCGACTTTCGTACGCATGATGCGACGAATTCTATCAGATCGTGCAGATGTCATTGCATATTTAGACGACATCTGTCTTTTCAGCGATACTTGGGAAGAACACTATGTGGGTCTAAAGGAATTGCTATCTACTCTACGTGAGCATAGTTTGACTGCTAAACCCTCTAAAGCTTTTGTTGGGTTTAGTGAAATTTCCTTCCTAGGTCATCGAGTTGGTCATGGTCTGTTGAAGACAGAGGACCAAAACATTTCAAAGATATTAAATATCTCGGTTCCGAAGACAAAAAAGCAAGTGCGTAGTCTCTTGGGATTGATACAATTCTATGGAAGATTCATTGAGAATCTGTCCTCCATTATGGCACCACTTTCAACGTTATTGAAAAAAGGTTCTCCTAATATGGTGCGTTGGTCCCAAGAATGCCAATCTTCATTGGATCAGGTTAAGAATTTGTTCTCATCTCATCCTATCTTAAGACTACCGACGATTGATAAGACTTTTGTCCTTCGTAGTGATGCCTCTTCCACTGGCATTGGAGCGGCACTAATGCAGGAATATTCAGGAACTCTGCATCCTGTAATGTATATTTCTAGGAAGCTGAATGCGGCAGAAAGGAATTACTCGGTTTTGGACCGTGAATTGTTGGCTATGGTTTGGTCCATTCTTAAGCTACAAAGGTTCCTTCTGGGCGCGCATTTCTTTATGGAAACCGACCAAAAAGCTCTTACGGCTATGCAAAGTAAGGATTTGAAGAGCTCGAGATCTACTCGTTATGCTATTGCTCTTCAGCCTTTCCATTTCACGGTGCGAGCTATCCGTGGTTCGGATAATGTGATGGCGGACATATTGTCTAGATGCCCACATGATTCCAGTTAAATCTTGTGTCCTAGTTTTTCCTGATATATTTTCAGACTTAGGTCTGTCCTTAATATCATAATATGTTGTAATACAAATGTATTTGGATGATGTTTAGATAATTTAACAAATTTCATTTTGTCCATCCATCAGTGATATGTTGCTAAAATAGCATTGACATTTGTATATTGCTATGGTTATATTATTTAGTAATGTTTGATATATGATTGGTATTGCCAGCAACTTAGGTTTCTTGAATGGTATCCCTTAGTTTGTTTGGCTTAAAGGAAATATTTTCTCCTATGTTGGGAGATGATTTGTACCCTCTTCTATTGTACCTGATATTAGGTTCATTGTTTGCATGAGCACAGAAGTGATACTGGTGCTATCTTGCTCATGAACATATTAAAAAAAAAAAAAAATTGCATTTTTTTTTTTTTTTACAGGGGGGGTGGTAGTAATGTTGCTGTCATTTTCGACGGAGTCATCTGTCAAGTTATTTGCTTATGTTTGTATCATAAGAATAATTGTGTCTTTACCTGCGATGTCAGGTTGATTAGGGGTTGTCTTCCCTTGTTTATTCATTCATTGTGTTTGACCTTTAGGGTCAGAGGTTGACAGTTCGGCGTAGGCCTATGGGAAGGTTTTTTAAGCGGGAGTGAGATATACTTCCGGGAAGCCGGGAGGTCCTGTTTTTCTGAAGGGACCAAGAGTCCATTGTTTTTCGGGGAGAATCTTCGAAGTAACTGCTATGGCAGTTTTCCCCAGTGAATCTCTGTGCGTCGGGATGACGACAGAATTCCTTGTTTAGTTCTGAGGATTCATTTTCCAGGTAATACCGACCTTTATGCATTATTACGCTTTTCGGTGGCAGAACATGTAAAGGATTACCTAGGGTGAACAGCAGCTCACTGATCCGCCATTTCAGAACTTATATATTTGTGCTCGAGGTAGCCATCCAAGACTGTTAGTCTTATATTGTCCAGAAATCCAGTGACGAAGATATATTGTGGGAGCCGCAGATTGGCGGAGTTCATATCTACAATAAGTATTACTGCAGGGTTGATGATAACCTATTTAACAGAAGTACACGGCCGACGTCAGAACGAGGCCTGTGCTTTCGGCTGTTATACTACAGCCTGATATGTGCAATTGGCGGGGAGTGCCAAGTTGCACCTATGTGTCCAAGTGACTAAGGCATCTGACGCGTTTAGTCAGAGACGCCAAGGGCGACGCTACGAACTGTCATTATTGAAGAACTTTGCTATTGACCATGCACGTCTATTCTGATGTTTACCTTTTTGAATGCCAAATGTATACCTATCGATGTCAGGTCAGCATGACCTTGTTACACTGACTGTTCCTGTTGATATTATGTGTGTTCCCGTCAATAAATGTCTTGAAACATGCCTGCAGTGTCAAAGCATCCTTGATTACTGCATGTGAGAGTATGGGTTGCAGGATCTACATCTATACGAGCCTAAACACATTCGCGTCTTCATTCGCACCCACACTCAATTCATCATACGCTCGCACTACACATCTAACAACATGTATACTGTCTTGGGCCAGTGATCACATCAACAAGAGAAAAAAGACAGTTACAAAGTAAGATACTTAACATTTCTATTCCTAAGACTAAAAAGCAAGTACGAAGTCTCTTAGGTCTAATACAATTTTATGGACGATTCATCCCGAATCTGTCCTCCATTATGTCACCTCTTTCTTCCTTGCTAAAGAAAGGGTCTTCTAATGTAGTCCATTGGACTCAAGAATGTCAATCCTCTTTGGATAAGGTTAAAACTATGTTTTCTACTTCACCTATCCTAGTATTACCTTCTAAGGATAAGACATTTATTCTTCGTAGTGACGCTTCATCCACCGGGATTGGAGCTGCACTAATGCAAGAGTACTCTGGAACTCTGCATCCTGTGATGTATATTTCTCGGAAATTAAATGCCGCGGAGAAGAATTACTCGGTCCTAGACCGTGAATTATTGGCTATGGTTTGGTCAATCCTTAAACTGCAAAGATTTCTTTTGGGCGCGCATTTCATTGTGGAAACTGACCAGAAAGCTCTTACGGCTATTCAGAGTAAAAATCTGAAGAGCGCGAGATCAACGCGATACGCGATTGCTCTACAGCCATTTCATTTTTCGGTGCGAGCTATCCGTGGTTCAGAAAATGTGATGGCAGATATTTTGTCTAGATGCCCACATGATTCATAACTGTTATACAACTTTGATACAGTTGTTTCTATGTTGAAATGTGTACACATATGTAATATATCATATATTGATTGTAACACTACTTAGCGGTTCATTGATATGTATTCACCGCTGATCTTTCAATGTTTTTCGTCTTTGATGATCATGATGTTAAGATATCTTAGATGGAATTTATGTATAAACTAATGTGAAAATTGTGTCATTGCTAATATTGTAGTATGCGTTGGTGACACCTCTCTGGAAATATTTATACTTAGAGAAGTACTTTCTCTAAGGTCATAAAACTTATGCTTATCATCTGCGCATTGTTATTGCTGCGTTGTGAGCCTATTGTATGTTGCTCCTAGATGTATTTCAAAAAAAAAATGTACCATTTTTTTTCCCGAGGGGTGTGGTAATCTGTTGCGTGCATATTTTGACGCACATTTTACAAAAATCGATATGGCTATTTAATATGGGAAAAATATAGACATTCATTTATTTGTGTATGAAAATGCTGTTTATGGTAAAAGCGAGATAATCCATGTTTGATTCACACTTTTGATTATAGGAGTAATCGTTCTGGATACTGATCCAGCGCAAGGATATTGCGCTTGCGTTTGTACTTATTTTTTTAGGGCCAGAAAATATATTAATTTGCTTATTGTGTTTATGGCCTGAATTCATATGTATTACATATTATTAGTACAAGTAGAATCAGTCCTATATTGTATATTTTGGATTGGTAGGAGGGACTAGATTCTTGTATTCCGGTCTAGCGGAAGTATGAGTTGTCTTGACAAGTCGTGATGAGTTCCGATGTACTGCTTACAAATGGCGGGGTACGTTTTTCTAGAGCTGGTCCTTTCGTCAGAAAAAAATGTCTTACGAAGTGGTTTTTCTTCTGAAGGAGATGGTGTCTCTACGATAGTTTGTGTTAGAGACTCTCCTTATGTCAGTATATAGATGATTCGGACTCCAGGTAAACCCAGCTCCTATTTTGATGATCTCTCGTCGGTTAGGCCTAGCTTGACTTTTGTGCTTCGCTATACTAGTGTCGTGTTTTGTATCGACGAAGATGACAGATTTTCCTGCAGCGGTTATGGCTACGTGAATCAACCTGATCACCGTAGAGCTGTATGGAAACATTTATGAAATCCTTTATATAACCATTATAAATTAACTCTGGCTTATATTCTCCTTCCTATGAATGAGTGAACGACAACTCAGGGAAGCAGCCATGTTGGATTTCGGTCATCATATGTTTTGATCACTGCCAAGAGAACAGATTATTTATCTTATTATCGGACAGTGACAGGGAGATCTCAATCTTGCTAGAAACCCCCTTTCGTGGTTTCATAATATATACTACAAACTATGGACGTCAAGTAACTTTGGTTATTTATCGATCCGCCCTTCACTGACGCGTTTAGTCAGATAGGGGGATGTGGCCATAATGTATCATGACATTGAACTTTTGATGTACTGCCCATTATTTCTGAATGTGTCATGACTTCAGATCTGCTATGTATACCTACAAATTGATATGTCAACGAACCATGATGTACTCGTATGTCCCAGTGTGTACGTCTGAATAAATTGAGTAAACAAAGATTCCAGCAGTCTGCATTGGTGCCTTGTAGACACAAGTGTATGAGTGGTTATATTGGTCAGCACACGAACAGCACACCATTCGCGTCAATCACACTCTACATTTCTACTTCATACATACACCATCCTGCGTCGGTTGAAGTGACCAAGTTTAGGGCCTGCTTCCCCTGGAGCCTTTGCCTTCCCTAACTCAGGACTAGGGTGAGTTACCCATTTACAGCTGGGTAGACTGGAGCATGCCTGATCTCAACAACACACCACTCTTCCTTACAGAGCATCCAGTGTGTGTGTGAAAGCAACTTTACAGAGTGGAAGAAATAAACTTTACAGCCACTCGAAAAGCAGCGGCTGGAAGACTTTTTCAGGCCATAAATCGTGGATTCCTCAGCAAGAAAGAGGTTGGTAAGAAAACGAAGATGGCTGTATACCGCCCTACCTATGTCCCAGTCTTGACATATGGATGCGAGTCGTGGGCAATGACTACAACCCACAAAAGCCAGATCCAAACCTCAGAAATGAGGTATCTGAGGAAAGTGGTTGAAGTAACAAGAAGAGACATGGTCCGCAACCAGACGATCCGTCAAGGCCTAAAATCCCATCCGCTGCAGACCCAAATAGAACAGTCCCAACTAAGATGGTTTGGCCATGTCTGCAGAATGGGAGAAGATCGGCTACCACGACAAGCATGGGAAACAAAGAGCCAGGGATCCAGACCTCCAGGACGACCCAGAGTCCGCTGGGAGGACAACATTAGACAATCTTTGAAGGACCGAGGACTAGAATGGAACCAGGCCAGGAAGAAGACAGCTGATAGAATAGTCTGGCGCTCTCTCTTCCAAACCTCTACACCTCACGGTAGAAGGGGAACGACTAAGTAAGTAAGTATATTTTTTTTGTGGCACTTCTGCAATTCCACTGTATTATTCTAATGTTCTGTACGTCCATTACTTAATTGTTAAGTTTGTTATAAATAGTGTTGTACTCTTTTACTCTGAGAAGTGTATAATATATTTATTTATTTGCTAACAACAAAGTCTCCTAGATTTTTGGTTTCTTTGTTAAAGTGAGTTTGTAGTTCACTTTGAAGATTCAGCATAAAGGCTTTCACACTGTTTGATACAGAATGAATAAGTTTTTGACAATCTGTCATTTTTTCATTCCACATTTCTTCTAGTTGTTTTTTTTCTGTTCACTTTTGCTCATTCATTATGAGTTGTCTTTCTGACTCAATCCTTTTCAGTAAATCTTCATTCTCTTCTTTGAGTTCTGCTAATTTAGCCACATCTTTAGCTACTTCATGCTGTATGTTTCTCATGGTTTTCAAGATTTCTTCTGCCTTTCACACTGTATCTTCTGTTATCGATGATTTGATCATTTCACTTTCTTCTGGTAGATTGCTATCTTTTGTCAGTATTTTTTGGACTTTATTTTTCCTTTGGGTTATTTCAGCATTTCTGGTTCTGACTGTGATTTCTCTTGGTGACCAAGTTGTAGATGTAGCGACTGATGATTGATGTTGTTGTAGTGCTACTTTGAATGGTGTGTTAGTATTGACTGATTTTATTAGAGCTAGTTTTGTTTGTTGGTAATGTGGACATCCAAGGAAACGTGCACTGTGGTTTCCTAGACAATTTGCACATTTTCTGTTTATATTTCTTGTTCTGTAATCTTTATCATCTTCTACTAATTTGCAGTGATCAAAGGTGTGGTCCACTGCACAATATTGACATCTAGGCTTACTTCTACATGTTCTTTTGGTGTGGCCAAATTTCTGGCAGTTTGAGCATTGAATGACTGGTGGTATGTAAGCTTCTGTTTTGATTTTAGTTCTGCCACTGAAGAAATGTGATGGGATTTCTCGCCCTTCTAATGTAACTATTATTACAGTTGAAGTTCCTAATTGTTGCGATATCCTTTCCAGTTTAAGAATCCTATATTTTGGATTTTCTGTTTGTAGTCTAGTTCTTATTTCTTCCTCTGGAACTGTTACAGGTATTCCTTTAATTACACATTTCCTGGTTTCTTTGACTAATTCTACTTACTTACTTACTTAGTCGTTCCCCTTCTACCGTGAGGTGTAGAGGGGGAACGACTAAGTAAGTAAGTAAGTAGAATTAGTCAAAGAAGTTTTATTAAAGCTTTTGACTTTTCAGTCATGTTCATTGTGAGTATTATGCCAAAATTTGTTCTTTTTATGTGTGTTATTGATCCTTTATCTGGGACCCAAAGATGCAGCAATAGTGAATGCAGTCAGCGACCCATAGCTTGACTGCTTGCATCAGGACCAGCGAACCAGAGCTGGTCAAGACCGTACTCCACCTCCACGTGGTGGTCCTGGAAACAGTCTGCAGCAGTGCAGTCTGGCTGAGCGAGTACGGATCGAAATGGGAAGGCAAACCCGGTCCCTAAAAAATGCCGTGCTGAAGTCGGATGTGTCAACCGAAAGGTGCAGATAGCACAGCTACGGCGTAAACAGACACAACGCAACCACCGTCCTTTTCAGGGCCAATGAGGAAGAAGAAGAAGAAGATCCTTTATCTATAACTGTTTCTAGTACATTGATGATCTTACTGTCTGGTAATGCTCTAATACTTACCACATTGCCACTGATTTGAAAAATCCTTAACCTTGGGAGGTTTTGTTCAACTTTATGAGTAGGCCTATTGATTTGTTGGTCTTTCATAAGGTTCTCAAGATCCTTATTCTTTGAATCAATGTTCAGATTATTGGTTTTCTCTATTATTTTACTCTGACATCTTCCTTTTTTTCTTAATTGTTTCCTTTGAAGCTTGTATCTTCTGTCTTTCCTCTTCTCTATTCGTATTCCTGATTTCCCCTTGATCATCATTCTGTGAGTCAGCTTGTACTATTTTAGCCCATGATTTTCTGGAGATACTACCTGTTTTCAACCTTGTACGTCCATTACTTAGAATAATTGTCCTTATTTAACTTTAAATATACAGTATAATATTTAGTAGTTTTGTGAGTAACGAAAATTTCAAATTATAAAATGGCGCCTTTGACTTTCAAAACATGGAAAGTCGCGTATGCAAAAGTAATTATAAAATTAAAACTAAGTGTTAACCAATCTTAATTATTCAATATTGTTATGAATGACAAAAATACTAATAATTCTTAAAGAATTTTAACAAACAAATTAACTTCCCTGCAGTAAGCTTTTGCACAATAGATTTAGAATCACAAGTAAAACAATAATGGAACCGCCATTATGAAATATATTGTCTTCGATTTCAAATAATATGAATAACTGCGTGAAAGTGGCATCACATTTGTCACATCATTGTAAATAGGGCAAAACAAATGGAACTCTTTTATTGTTTAAAAATAAAAATGAGAAGATGATACCATATTTTGATATCGGTAAAATTAGTATACGCTGTATTATATATTCCCTAACATTAACCCGTCAACAGTGACAGGTTATTAATTATAGTGTGTTGTTTCTGTTACATGTATTACAGATGGTACTATCACTAATGTGGTCATTTCATTGCAGGCGACCGTCATTAGATATTTGTAGTGAAAATTATATTCTTCTCTTCTTTGATCCTTAGCCGCCGACCATCAAAGCAGTCAGTGGCCATTACGCCTGGTTGCGTCTTGTAGGGCAACAACAAATTGATTCCACTTTTAGGGCAACAACAAATTGATTCCACTTTGCTCGGTCGGCGGCCATCCTTCGTACAGTGCATCAACTCTGAAAATTATATGGATGTATTAAATATAAAGACATGGAGTAACCCAACCTAAATGACATGTGGAGCAGTGATAATGATCTAATGGACCGCAAATTGACCAAATAACTAACGTTTCTTTCATGACAACATGTCTCGTAATTGTTCGTACATCTTTTAAAATCTTGCCCTGGTAGACTTACCACCTCTGAGTAGCCATGGTTGACTTATTGCCTCTGAGAACAACGTTTGAAGTTTGACGAAACTCCAGTTCATGTACTGCTTATCAATCATGTTGTTGGCTTCTTTCATAATCAAACTGTTCATGCACACCTTCATTTGCGCACTTTTTCAATTTTCGGGAGAGTACATATAAGGGGAAACAATACAATTATTGTCTAACTTTCAACCACTGTTGCACCCCCTTAGCTGTGGTTGAAAGTTAATGTACTCTCTCGAAAATAGAAAAGTGCGCAAATAACGGTGTGCAAAATGTGACTGACCGACCGACCGACCGAAGTACTTACGGCGGAAATTATGGTATTGAATTACTCCAGATGTTTTTTTGTTGTTTTTTTGGGGCTCAGTTTCAGGTTCTAGTTTTCCAGCCATCGGATGTTATAGAACAGCGAACTCTAGAAAGGAACTTTTGATGTTTCCTAAGCTTGTGCTGTCTTCTCACGTTTGTGTCCTGCTGATGTGGATCTTCATGCAGGCTGATGGTAAAGTGAAAGTTTTGCATGTATTTATTTTAACCTGCATATATGTATTTTGGCGATATCAAATGAGAAAACATGAGAGAGCCATAGCTAGAAATTGCCCCGTGTAATTTCTGAGGGTCTCTTGTGATGCATATTGTACAAGGTGACTTTTGATGTTGTTAATGAGGCTGGCAACATCATCATGTTAAACAAATTGCTGCAGAAACAACCACTACAAGATCATGAGGCTTTTTGCTGGCTTGGGGGTCCAATCTCCATAGGGAGCCAAAAAAGGAAAATGATGAAAATGATGATGAAGTTAAGTAGAAACTAAGTTAAAAGCAACAAGACAGATAAGCTGGATCCATTAGTTATATGCCTTTGAAAGCGGACCTGCATACCTGGATAACAACAAGAATGATAAATGGAGATAGAAGTAATATTATAAAGGAATTAAAATGTGCGCAATAAAAATAGTAGTGTCTGAAGTACAGTTGCTCCTCAGCTTATGAAGGTGTTCCGTTCAAATGACTTCATCATAAGCTGACTTTGAAGATAGTCACAATTTCCTTGGTGCTGTATAACACGGAGAACAACAACAACAAAAACTACAGACTTTCTTAAATGGTTGCTTGTCTAGAATAGAATGATTGAAGTAGTATGACAAGATCACTAATTTAGAAATTGATGACAAGAACCAGACAAGAACCAGTAGAACAAGAGATGAGAAGAAAATTTAGGAGATGGATATTACACACATTGAAGAAACCTGTTGATAGCATTACCTGCCAGTCCTTGTTCTTGAATCCCTAGGGTCAGATAGGTAGAGGTACAGGTAGAGGTAGACCAAGGAACACATGGAGAAGAGAGCTGGAGACATACATGAAGGGTGTGAAGAAGATACGGAAAGACCTTGACCTGATGGCACGTGACAGGTAGACGTGGCATAAGTTGGTGACAGGTCAATGCTTTTTGGGGAGCGGAAGGGTGAAGATGTATTGAAGGAATCTTGATGATATGAAATACAAATGCAGGGATGTTTTATTGTATAATTGTGCTTTGCCATTTTATTCAATAATTTCAGGGGGTCGGAGTGGCTAAGAGGTATGGCGTCCGCCTCGAGTTCTAGAGGTACCGGGTTCGATTCCCTGTTAACAGAATATAATGTATGGAACATTTATTTCAGACATAGTGGTCTTAATGATGTCATACTCCCCCCTGGTCTCCTGGGTAGTGAGATCGGATGCCTAGCTTTCTCGGATAAGGGCGAAAAAATAGATGGTCCCGTGTGCAAGTTGCGCACGTTAAAAATCCCACGGCAGTTGGAAATCGTAAAGAGTAGGCCTAACAGGCAGTTGCCTCAGCACAATTCTAAATATTAGGAACCTACCCAACACTAAAAACATTACAGAATGTGTGATTCCTATATACACACATTGGGATTCTCGCCGATGCTACGGAGTTCCTGCACTGGGCTGAGATCCTCCTTGTGTGATCTAAGGGAGAGATTGGAGCACTAATGGAGTAGTCTGTGTGCAATGAAAACCAAACAAAACCAATCAATAATTTCAGATATTATTCCTGTTAAAATAATAGGAATAGAGAACAATAACTAGTAAGTAAATCCATTAAAAAATGTAAGGAAGAAATTAAGGTGCGAACATGTTTTGTTTTCATATTTCTAGCCATTTATTATTTGCAAAAACACCACAAACACCTCGCCAACACCCGTGTCTTCTACTCGCCACTATCCCACTGGCACACGCACTTGTCAACAATGCTACATTAGTGATCTTTATATCTATATTGCTACCAAGATATTATATTGTAGGAAGGAAAAATGTTGATGAATTCTTTCTACCATATGCAATGTTTAGGCTTTACCCATGCACCACAATCTGTACCTAATTCTTTCTCACACGACCTTTTAAAAACAAGTTGTTAATATAAACTTTTATGACTAAATAGCTTGTAATATATATATAAAGTTGTTCTAAATTTGCAGAATAGTGCATTCAAGTGTTGCAAGTCTTGTATGCAACAATATTTTTGCTTAATATCATGGAAAAGGCAGATATCAGAAAACGAAGTATAATCATATGGGTGTACTAGGCGGCTCTTGAAAGAATCATGTACCATATTGTGGAATGCTATATGGTTCATGGGATAGTAAAAGTCAAGTATGTACTAAATGTAAGTAACATACATTCCACTTTTAGTTCCAGGGGTCTCTGATGAGACAACGAAGTAAATAGGCCTATTGCTTCCTCAGGCATGTCGTACAAGACTGCTAATATAAGGTTATGCATGAGGCTAGCAACATCATCACTTAAAACAGATTGCTACAGAAACTACTGCTGCAAAAGGATGTGCAGGCTTCCTGTAAGCGGACCAGCTGCAGTGGTGGCTTGATGCTCAAATAAGAAGGAAAATAATGTCAAGGAAAGACCACAAGGTCCATACCACTGTCTGCTTTATTATATTTTCGTAGCTTCTCTTAGTCACAAACATGTTTATTAATATTGTGAGTATTGTCAGTATTACAAAATATTACTCTGCAGCTTGTGGGGATGGATGGTTTGGGACAAACTGCAGCTTCCAGTGCCAGTGTAAACTGACGATGTGCAAGGGAAATGGCGATTGTCTTGGACTGTATAGTTGTAATGATGGGTATTTTGGACCTGCATGTCAGTATTGTAAGTATCCCTACCATCTCGTAGATTGGTTTAATTAGTGTGTTTGTGGTTTTTATATTGGTTTAATTAGCGTGTTTGTGGTTCTTATATAGGTTTAATTAGTGTGTATGTGGTTGTTACGTTGGTTTAATTAGTGTGTCACATAATGGATAGGGGCGACCCCTTCTTCTTCCTAATCTCTGTTTCACTACGGCAGTAATTGGTACATTTTGTATCTATTTTATTGCGATTTTCCGAGTCGCACCTTTTTCTTTCTCTGTCCACTGGAGCAGATATTTTGTATCTACATTCTTTCGCTACTTTCAGTATATTGTGTCTTGACTGTTTATCTGACAGTCCTGGTGGATGATAATACTAAACATTTGCAGGAGCGGCTGAGAGAACATTATCAACAACCAAGATGGTTAATCGCAGGCACTGCCGACATCAGTACACAGATTAACACATTCATCGCCCAGCGCAATCTGCTTAATCACTGATAAGGCACGGGTGCGTCTCCGCAAGGTTGTAAAGAGACAGATTTTGTGTGTGATCAAGCAACAGATAAGACATTACTTTAGCGAAAGTAATAATTTGTTACATCTTAGACACATTGTCGTGTAAGGTTACCAATATGTCTGTAAGTTTGCCTGCCCGGCAATCGGATGTTTACAGCCCATTTTCAGAAAAGTAATGTTTGAAATTTTGAACCAGATGAGTCATGCAGAATAGTCAAATCAGATTGGCTGTTCATCTGAGCTTCATAACAACGAATGCGTGGGAAGGCAGTGAATATAATCTGACGCATCAGTCAGTCAAATCTACTGTGAAGATCGCTTGCCAAGACACCAGACCTTGCCAGAGTGAAACCTAGAATTTAGAATTCCATTTATCAGACCGGACACCTTTTATTTGAGTATTTATCAGGACTTACAATAACAGCCCAGAAAATTTCTATCATTTTAATAAGAAAAGCCGCTGTCTTAGGAAACTGAAGGAAACACACACAGTCAGAGAGGGAACTTATTAAATTATCGACAATACAGACGCGTGGAAGAGGCCGATTCAAGTCTCTTTTATTCATCTGAGCAAAAAGTCCATGAGCCAGGATTGGCTTATTTGTTGAACCAGCAGAAAGTACTATCTCTGGAACAAGAAGGGACAAGTGGCCTACGCTTTAAGATGAAGGACCTATTTTGTAGACTCTCCTTGACATTTCTGGGAAACGAGCTACACCCGACAACCTTGACCAGCAATGAGCGGGAGCAGTGTAAAAAGAAACAACCCATCAGAAGGAGAAGAACCGTCATTGGCAGCTAAGTTCCATATATAAGCTGCCAAAGTAAACGTTTTTTCATCATCTCTATTACCAATCAATGATGAAACTTTCCTTCTAAACTATTCAAATTATTTTCTAACTGTTAAAACTGAAGTGATTATTAAATTTTGTTATTTGTAAATTTACAAATTTTACTTCGATTTAATCCTTTTAAAGTTACTGCATGTTTGTCTCAGTCAATTTACTACATATACTCTAAACTGAGCTATACCAGAATAATAAGAATTCCCCTAAGTTAATCAGAGGTGGGGGCTTAACGAGCTAACACTAATCATTGCTTAATTCTTCACAAGGGGTCGGCAGATTCTAGAATACACGTGCTCACCAAAAAGCAGCATTGTTTTCGCTTATCTGAATATCTTGTGAAGACTACCTTTGCGATAGAAGTATCATTACCCTTCTAACCATATCTCTGCCAAGAGTAATCTTGCGAGAAGGTAGACACCTTTGAAACCCATATTAGATACTCTTGAGTTTGGGCCACTGTTGGACCACTACTGCAAAGCAGGGGAGGCAATACCGTCACATAGTTCTATGTGATTGTTATATTGGTTTAAGTAGTGTGTATGTGGTTGTTATATTAGTTTAATTAGTTGTATGTGGTAGTTGTATTGGTTTAATTAGTGTGTATGTGGTTGTTATTTTGGTTTCATTAGTGTGCGTGTGATTGTTATACTGGTTTAATTAGTGTGTATGTGATTGTTATATTGGCTGTATAAGTGTGTATGTGGTTGTTATATTGGCTTAATTAGTGTGTATGGGATTGTTATATTGGTTTAATTAGTGTGTACATGTTTGTGATTGTTACATTGGTTTAACTAGTGTGTATGTGATTGTGATATTGGTTTAATTTGTGTGTATGTGTCTCTGGTTGTTATATTGGTTTAATTAGTGTGTATGTGATTGTTATTTTGGTTAATTACTGTATATATGTATGTGATTGTTGTAGTGGTGTAATTAGTGCGTATGTGATTGTTATATTGGTATCATTAGTGTGTATCTGTATGTGATTCTTATATTTGGTTTAATTAGTGTGTATGTGGCAGTAATATTGGTTTAATTAGTGTTTATGTGGTTGTTGTATTGGTTTAATTAGTGTGTAAGTGCATGTGGTTGAGATATTGCTTTAATTAGTGTGTATGTGATTGTTATATTAGTTTAATTAGTGTGTATGTAATTGTTATATTTGTTTTAATAAGTGTGTATGTGTATGTGATTTCCAATGTGGTGTAATTAGTGTGTATGTGATTGTTGTACTGGTATCGTTAGTTTGTATGTGTATGTGATTGTTAAATTGATTTAATAAGTGTGTATGTGGATGGGGTTGTTATATTGGTTTAATTAGTGTGTATGTGATTGTTATATGGTTTAATTAGCTGTATGTGATTGTTATATTGATTTAATTAGTGGTATGTGATTTTTATATTAATGTAATTAGTGTGTATGTGTATGTGATTTTTATATTTTGTTAATTAGTGTGTATTTTTATTTGATTGTTATATTGGTTTAATTAGTGTGCATGTGATTGTTATATTGGTATAAGTAATGTGTATGTGAGTGTTAAATTGATTTAATTAGTATGTATGTGATTGTTATAGTGGTTTAATTAGTGTTCATGTGATTGTTATATTCGTTTATTTAGTGTGTATGTAATTTTTATTTTGGTTTAATTAGTGTGTTAGTGATTGTTATTTTGGGTTATTTAGTGTGTACGACATTGTTTATGTTGATTTAATTAGTGTGTATGTGATTTTTATATTTATTTAGTTTATGTGTATGTGGTTGTTATATTGGTTTAATTAATGTGTATGTGAAATTTATATTGGTTTAATTAGTGTGTATGTGATTGTTTATATTGGTTTAATTAGTGTGTATGTGATTTTTATATGTGTTTAATTAGTGTGTATGTGTTGTGCAAGGAAATAGAAGACTTGGAAGCAAAGCACATGACAAGAGATATGCATGAAGAAATAAAGAAATTATCAAATCGGTCGCGGTTTGCACAAGGAGGAAGCTGTATCAAGAACAAAAATGGTGTAATATTACTTGATGAGAAAGACATATCAAACAGATGGGCAGAATACGTAAAAGAA
This sequence comes from Oreohelix idahoensis, assembly GCA_024509875.1. Taxonomy (NCBI): domain Eukaryota; kingdom Metazoa; phylum Mollusca; class Gastropoda; order Stylommatophora; family Oreohelicidae; genus Oreohelix; species Oreohelix idahoensis. The sequence continues at coordinate 17,413 of JAMPIV010009780.1, forward strand.
CTATTCGAGGACAACAGAGGTAAAAAACCATCACCAGATTCTAATGAAGGCCCAAACATTCTCAGATCAGAAGTAGAGAAGCCATTCATATGATACAAAAAGGAAAATTAGCAGGCATGGATAACATAAAAATTGAAATGATAGAAGCTCTGGAGAGCTTTGGTATAGATACAATCACAGAAATATGCAACGATATATACAATACAGGATATATACCACACGACATGAAGACATCAGTTTTTATAACATTGCCCAAAAAACCAAATGCAACAATGTTCAGACTTCAGAACAATCAGCCTGATGAGTCATGCAATTAAGATACTGCTCAAAATCATACAGGAAAGAATAAAAAGTAAAGTAGACAGCGAAATCCAAGAAGAACAGTTTGGTTTTAGACGGAACAGTAAAACAAGAGAGGCAATATTTTGCCTTAGAATATTAGCAGAAAAATATACAGAGGTCCAAAAAAGTATGTATATGTGCTTCATTGACTATAAGAAGGCTTTTGACAGAGTCCATCATGAGAAAATAATTGAATGCCTCGAAGACATAGATATTGATGGAAAAGATATAAGAATACTCAGTAACCTTTATTGGGAGCAAACTGCCACAGTAAGATCGGGAAGGAATTATTCACCATACATAGACATAAAAAGAGGTGTCAGACAAGGTTGTGTGCTGTCCCCCTGCCTATTTAATTTATACACCGAAAAAATTTTCAAACAGATACAGGAAATACCAGGACTGAACATCAGTGGAAGGTCAATAAACAACCTTAGATATGCAGATGATACCGTGTTGTTAGCTGAAAGCGAACAGGAGTTACAAGAACTAGTGAAGCAAGTGAACAGTATAAGTCATGAATATGGACTCGACATTAATATTGAGAAAACAAAAACTATGATAATTAGCAAAAGAGACAATAAACCCACATTAAAGATAAGCGTGAATGGGAAAATCCTGGAACAAGTCAAGAGCTACGTATATCTTGGTCATATAATAACAGAAGATGGCAGATGTGAAACAGAAATCAAGAAGAGAATAGGAATGGCCAAAGCTACATTCAACAACATGAAACATATACTGACATCCAAACAGTTATCTCACAAATTAAAACTGAGAATCATAAAGTGTTATATATATTCTGCATTTCTGTATGGTGCAGAAACATGGACGATGAATAAGCATTTGGAAGAAAGAATTGAGGCTCTTGAAATGTGGATATATAGAAGAATGGGGCGTATCTCATGGAAAGAGATGAAAACAAATAAGGAGGTCCTAGAAAATCTAGGTATGAAAAGAGAACTAATGAGGGAGGTCAAAGTTCGGGAGCTAAAATACTTTGGCCAGATAAAAATGCATAACACCTTTCAGAAGACCATAACAGAAGGGAGAGTTGAAGGCAAATGTGCAAGGGGAAGACAGCGCTATAAGTGGGAAGATAACATCAAAAGATGGACAGGAAAGAGTCTATCAGAGTGCACCACCAAGACAAGAGACAGAAGACGTTGGAGATCCATTACAGCCAGCCTTCGTTGTGGAGATGGCAACTGATGATGATGATGATGTGTTGTGATATTGATTTAACTAGTGTGTATGTGTAAGTGATTGATATAGTGGTTTAATTAGTGTGTGTGTGTGTGTGGTTTTTATATTTGTATATGTGGTTGTTAAATTGGTTTCACTAGTGTGTTTGTGATTGTTATATTGGTTTAATTAGTGTGTATATGATTGTGTGTTTAAATGTGTGTGTGGTATTTTTATATTTAATTACTGTGTATGGATTGTTTGGTTTAATTTGGTTTCAGGCCTAGATGTGATTTGTGGATTGTTATCAAGGTGCTTGGTTTAATTAGTTTTGGCACTTGCCCTGTATGCAGCGCTGGGCCCTCTGCCTTGAATTGTTATATGGAGGTCCTTCTTAGTTGCCCCGTGGAGCCAGGAGGCATGATAATAGAGCTACTTGCCTGTAACTGTCTTTTTTTCTTTGTTGATGTGATCACTGGCCCAAGACAGTATACATGTTGTTAGATGTGTAGTGCGAGCGTATGATGAATTGAGTGTGGGTGCGAATGAAGGCGCGAATGTGTTTAGGCTCGTATAGATGTAGATCCTGCAACCCATACTCTCACATGCAGTAATCAAGGATGCTTTGACACTGCAGGCATGTTTCAAGACATTTATTGACGGGAACACACATAGTATCAACAGGAACAGTCAGTGTAACAAGGTCATGCTGACCTGACATCGATAGGTATACATTTGGCATTCAAAAAGGTAAACATCGGAATAGACGTGCATGGTCAATAGCAAAGTTCTTCAATAATGACAGTTCGTAGCGTCGCCCTTGGCGTCTCTGACTAAACGCGTCAGATGCCTTAGTTACTTTGACACACAGGTGCAACTTGGCACTCCTCGCCAATTGCACATATCAGGCTGTAGTATAATAGCCGAAAGCACAGGCCTCGTTCTGACGTCGGCCGTGTACTTCTGTTAAATAGGTTATCATCAACCCTGCAGTAATACTTATTGTAGATAGAAGTTCCGCCAATCTGCGGCTCCCACAATATATCTTCGTCACTGGATTTCTGGACAATATAAGACTAACAGTCTTGGATGGCTACCTCGAGCACAAATATATAAGTTCTGAAATGGCGGATCAGTGAGCTGCTGTTCACCCTAGGTAATCCTTTACATGTTCTGCCACCGAAAAGCGTAATAATGCATAAAGGTCGGTATTACCTGGAAAATGAATCCTCAGAACTAAACAAGGAATTCTGTCGTCATCCCGACGCACAGAGATTCACTGGGGAAAACTGCCATAGCAGTTACTTCGAAGATTCTCCCCGAAAAACAATGGACTCTTGGTCCCTTCAGAAAAACAGGACCTCCCGGCTTCCCGGAAGTATATCTCACTCCCGCTTAAAAAAACCTTCCCATAGGCCTACGCCGAACTGTCAACCTCTGACCCTACAGGTCAAACACAATGAATGAATAAACAAGGGAAGACAACCCCTAATCAACCTGACATCGCAGGTAAAGACACAATTATACTTATGATACAAACATAAGCAAATAACTTGACAGATGACTCCGTCGAAAATGACAGCAACATTACTACCACCCCCCTGTAAAAAAAAAAATGCAATTTTTTTTTTTTTAATATGTTCATGAGCAAGATAGCACCAGTATCACTTCTGTGCTCATGCAAACAATGAACCTAATATCAGGTACAATAGAAGAGGGTACAAATCATCTCTCAACATAGGAGAAAATATTTCCTTTAAGCCAAACAAACTAAGGGATACCATTCAAGAAACCTAAGTTGCTGGCAATACCAATCATATATCAAACATTACTAAATAATATAATCATAGCAATATACAAATGTCAATGCTATTTTAGCAACATATCACTGATGGATGGACAAAATGAAATTTGTTAAATTATCTAAACATCATCCAAATACATTTGTATTACAACATATTATGATATTAAGGACAGACCTAAGTCTGAAAATATATCAGGAAAAACTAGGACACAAGATTTAACTGGAATCATGTGGGCATCTAGACAATATGTCCGCCATCACATTATCCGAACCACGGATAGCTCGCACCGTGAAATGGAAAGGCTGAAGAGCAATAGCATAACGAGTAGATCTCGAGCTCTTCAAATCCTTACTTTGCATAGCCGTAAGAGCTTTTTGGTCGGTTTCCATAAAGAAATGCGCGCCCAGAAGGAACCTTTGTAGCTTAAGAATGGACCAAACCATAGCCAACAATTCACGGTCCAAAACCGAGTAATTCCTTTCTGCCGCATTCAGCTTCCTAGAAATATACATTACAGGATGCAGAGTTCCTGAATATTCCTGCATTAGTGCCGCTCCAATGCCAGTGGAAGAGGCATCACTACGAAGGACAAAAGTCTTATCAATCGTCGGTAGTCTTAAGATAGGATGAGATGAGAACAAATTCTTAACCTGATCCAATGAAGATTGGCATTCTTGGGACCAACGCACCATATTAGGAGAACCTTTTTTCAATAACGTTGAAAGTGGTGCCATAATGGAGGACAGATTCTCAATGAATCTTCCATAGAATTGTATCAATCCCAAGAGACTACGCACTTGCTTTTTTGTCTTCGGAACCGAGATATTTAATATCTTTGAAATGTTTTGGTCCTCTGTCTTCAACAGACCATGACCAACTCGATGACCTAGGAAGGAAATTTCACTAAACCCAACAAAAGCTTTAGAGGGTTTAGCAGTCAAACTATGCTCACGTAGAGTAGATAGCAATTCCTTTAGACCCACATAGTGTTCTTCCCAAGTATCGCTGAAAAGACAGATGTCGTCTAAATATGCAATGACATCTGCACGATCTGATAGAATTCGTCGCATCATGCGCACGAAAGTCGCTGGGGCGTTCATAAGCCCGAAAGGCATAAAATTCCATTGAAACAGACCCCTAGGTGTCGAAAAAGCAGTGAGAGGTTTGGCGTGTTCCGTCAATGGGACTTGCCAATAACCTTTCGACAAGTCTAGTTTAGTAAAGAATTTAGCTTTAGAAAGTCTAATAAGTAGATCATCTAATAACGGCATAGGTTCAGCATCGAACTTCGTAACTTGATTTAATTTGCGATAATCAACGCAAAGACGTATGTTATTGTCTTTCTTTCGAACAATAACTATCGACGAAGAATAAGCTGAAGTGGATGGTTCAATTATTTGTAGTTGAATCATTTCATCCAATTCTTTCTCGACTTGTGCTTGAAAATGAATAGGTATGGGTATGGTCTTACTCTGATCGGATTACGATCAGTAAGTATGATGTCATGTTCTATGACATCTGTGTGTCCAGGAATGTCGGTAAGGACATCCTGATATGATTGTAACGTAGAGGATACTTGACGCTGTTCCTCAAAAGACAAGTTGGAAGAGACTGTAACGTCTCTCCACGATTCCGTTGAAGTAAGTGGAATCGCAGGAAGAGGTAAGTTCACGTCAGAAAAAATAGTTTCCTCATCCTGTATAACGGACAGGGATGAGATGTGACCATGTTGAACTGGAGAGTCGTCCGTCGCCTGGAAAATAGGCTGTAAATAGTCTGGACGTTCAATAAACTCTGTTAGCATATTTATATGGAAGGTTTTATGCCTTCCATCCACATCGACAATATAGTCGACATCAGAAATTTTCGAGACTATAGTGTATGGACCCTTCCAAGAAATGAGAAGTCTATTCTCTCTTGAGGGCAGTAAGACATATGCTTTGTCTCCAGGACAAAGTTGACGTAGGCGTCTTTTCTTATTAGCAAATCGCCTAGCTTTTTCTTTCGCAAATTCGGAAGATGAAGTTGCTAACCTGCACGATTCGATAATCTTTTCTCTAAGAGCTATAACATATTCATATGACGATTGTGTATCATCGTCAATATTATCGGAAGTTATCAAATCGTGTAACAAGGACATTGGCCCGCGCGGTTGCGCGCCAAAGACAAGTTCGAAAGGAGAAAACCCTGTATGCTCGTTGGGAACCTCTCTATAGGCAAAGAGGACTGCAGGTAAAACCCTGTCCCAATCTTCAGGATGATCCTCCGTTATCTTGCCAAGTAAGTTCTTTAGTGTCCTGTTAAGACGTTCCACCAATCCATTGGACATTGGATGATAAATACTACTGAGAGACCTTTTAATGTCTAGCGTAGCCATTACCTGAGACATAACGTCCGAAATTAACTGAGTGCCGTGATCCGACAGTATTTCTCCGGGGAATCCCAGACGAGAAAATACGAGCCAAAGAGCATCAGCGATATCGACAGTTGATATGCTCTTCAGAGGAATAGCCTCTGGCCAACGCGTGCACATGTCCACGCAAGTGAGGATAAATTGGTGTCCTCTGGCTGACTTAATTTTGAACGGACCAATGATGTCTATAGCCATTTTCTGAAACGGCCGAATCGGAATATCTGCAGCCTGAATAGGAGCAGCATGTCTCGGACCCCTAGACTTGACCTCTTGACAAATTTTGCAAGATCGGCAATAAATTCGGATGTCTTTATTCACGAATGGCCAAAAGAATGACGCAAGGACTCTAGTTTTAGTTCTGGAAAAACCCATGTGTCCCGCACACTGAGAATCGTGTGCATGCCGAAGAATTAAGGCTCTCATACACTTAGGCACAAGAATTTGCGAATGCATAGACTTGTCCGAGTGTTGTACCATTCGTACCAATATACCATTCTTCATAGTAATATACGATTTGTGATTCGTATTTTGATTGGGATCCCCTTTCTTTGCCAGAAGGAAGTATTTCTTCAAAGAAGGATCCTCTTCTTGACGTTTAACAAACGAGTCATGGGAAATCACCAAGTGCTCGTCTTGGCTATCAACTTCATTACTATTATCAGATGAAGTTGGGGGATTAAGAGCTTGAGCTCTTGTCATCACTGCATTGACCGTTTGAATGTTTTCTTCTTCCCAACTAGAAATTTGTTGCGGGGTGCATTCTTTAACCCCATGAATACGACCGATTATAAGATCCGCAATAGGATTAGGAAGAAGACATGCATGGACATCTCCTGTGAAGAAAGGAGTGTCAATCCTAATAATAGCAGTAGGATAGCTTTCCATAGTACCACCAAATGTAACACATTTGATTGTTTTTCCAGTGGCACAGCAAGGATCTATCAGAGACTCCTTAACCCCGACGGTAGTACATCCCGAATCGAAAAGTACTGAGACTAGCCTATCATTTATTAGACCTTTATCTAAGATGAGAGATCCTCTCCCATCATGCGCAACTGTAGCAGGTAGAGCAGGAAGAGGGTGACCACAACTTAGCGTAGATACAGTCGATGAATCGAACAATGTTAAGCATTGGGGGCATTCAGTTGCTCTCCCAAAATCGAAAGCACAACCAGTGATAGCCCTAGAGTTACCACTATCATTTGCTGTATTACAGGCTCCATCAAACTCTTGTTGTGCAGAGTTTGCCTGTTGGTAAGGTCTTTTCTTGTTAAACCTAGGTCTACCTCGATTATCATTTCCCCTGTAATTATTTTGACTATCATTTCCCCTGTAATTATTTCGACTATCATTTCCCCTGTAATTGTGATCATATTGTCTATTGTACTCATCATCCGGTTTGAATCCCGGTTTCTAAATTCACCATCGTCATAATCTTGACGTCGAGAATGATTACCTCGAAAATTTGAATAGTTATTATTTGGATAGCCTTTGCGAAAGTGTCTCAAATTATTACCACTAAAATTACGAGAACTACCATCTTGTCTCCACTGCATAGACGAAGAACCATCATGTGTTGGATTACTCCGCTTCTGAGTGTAATTTTGATTACTTCCCCTATTCCAATTTTGTTGAGCACCCTGAAATTTTTTTTCTGAAATTAGGGCCATATGGTGTTGCCGAAGCAGCTGGCAACCCTTCTTTCACTTTAGAATTGCTAACTGTAGCATGGGGATGTGCTGTGGCATACTGACAACAGTATTCCTCCATTTCTTTTAAGTTTTTTAGGCTTACGCTCATGAAGGAATGCAAGAAAAGAATCATTAACAGATGACAAAACCTTATCTCGCAATAATAAGTCCATTAGACCTTCATATGTTTTCTCAATCTGAGACAACTCAACCCATCGTGTAAATGTACGACGTATCTTTGTAACAAAATCAGAGAAATCTACTCCATTTTCTGGCAACATTGTCCTAAAACGAAGACGATAGTCTTCTTGTTTTAGTTGATATTTTTTTAGCAATGCTGCCCTGACAACATCATAATTAGTCCTCTCATGTTCGTCTATTGTCATAAGAGTAGTCACTGTGTCACCTGTAAAAAATGGCATCAGTTGTTCAACATATTTTTCCTTTTTTATGTTATGCGTATCGCACAAAAATTGGAATCTATCTAGATAATCTGCTACGTCATCCTTTAAAGGATTGAAATGAGGCAATTTAATCCTACTAACAAACTCCCTTGTCGTACTCGAAGTTGTTTGCTGAGCACCCGTACTCGCCAATTTCAATTTCTCTAACTCCAAAGTTGCGAGTTTTTCATCAAGTTCCATCTTCTGTTTTCTTTCCTCATGTTCCATTTTTCTGATTTCAGCCTCAGCTTGAGCTTTCCTCTCCTCTGCAGCAGCCTCTTTGTCTAATCTCTTTTGTTCCGCTTCTTTGTCTAATCTCTTTTGTTCAGCTTCTTTGTCTAATCTCTTTTGTTCAGCTTCTTTGTCTAATCTCTTTTGTTCAGCTTCTTTGTCTAATCTCTTTTGTTCAGCTTCAAATCTCCTTTCCTCCACCTGCATCTGCAATTTCTTTTGTTCAGCAGCAATATCAGCTTCTCTGTCTAGCCTTTTTTGTTCAGCCGCAGCTTCTCTTTCTAATCTTTTCTCCTCAGCCTGAGCTTTTTTCTCTTCTGCAGCTAATGCTTTGTCATACTGAGCAACAGCCCATTGTTCTAACTGTTGACCAGTCTTATCAAGGGCTCTCCCTTGCGTAATAAAGTAGTCCAATGTAGACATCTTGTCTAATGAGATCAGAAACCTGAAAAAAAAAAAAATTAAATAAATTACCTTATCCCACTTCAATGGGAGACAAGTCTGAAATGCTAGACTTGTATACTCACTTCACTTTATTTTACTGTCTTAGTCTTAGACAAAGACTTTGTATGTTCCTCTTGTTTATAATGTACCCAAAAAATCACATGAGTACCTGTGGAAAAAAAAAATTCCCTTATATCCCACTCACTATGGGCACAAGTCTTTTTTATAAAGAACTTGAATATGTATTTCACCTTGTCTCAATCTTTGTAGATAACAAGTCTTTTATCAAAGAACTTGTATAAATATCTTATATAATAATATTTTATTAAGAAACTCTATATGAAGAGTCTATCTTATCAATAATATCAAAACATGACCAAGTATGTGTATGTAGACTGTGTATGACAGTAATGTAGTACAAACAAAAAAAAAAAAATACAAAGACAAAGATACAAAACAATACAAATGGCAACACTGTTTTAACCAAAAATGTGTAGAGAAATACACAAGAAAGGAGAGACCTACAGAATACAAACAAAACAAATCGACAATCAAAACTGAAAAACAGACAAAATATTACAAAAACAACGTTAAGTACAATTACATCACAGCTAACATCAATAGCGACCAATTGTCACTAGCAAATTTCCAAATTAAGAAAATTTGCACCTACAGAACGCTTACAGTAAGCCTCGATCAAGTGGCATATTTACCGTAAGACCCACCAACCGAAAAACCCGCAGAAAAATACACAAAACAGTAGAAATAACATAAACATATAGCAATCAATTTCAATGTGTTGCAGAACAAGTTCAGTCACAGCTGAAACTAAAATAAATTCCTTGCTCCTTGCGAACACAGAAACGAAATGTCAAACGCGCACTGAACGTCAAATCCACTGTAACATAAAGTGGTATTCACGAACCAAAGTTACTATGACCTTCTCAAATTAGGGCTTGCACATTGAATGTTTACTATTTCCACGTACTGTTTACAGACACTTGACCTCCAACAATGTAGCTTGAATGCTCTGACCTAGAAAAGTCTGTTGTTGAATGAAACGTGTAACAACCAGCAGTACTGTTTACAATAGGAACCCGCCTTCTATGCAGTTATGGTCCACGTAGCAAATGCCTAGTAGTTAACTTCAGTACATGTCTTGTTATGCTTTATGTAGCATTATAATATAAATGCTCGTACTGTTTATTTGGGTCAACCGTTGATGACCTATATCTGTCCTGTTGTAGCCAAAACTTGCAAGTGTAGAATTAGCGCTGTGTGTTACGGCTGTCCCGTGTGTAGCTTAGACCCACAGATCAGAAGTGTAATGTGTACTTGTCCTTCTTGTAACTTTCTCGACAAAACTGGAGACATCATACATGTAACAGCCAACCAGGAATGTAAATTTCTGGATCCATAAATGTCAACAATAATGTCAAATGCTCGCTCTGTTCTTTTTAAACCCACAGATCTGGTCCATCAGAAATGTAAGTTTCTAGGCCACATTGGCGACAAGAAATGTATCATAAGAGCCCACGTAACTGGTCCACCAGAAATGTAACTGTCTTTTTTTCTTTGTTGATGTGATCACTGGCCCAAGACAGTATACATGTTGTTAGATGTGTAGTGCGAGCGTATGATGAATTGAGTGTGGGTGCGAATGAAGGCGCGAATGTGTTTAGGCTCGTATAGATGTAGATCCTGCAACCCATACTCTCACATGCAGTAATCAAGGATGCTTTGACACTGCAGGCATGTTTCAAGACATTTATTGACGGGAACACACATAATATCAACAGGAACAGTCAGTGTAACAAGGTCATGCTGACCTGACATCGATAGGTATACATTTGGCATTCAAAAAGGTAAACATCGGAATAGACGTGCATGGTCAATAGCAAAGTTCTTCAATAATGACAGTTCGTAGCGTCGCCCTTGGCGTCTCTGACTAAACGCGTCAGATGCCTTAGTTACTTTGACACACAGGTGCAACTTGGCACTCCTCGCCAATTGCACATATCAGGCTGTAGTATAATAGCCGAAAGCACAGGCCTCGTTCTGACGTCGGCCGTGTACTTCTGTTAAATAGGTTATCATCAACCCTGCAGTAATACTTATTGTAGATAGAAGTTCCGCCAATCTGCGGCTCCCACAATATATCTTCGTCACTGGATTTCTGGACAATATAAGACTAACAGTCTTGGATGGCTACCTCGAGCACAAATATATAAGTTCTGAAATGGCGGATCAGTGAGCTGCTGTTCACCCTAGGTAATCCTTTACATGTTCTGCCACCGAAAAGCGTAATAATGCATAAAGGTCGGTATTACCTGGAAAATGAATCCTCAGAACTAAACAAGGAATTCTGTCGTCATCCCGACGCACAGAGATTCACTGGGGAAAACTAAAACTGCCATAGCAGTTACTTCGAAGATTCTCCCCGAAAAACAATGGACTCTTGGTCCCTTCAGAAAAACAGGACCTCCCGGCTTCCCGGAAGTATATCTCAACGCTTAAAAAGACCTACCAAAAAATTAGGCCCGATTATATCCGAAGAGCAAGTAAATGTATGACTGCTTGCCAAGAAACCAACCTCAAGATATACCTTCCCTACAGTGTCAAACACAATGAAATGAAATAAACAAGGGAAGAACAACCCCTAATCAACCTGACATATCGCAGGTAAAGACACAATTCATCTACTTATGAATACAAACATAAGCAACTACTACTTGACCGATGACTGCGTCACGTCCGACAATGAAAGAAAACTGATTGTATGCAAGACTTCAAAGCCAACAGAGCTGGGGCATTTATGATCACATGGACAGGAGAGGTGAGGAGCTGAAGACTGGCAGGATGACAAGGGCTCGATTATCCTGATTAACCAGCCAATCGACCCACCAACCTTCTAAATAATGGCACAACCACCTCCTACACCAGACCTGGCATTCCACTTAAAACCAGGCCTAGAGTGGAACATCATACGCATTGTTTAAAACAACTCGGAGGCAACCACCAAGTCTTCCTTAATTGTGGAAAAATGAACTGGGCAAGGAGAGCAGCACCCTCTCTAGGTGGTGGAACTACAAGATAAGCCTGGACAATATACCAGTCACCGTACTAGTATACTGGCTTTTGATCTGACTGTAGACAAAGACATCAATAAGTTAGTCGATGAATTCAGCAGATGCATACTACAGAAGCTCAAAACAATACCTGGAGGGGCCATAAGCACTTGGAAACATATTGGAATAGTGTGCGGAAGAGCAACTGCATCTGGAGTGGAAACAGAAAGCAGGCAGAATTCCACCTGCTCAAACTAACTACATGCTAAAGGCGATTTCGCTTACATTGCAGGTCTGCGGAAAAGGCCTAGATCTGTATGGACTTACCCACCCCCCCCCCCCCAAAGAAGAAGCTGGTGGAAAGGGTCAGATAATGTTTAAGAAGGAACCAACCTACCGGATACTTGAGACTGAGGAAAAAGCTTATACTGATAACACCGACCCCAACCTTCCTGTGGACCTCTTACACCAGACTTCCACTCACCAGGCCTCAACTGGGGCTAAACACATACGCCATGAGGAAAACAGGGAGGCAGCGACCCCAAAGCCAGTCTGAATAAAGATGGAAATATGACCATTAAACAAACCAGGACAAGGAGAGCAACCACCCTCAGATACCTAGGTGGACAACACAAGAAACAGACAAAGATCAATAACCAGCCCAGAGTACTAATACTGGCTAGAGATTGACGTGAGACAAAGACATCAACGGAGGCAGTTACAGATCGATGAAACCTGAGCAAGTACATACTCTTGCCAATGAACAGAGAATGTGGAGGCAGGATGAAAGCACCCTCTCTGAAGTATTGGAATCATGAAGTCCAAGAACTGCAAAGAATTGGAACATCGAAAGCCAAAAAACAAATATGCTAGAGATCTTCATGTAGACAAGTGAAGCATAAGTTAGGCTTGATTCAGCAAGCATCATGACTGTGTCCACTCCAAAACCTGGAGGGGACAAAGCCTTATCCAAGAATCTGACCAGTCATATCGGAAAAGAAGGCTAAATTTCAAAGGGCCAAGTTGCAGGCCAGGCGGAAAAGCTAGAAGGAGAAACAGAGTCCTTGAACTTTGAAAGAGATACAAAGAAACTGTGGAAACTGGTAAAACAACTTAACGATGAGGGAACAGGGAGAAACTCAAAGATTGCACTGAATAAAGATGGAAATATCCTCACAGGAAAACAGGCAGCTTATCACTTTGCAGATACCTTTGCTAAAGACAACAACATCGAAGTTAGCCCAGAGAAGCAACAGGAGATTCGTGAGAAACGACAAAACGCAGTACAAAATGGAACCATACCTGAAGTAATGGAGGCGCCAATCACATTCAGAGAACTGGAGCTTGCAATATCAAAATTGAAAATGAGAAAGTCGCCAGGAGTTGATGGAGTGTCCAATGAAATGATTAAGAACTTGGGAACATCAGCAACAAAAACAAAGCTGCTGCAGATCTTCAATATCTGTAGGAACTTGGGCAGAGTTCCACAGGCCTGGAGGGAAGCATTCATGATACCACTCCCAAAACCAGGAAAAGACAGTTCCACGGCCTCCAGCTACAGACCAATCAGCCTTACAAGCTGTCTCTGTAAAACAATGGAATCATCAACCTTGATTGTTATATTGGTTTAATTAGTGTGTATGTGATTGTTATATTGGTTTAATTAGTGTGTATGTGGTTGTTGTATTGGTTTAATTAGTGTGTATGTGATTGTTATATTGGTAAAGTTAATGTCAATGTGATTGTTATATTGGTTTAATTAATGTGTATGTGATTGTTTTATTTGTTTCATTAGTGTGTATGTGTATGTGATTGTTATATTGGTTTAATTAGTGTGCATGTGATTGTTATATTGGTAAAATTAATGTGAATGTGATTGTTATATTGGGTTAATTAATGTGTATGTGATTGTTATATTGGTTTCATTAGTGTATATGTGTATGTGATTGTTATATTGGTTTAATTAGTGTGTATGTGATTGTTATATTGGTTTAATTAGTGTGTATGTGATTGTTGTATTGGTTTAATTAGTGTGTATGTGATTGTTATATTGGTTTAATTACTGTGTATGTGATTGTTATATTGGTTTAATTAGAATGTATTTGATTTTTATTTTGGTATAATTAATGTGAATTTGATTGTTATATTGGTTTAATCAGTGTGTAGGTGATTGTTATATTGGTTTAATTAGTGTTCATGTGATTGTTACATGCGTTTAATTAGTGTGTATGTGATTTTTATATTGGTTTAATTACTGTGTATGTGATTGTTATATTTGTTTAATTAGTGTGTATTTGATTTTTATTTTGGTATAATTAATGTGAATGTGATTGTTATATTGGTTTAATTAGTGTGCACGCGATTGTTTATTTATTATAATTAGTGTATATGTGATTTTTATTTTGGTTTAGTGTATGTGTATGTAGTTGTTATATTTGTTTAATAAGTGTGTATGTGATTGTTATATTGGTTTAATTAGTGTGTATGTGATTGTTAAATTGGTTTAATTAGTTTGTATGTTATTTTTTATATTGGTTTAGTTAGTGTGTATGTATATGTGATTGTTATATCGATTTAATTAGTATGTATATGTAAGTGATTGTTATATTGAATTAATTAGTGTGTATGTGTATGTGATTGTTATAGTGGTTTAATTAGTGTGTATGTGTGTGTGTGGTTTTTATATTGGTTTTATTAGTGTGTATGCGTGTGTGGTTGTTATATTTATTTAATTAGTGTGTATGTGTATGTTGTTGTTATATTGGTTTAAGTATTGTGTATCTGTATGTGGTTGTTATATTCATTTGATTAGTGTGTATATGGTTGTTATATTGGTTTAAAAAGTATGTATGTGTATGTGATTGTTATTTTTAATTAATTAGTGTGTATGTGTATGTGATTGTCCACAAGATATATTTTGTGAATGTGAATACAGTAGGCTAAATTTGTGTGGCCTATAGTTTCTACAAAATTGAGTAGCCAGCCTCATGGCAAACTCTCCTTTGTTGTCTGTTAATAACATGTTTGGTAAGGTACAGGGTTTCATCAAAGCGCGCTTGCGTAAAATAAAAGGACTGAAAAGGTATAACAAGATCATAATATGGATCTGGTGACAAGAACCAGATAGATGTTTGTGGAGCAGGAGGTGAGAAAAAGACACTTGTGATAGATTCGGCCATGGATTGTGTGGTGAAAAATACAGTGATACAACGTTAAAATATCTCCAATTATAAAGATAACGGGTAAGATAAAATGTAGGGATAAAATTATACGTAAGATACGAGGATACATTCTCGCCTACGCCCGCGGTTTCTACCGCCATTAAAACTAACTAGTTAGACATGCAGACGAAACGGTTTACCCTTTTAGACGGGGAGGGGGGGGGGGGGGGGGGGGGAACGGAGATTAAAAAAAGAAAAAATATGACTGAACACGTGTTTGAATCTAAAAGGCAAAAAGACGCAAGTTGTAGTTTAAAGAAAAAAATCAAGCCACTAGTTGACACAATGTAAGGAATTGGTAGAAAAAGGACCTTGGCTCTTATTAGAAACAGTCATATCTTGGACGCTTTTACGGTAATTGGTTGTTTTATTTGAATACAGCGGCAAACGCAGTGGACGAAGGTTCAAAAACACATTTCAAAAAACTAACCTTGAGAAAAGTAGGATTTTCTCTAATAATAAAGTTATGAAAATAAAACCTAGCTAGTTTGATAGCCCATCTTGAGCAGAGAACTAATATACTTTTAATTATACAGACGGACAGATAACACGGAAGATATTGACGAAAGACTGTATTGTTCACATCAGACTAGCGAACCGTTTTCTGTTCATATTTTTCACTAACGTTACGTTTTGGTGTCCTTGAGCCCTAAAAAATGCAAAAATCAAACTAATGAACTAGAGGGAAAGTCGATTTTCCAGAATTAATAAATAAAAATCAGTGGGACGCCCTAATCTAGCCAGCAGCTCAGCTGAGTTTTGCTAGTCCTAAGTAACTGTGTTCTCAATTCTGAATTGTGGTAAGGCCAAAAAGCATTTATCTTGTTTATTTTAATATTTTGAGTGATGGATACTGCCATATCATGAAAAATGATTACGACAAGTGAGTGCTTGCTCTATGTCCCCAGCCGCAGTCCAGGGCCTAGAGACAAACTAATAATAAATGAAAACCTATCTAAGACTATGGAAGGAGGATCGATTATTGACATCAGTGGGAACATATCACCCACCTTATTTAATAGAAGAGGAAACTATTGAACATATTTCGGATGCAATGCAGTCTTGGGGAACTTGTACAAATTGATAACAACTGGGTGAGATGTGTTACGTTGGTCAGAGAGATCTGACTCAATCTGTGTAGTGTTGTTTTGTGGTGTTATGTGTAAGAGTGGCGCAGTGAATAGAGTACTGACACATGGCACGAATTTTGTTTCAGAGTTTATGATCTGGCACTACGATTGTGCCAGATACTCTTGTAGAAGTACAAGAGCGGGTGTCTGTGCAGCCTAACATTTTACTCCAGCTAATGAGAGGAGTGGGCCACAAGAATTCTGTACTACGTCATTACAGGCCAGTAAACTGCAACCTGGCCTGCTGGAGATTCATTAACAAATCCCACCATCAATAGAGAAAGAAAGATTGTATAGAAACATTAAGATCAGTCCCTATGTTAAGGACTATGAACTGTGTAAACATAGATTGAGCATGATGACGCCACCCCAACTAACCATCCAGTGCTAGTGTTCCCAGGACTATGTAGATACCATTAATATTAACCATTATAAAAATATACATATGTACAAAAGTTATATTTGATGATGCAATATATGTATGCATTTCATAGATAAATACCTTTCATTTCATATGTTCTGACCAAACTAAAGAATTGGTTCAGGACTAATAAATTTAAAAGATTTTAAACTTAAACTTTAACAGCCAGTGTTAGTTCAGTGTATTATAGAGGTTATTATTATTATTAGACTTATTAATTACATGTATGTGTCTGTGTATTTTATTACCTACACATTACATGTCAGTACCCTAGACTTTTAACGTAGCTAACACTCATTATAGTAGAATAGGTCTGTTTGAGGTCGTAAGTGGTAGCAGAAGGGCCTTCTGTAACTCACATAAACTTTTATCTCAGGAGCCTTCACAGCTGACCTCATACAGTACACTAGGTAACATATCAACCATACAATAACATCAAAAACCACTACAGATTGAGAAAATCTTTTGAAAGCATTACAAACCACAGTCCTTGTGCAAACATCTACTGTCCTAGTCATGCAGAGGTATGCAGTAATGAGAGAGCTGACAGACTAGCTTCCAGAGCACCCGCAGTGGGGACACTGGATATGGATAAGGGAGAGAAACTGAGAGAAATTAATGATCGCCTGTTGGATAATGAGACTGCAATAGATGAATCATTAAGGTTAAGACTGCTGGAATTTGGCAACAAACGTAAGCCTATCTAAGATGCACGTATGAGAGGGTGCATCCGTCGTGTATACAACCAGCGACCTATAGGAACAGTTAGCATTCACACTCTTCGGCATATACTGAGGGAGACTGAGCATCTGTGGGTTTGCCTGGAGTGCACTGATGTCGATTCTGTTACACAATAACAATAACATCTCCAGGGTAAGAGATTTGAAGGAAGACAAAAAAATTCATGGAGACTAAAACTGGAGGAAGAAATGAAAGAGAAATAAAACATGGAGATACCTCGAGCAGATGGCACAAGATAGGGAGGACCTGTTAAAAGCATATGTCCCATTGGGAGCTAAGTGTAATGAATGACTGTGTAGCAGTGCCCGTGTTTATTTGTTTGTAGATGTGTTAGTGTTCAATTGTTCTGAAATGTTTCTTCGTACTGTTTTGTGTGTTGAACAGGCCTTGAATGGCGAGGCACATGTTTCGATCGTATAGTGGAATCTCTAGCGTTGTGTGTTATGTGACAACCCAGCAGGTTCGTTCTTCCGGATGAGAATGCTGCTACCTGTTTGTGGAAGTGATAGACCGAGGCACTAAATGATGTTGACGTGCACAATCACGACTGATTTTCCACACTTATATCACAATAATAATAACTTGACGAGCACAGGAACATTACGAATATTGTCACAAGTAACGAAACTTGAACAACACGACTTATAGACGTTTCGATAATAAACATGGATATGGATTC
The DNA here is from genome assembly GCA_024509875.1 of Oreohelix idahoensis. Taxonomy (NCBI): domain Eukaryota; kingdom Metazoa; phylum Mollusca; class Gastropoda; order Stylommatophora; family Oreohelicidae; genus Oreohelix; species Oreohelix idahoensis. Next base: position 35,227 of record JAMPIV010009780.1, read on the forward strand.
ATTTCAAGCCCTTGGATCTTTCATATATTTATTATATGCTGTTTGCTCTGCATCTTATCTTCTTTCTTTATAACAATTTGGAGTACATCCCAAGATAAATAATTCCTTCCTTCTTCCTATTTCTTCACAAATACAGTTCATGGACATTCATGGTAGGTTATACTGGTGATATATGGCTTCGCTACTGTTTCAATTCCCTGTACCAGTTTCATCTGCAGTAGTTCTCTCTTATTTGAAAAATGCTGAATGCTCATAAGTTAAGCAGTCTGTCTAAAGGGACGTAAGCTGACTAAATTTCTCTTTCTAGCAGATATGCAAATATTATCCTTCCTCTGACGTTTAGAATCTCTAGTACCAATGACTTTGTAGTCATTTCAAGAAAAACGTTTCACTTACGATAAATGTCTTATACAGGTTTCTAGTTGAGTAGTTACCACGAATAACGTATAGACACGATTTACCTCTCCTTTAAAATGAAATCACGGGCGTCGTTAACAAGAAGCTCGATGTTTAAAGAGTTGCAATCGTGGGAGAGATCTATGTCTTCTTCTGTTCCTAATTCTAACAAATTTGGCAGTTCTTAAGGTCTAAAAGGTTGTTCTTTCTTCTACCAGACCCTCCGTGCACTCGCACGGCGACAACTGCTTCAGTTTATGCCTGCGACCAATGATCCTGGACCATTCTGAATTTGTGTCAAGTGTAGAAGAGTGATTGAAAAATTACTCCGTGTGTTAACAGTTTTATTTCTTTATGTTTGTTTGGTTTTTAAGGACAATTTCGTGGCACACGGACAACTCTATCAGTAATCTGATCTCCTCCCTGAGACCACACGAGGAGAAACTCAGCACAGCGCACAAACTCTGTAGCACACGTGAGGATCACAATGTGTATACAAAGAAATCACATATTCTATAAATATTTTTGGGGTGGGTGGGTTTCCTAATTTTTAAATTTATCCAGGGCAGCCGCCTTATGGCCTACTTTTTACTATTTCCCGCTGCAGAGGGATTTTTAACGTGCACAACTTGCACAAGGAATTACCTACTTTTTTTGCCCTTATCCAAGAAGGCTGGCATCCAACATCACTACCCAGGAGATCGGAGTACGACATCATTAAGAACCACTAGTTCTGAAAAAATTCCCAGTTATGTTCCCTGTCCTGGGATCGAACCCTGTACCTTAAGAATTAGAGGCGGACGCCATACCTCTTAATGACTCTGTAAATAAAAAAAAATTAAAGCAAATTAGTCAAATATCAATGACAGTTATTGCTACATTTCTGTAATCCAGAATCCGTAATGCCCGGGGACAGCCGTATTTTGGAAATCCTATTTTTTTCGGTTTTCGGATATCGCCCAAAAAATAAGGTAAAAAAAATCACCCAAAAGTCAGCTGAACAACTTTCGACTTTCTGTATATGTCAGTTTTCGGATTCTGAGTTACGGACCTGTACTTAATTAGACAGTTGTTTTAAGTGTATCCAGTAGATTCAAGCGTAGATATATATACACATTTAAAACAGCGAGCGGCTTTTCATTCACCCTGACCTTGGTAGTATGTGATTGTTAGCTAAGGTGTGTGTTGTACATTAGCAGCATTTTCTGGCAAAAGTGGTAAACCTTTTGGCATAGGGATTGTGAGAAAAATATGAAAAAAAACCCTTTATTTTCATTGAAAACAATAATTTAATTATAAGATGCTTACGTTTGATTACGTTTAAGATTCTACAGTATCAGATAATAAATGTTGCATGTGTCTGAAATTGTTATTCATATGATGTGTATAAATTGTTATTCGTGTGATGTGTATAAATTGTTATTCATATGATGTGTATAAATTGTTATTCATATGATGTGTATAAATTGTTATTCATATGATGTGTATAAATTGTTATTCATATGATGTGTATAAATTGTTATTCATATTATGTGTATAAATTGTTATTCATGTGATGTGTATAAATTGTTATTCATGTGACAAATGTCGAGGTGTTGTCACGTGCTGGCCTTCAAAGTATGTATACGCTGCTTAGACAGCGCAGACTTTGCTGGCTTGGCCATGTTCGCCGCATGGAAGATGGTCGCATCCCAAAACATATCTTCTACGGACAATTAGCAGATGGCAAGAGAACAGTTGGGCGACAGCTGAGGTTCAAAGATGTGTGCAAGAGAGATATGAGGGCACTGGACATGGATCCAGCAACATGGGAGGATGAAGCTGCCGATCGCACTAAGTGGCGATGCTATTTACGGCGCCACCTCAGATTGGGCGAAGAGAGGCTCACACAAGAAGCAGAGGTGAGGAGAAAACGTCGAAAGGAGCACCAGGAAAATAAGCAGCTGAGGGCTGCCACCTCAGGGGCGCATTCCCATAGTCAGTTATGACTGAAGGGGCTATTATTATTATTATTATTATTATTAATATTATTATTATTGTGATTTGTATAAATTGTTATTCATGTGATGTGTATAAATTGTTATTGATGTGATGTGTATAAATTGTTATTCATGTGATGTGCATAAATTGTTATTCCTGTGATGTGTATAAATTGTTATTCATGTGATGTGCATAAATTGTTATTCATGTGATGTGTATAAATTGTTATTGATGTGATTTGTATAAATTGTTATTCATGTGATGTGTATAAATTGTTATTCCTGTGATGTGTATAGATTGTTATTCATGTGATGTGTAAAAATTGTTATTCATGTGATGTGTATAAATTGTTATTCATGTGATGTGTATAAATTGTTATTCATGTGATGTGCATAAATTGTTATTCATGTGATGTGTATAAATTGTTATTCATGTGATGTGTATAAATTGTTATTCATGTAATGTGTATAAATTGTTATTCCTGTGATGTGTATAAATTGTTATTCATGTGATGTGTATAAATTGCTATTCCTGTGATGTGTATAAATTGTTATTCATGTGATGTATATAAACTGTTATTCATGTGATGTGTATAAATTGTTATTCATGTGATGTGTATAAATTGTTATTCATGTGACAAATGTCGAGGTGTTGTCACGTGCTGGCCTTCAAAGTATGTATACGCTGCTTAGACAGCGCAGACTTCGCTGGCTTGGCCATGTTCGCCGCATGGAAGATGGTCGCATCCCAAAAGATATCTTCTACGGACAATTAGCAGATGGCAAGAGAACAGTTGGGCGACCACAGCTGAGATTCAAAGATGTGTGCAAGAGAGATATGAGGGCACTGGACATGGATCCAGCAACATGGGAGGATGAAGCTGCCGATCGCACTAAGTGGCGATGCTATTTACGGCACCACCTCAGATTGGGCGAAGAGAGGCTCACACAAGAAGCAGAGGTGAGGAGAAAACGTCGAAAGGAGCACCAGGAAAATAAGCAGCTGAGGGCTGCCACCTCAGGGGCGCATTCCCATAGTCAGTTATGACTGAAGGGGCTATTATTATTATTATTATTGTGATTTGTATAAATTGTTATTCATGTGAGGTGTATAAATTGTTATTCATGTGAGTTGTATAAATTGTTATTCCTGTGATTTGTATAAATTGTTATTCCTGTGATGTGTATAAATTGTTATTCATGTGATGTGTATAAATTGTTATTCATGTGATTTGTATAAATTGTTATTCATGTGATGTGTATAAATTGTTATTCATGTGATTTGTATAAATTGTTATTGATGGGATTTGTATAAATGGTTATTCATGTGATGTGTATAAATTGTTATTCATGTGATGTGTATAAATTGTTATTCATGTGATGTGTATAAATTGTTATTCATGTGATGTGTATAAATTGTTATTCCTGTGATGGGCATAAATGGTTATTCCTGTGATGTGTATAAATGGTTATTCCTGTGATGTGTATAAATTGTTATTCATGTGATGTGTATAAATTGTTATTCATGTGATGTGCATAAATGGTTATTCCTGTGATGTGTATAAATGGTTATTCCTGTGATTTGTATAAATTGTTATTGATGGGATTTGTATAAATGGTTATTCATGTTATGTGTATAAATTGTTATTCATGTGATGTGTATAAATTGTTATTCATGTGATGTGTATAAATTGTTATTCATGTGATGTGTATAAATTGTTATTCCTGTGATGGACATAAATGGTTATTCCTGTGATGTGTATAAATTGTTATTCCTGTGATGTGTATAAATTGTTATTCATGTGATGTGTATAAATTGTTATTCTTGTGATGTGCATAAATGGCTATTCCTGTGATGTGTATAAATGGTTATTCCTGTGATATGTATAAATGGTTATTCATGTGATGTGTATAAATTGTTATTCCTGTGATGTGTATAAATTGTTATTCATGTGATGTGTAAAAATTGTTATTCATGTGATGTGTATAAATTGTTATTCATGTGATGTGCATAAATTGTTATTCATGTGATATGTATAAATTGTTATTCATGTGATGTGCATAAATTGTTATTCATGTGATGTGCATAAATTGTTATTCATGTGATATGTATAAATTGTTATTCATGTGATGTGTATAAATTGTTATTCATGTGATGTGTATAAATTGTTATTCATGTGATGTGTATAAATTGTTATTCACTGTGATGTGCATAACTTGTTATTCATGTGATGTGCATAAATGGTTATTCATGTGATGTGCATAAATGGTTATTCCTGTGATGTGTATAAATTGTTATTCATGTGATGTGTATAAATTGTTATTCATGTGATGTGTATAAATTGTTATTCATGTGATGTGCATAAATTGTTATTAATGTGATGTGTATAAATTGTTATTCATGTGATGTGCATAAATTGTTATTCATGTGATATGTATAAATTGTTATTCATGTGATGTGCATAAATTGTTATTCATGTGATGTGCATAAATTGTTATTCATGTGATATGTATAAATTGTTATTCATGTGATGTGTATAAATTGTTATTCATGTGATGTGTATAAATTGTTATTCATGTGATGTGTATAAATTGTTATTCACTGTGATGTGCATAACTTGTTATTCATGTGATGTGCATAAATGGTTATTCATGTGATGTGCATAAATGGTTATTCCTGTGATGTGTATAAATTGTTATTCATGTGATGTGTATAAATTGTTATTCATGTGATGTGTATAAATTGTTATTCCTGTGATGTGCATAAATTGTTATTCCTGTGATGTGCATAAATGGTTATTCCTGTGATGTGCATAAATTGTTATTCATGTGATGTGCATAAATTGTTATTCATGTGATGTGCATAAATGGTTATTCCTGTGATGTGTATAAATTGTTATTCATGTGATGTGCATAAATTGTTATTCATGTGATGTGTATAAATTGTTATTCATGTGATGTGTATAAATTGTTTTTCATGTGATGTGTATAAATTGTTATTCCTGTGATGTGTATAGATTGTTATTTATGTGATGTGTATAAATTGTTATTCATGTGATGTGTATAAATTGTTATTCATGTGATGTGTATAAATGGTTATTCATGTGATGTGTATAAATGGTTATTCCTGTGGTGTGTATAAATGGTTATTCCTGTGGTGTGTATAAATGGTTATTCATGTGATGTGTATAAATGGTTATTCATGTGATGTGTATAAATGGTTATTCATGTGATCTGTATAAATGGTTATTCATGTGATGTGTATAAATGGTTATTCATGTGATGTGTATAAATTGTTATTCATGTGATGTGTATAAATTGTTATTCATGTGATGTGTATAAATTGTTATTCATGTGATGTGTATAAATTGTTATTCATGTGATGTGTATAAATTGTTATTCATGTGATGTGTATAAATTGTTATTGATGTGATGTGTATAAATTGTTGTTCATGTGATGTGTATAAATTGTTATTAATGTGATGTGCATAACTGGTTATTCCTGTGATGTGTATAAATTGTTATTCATGTGATGTGTATAAATTGTTATTCATGTGATGTGTATAAATTGTTATTCATGTGATGTGTATAAATTGTTATTGATGTGATGTGTATAAATTGTTATTCATGTGATGTGTATAAATTGTTATTCATGTGATGTGCATAAATGGTTATTCCTGTGATGTCTATAAATTGTTATTCATGTGATGTGTATAAATTGTTATTCATGTGATGTGTATAAATTGCGCCCAGTGTAGTTCCCATAAGTCTGTGAAGAGACGAAGAATGAATGTGACTAAGGCACCATCAGGAATATCTTACAAGGCGACTAATGTGAAGTTGTGCCTGTGGCTGGTAACCTCATAAAAGTAAATATCCACAGAAACAACCATTGCAGGAGCCTGTGATTGCTTGGTGCAGGTTTCCTGCAAGGGGACCAGCTGCAGTTGGGTCTCCATGCTCCGGAAGCAACGCAAATGAAAATTATGACAATGATTATATAATACTTTTTGGCAAGTACTGATCCATTTTAAAAACAGAAAACAAAAAAAACTGAAGATTGTTTTGACCATATGACCTATTTTCTCTGAATGTTACATCTCAAGTTGTCATTCTTTAAGTGGATATGACTTGTTAATAAATTTTACAATGTTAATGTTTTTTCTTCTATTTTTTTGTGTGCAACATTATAAGTAGTGTTTTTGGTGATGGGAGTATTTCATTGTATTCAGAAATATATGGAGATCAAGAGAAATCAAGTCCAACACAAAAATCGAAATCTTCAACTTGAAGACTGATATCCAGTCAGTCCAATGCCGTGGCTGTGAAACATGGAGAAAAAAAAATCAACGAAGAAGTTACAGGCTAAGGGGGTGCTGACGTAGAATAGAACCATTGAAGTGGTACGCCAAGATCACCAATGCTGAACTGATGACACAAACCTGACAAGTGCCAGTGGAACACGAGATGAGAAGATAATGCTGCACACATACTAAGTCAACTTATTTATAGCATAACAAGGCAGTCAATTTTCTGGAATCCCCAGCGTAAGAAAAGTAGAGACAGACCTAAGAAGACACGGTGAATAGAATTGGAGAATGACATGAGAGAAAAAAGGATTACATAGAAAGACCTTGAGCTGATGGGCGTGGGAGAGGAAGACTGGTCATAAGTTTGTTGAACCCCATGCTCCATGAAGGGGTTGACGGTTGATGAATGAGTGAATGGATATTTCATTATCTCAAGCTGCTAACATGTTACTGAGTTTATGAGATCTGGTCACACATATAGGCAGGCAAGCTGATGAATGAGTTGACAGACAGACATAACCAGGACAAACGGGTGGGTTGGTTGATGGATGAATAGATAGTAGGACAATATGCTCAGCTGAATCAGATCTGGTTAAGCTTAGAGGTTAAATATAGAACACTATATGGGGTCACATTGTTTATTTTGAAATAATATGTGTCCAAGCAGCATTCTTTTGTAATCAACAGCCAGATACATTTGTTGTTCTGCATAGCTCACATTTTCTTTTAACTTCTTTGGCTTGAAATTGGAGGACAGTTGGAATTCTCATATTTATTCTTACTGATTTCATAAATATTATATCTTGGTAGCAGTATAGACAAAGTCGGAGGAGCAGAGAGTAATATCTAAATAAGAATACCAAAAGCGAGATTCCAGTGGAATCAAAAATTTAACTCAGACGTCAGGTTGGGTCCTGTTGTACATCTCTGAATCATGATGAACAACTACAATAACAAATCAAGTAGCTGTAGATTTTCATAAATGGGTGCTTGTGTCGAAAAGAAAGATTGAAATGGTATGACAAGGTTACCAATGTGGACATGATGACAAGGACCGGACAAGTAGTAGTAGAACAAGAGATGACAAGAACCAGACAAGTGCTTGTGGACCCAGAGATGACAAGAACCAAACAAGTGCTAGTGGCCCCAGAGATGACAAGGACTGGACATGTGCTAGTGGAACCAGAGATGACAAGGACCGGACATGTCCTATTGGAACCAGAGATGACAAGAACCAGACAAGTAATAGTGGAACTAGAGATGACAAGAACCAGACAAGTGTCAGTGGAACTAGAGATTCAAGAACCAGACAAGTGCTAGTGGAACAAGAAATGACAAGAACCAGACAAGTGCTAGTGGAACAAGAGATGACAAGAACCAGACAAGTGATAGTGGAACAAGAGATGACAAGAACCAGACAAGTGCTAGTGGAACAAGAGATGACAAGAACCAGGCAAGTGCTAGTGAAACAAGAGATGACAAGAATCAGACAAGTGCTTGTGGACTCAGAGATGACAAGAACCAAACAAGTGCTAGTGGCCCCAGAGATGACAAGGACTGGACATGTGCTAGTGGAACCAGAGATGACAAGGACCGGACATGTCCTAGTGGAACCAGAGATGACAAGAACCAGACAAGTAATAGTGGAACTAGAGATGACAAGAACCAGACAAGTGCTAGTGGAACTAGAGATGACAAGAACCAGACAAGTGCTAGTGGAACAAGAAATGACAAGAACCAGACAAGTGCTAGTGGAACAAGAGATGACAAGAACCAGACAAGTGATAGTGGAACAAGAGATGACAAGAACCAGACAAGTGCTAGTGGAACAAGAGATGACAAGAACCAGGCAAGTGCTAGTGGAACAAGAGATGACAAGAATCAGACAAGTGCTAGTGGAACAAGAGATGACAAGAACCAGACAAGTGCTAGTGGAACAAGAGATGACAAGAACCAGACAAGTGCTAGTGGAACTAGAGATGACAAGAACCAGGCAAGTGCTAGTGGAACAAGATGTGACATGAACCAGACAAGTGATAGTGGAACAAGAGATGACAAGAACCAGACAAGTGCTAGTGGAACAAGAGATGACAAGAACCAGACAAGTGATAGTGGAACAAGAGATGACAAGAACCAGACAAGTGATAGTGGAACAAGAGATCACAAGAACCAGACAAGTGCTAGTGGAACAAGAGATGACAAGAACCAGACAAGTGACAGTGGAACAAGAGATGACAAGAACCAGACAAGTGCTAGTGGAACAAGAGATGACAAGAACCAGGCAAGTGCTAGTGAAACAAGATGCGACATGAACCAGACAAGTGCTAGTGGAACAAGAGATGACAAGAACCAGACAAGTGATAGTGGAACAAGATGCGACATAAACCAGACAAGTGCTAGTGGAACAAGATGCGACATGAACCAGACAAGTGCTAGTGGAACAAGATGCGACAAGAACCAGACAAGTGATAGTGGAACAAGAGATGACAAGAACCAGACAAGTGATAGTGGAACTAGAGATGACAAGAACCAGTCAAGTACTAGTGGAACAAGAGATGACAAGAGCCATTCAAGTGCTGGTAGAACAAGATATGACAAGAACCAGACAAGTACTAGTTAAACCAGAGATGACAGGAACAAGACAAGCACTAGTGGAACAAGATATGAGAAGAAGACGTTGGTGATGAATAAGACACATTGAGAAAACCTATGTATAGTATAAAGAGGCAGTCTTTATACTGGAATCCTCAGTGCAGGAGAGAGACCAAAAACAGGCGGAGAAGAGAGTTGGAGACGGTAATGACAGGAATGAAGAATACGTTGACAGATCTTGAGCAGATGGCACGAGACAAGAGGGATTGGAAGGTTGTTATTGGGGGTCTGTGCACCGTGGGGTGCTTCAGGGACACGGTGATGATAATTTCACGCATGTTACTGGGTATTATTTATTCTAAGTTGCCATCCATTGCAAGATGCAGCATTATGTGTACGTCTATTAAAAACAACAAATAAACATACAAATGAATGGACACTACAGATATATTTCAACAGAACAAAATTTACTGAGAATATTGTCAAGCATTATATCACATTTAACTAGATGGTTATTTACATCTGAAATTGGCCATTTAATTTGTATGGTAGTTAAAGCCTAAAATTAACAAACACATATTTATTTATACAGTGATGTATATTTATTAACGTTAAAACTGAACATCAAAGTGAAGCAGTGCTTTCAAAATTACCATAATTGAATACGGTAAAGATAAAAACCACAGTACACGCCCATTAAGGCATATTGGGAATATGGTGTTAGGCCCATATTTTCTTGACCATCGGCACACTAAGGGTGATGTGATCAGCATCACGCCAGCCTCCTTAACCTTCCCAGAAGTTGCTCTGGTACCCAATTCATGAGGTTGGGTCGACCCCGAGCCGTTTGCGGTCTAAAAAACCCCACCTCAACTGGGGATCGAACCATGGACCACCGAGCTAGGAAGCCAGTGCACTAACCACTGTGTTACCGCGGCTCCAAATACTTTAATAACAGGCACATATTTCCACACAAAAGTTTGCAAGATATCCCCATATTGTCTTTACATTCACTGCCTGGCGGTCTCGCTCCCACCTGGCCACCACCCTTCTGCTTATTTTCACAGCGCTTTAAATAATGACGACGATAGTGCATCTTATAATTTATGAAATACAGTAACTGTAGATTAATGTTTAATGGTTACAGTAGATTAATGTTAAATAGTTACAGTAGATTAATGTTTAATGGTTACAGTAGATTAATGTTAAATAGTTACAGTAGATTAATGTTTAATGGTTACAGTAGATTAATGTTAAATAGTTACAGTAGATTAATGTTTAATGGTTACAGTAGATTAATGTTTAATGGTTACAGTAGATTAATGTTAAATAGTTACAGTAGATTAATGTTTAATGGTTACAATAGATTAATGGTTACAGTAGATTAATGGTTACAGTAGATTAATGTTTAATGGTTACAGTAGATTAATGTTTAATGGTTACGGTAGATTAATGTTAAATAGTTACAGTAGATTAATGTTTAATGGTTACAGTACATTAATGTTAAATAGTTACAGTAGATTAATGTTTAATGGTTACAGTAGATTAATGGTTACAGTAGATTAATGTTTAATGGTTACAGTAGATTAATGTTTAATGGTTACAGTAGATTAATGGTTACAATAGATTAATGGTTACAGTAAATTAATGTTTAATGGTTACAGTAAATTAATGTTTAATGGTTACAGTAGATTAATGTTTAATGGTTACAGTAGATTAATGTTTAATGATTACAGTAGATTAATGTTAAATAGTTACAGTAGATTAATGTTTAATGGTTACAGTAGATTAATGTTAAATGGTTACATTAGATTAATGTTTAATGGTTACAGTAGATTAATGTTTAATGGTTACAGTAGATTAATGTTTAATGGTTACAGTAGATTAATGTTTAATGGTTACAATAGATTAATGTTTAATAGTTACAGTAGATTAATGTTTAATGGTTACAGTAAATTAATGGTTACAGTAGATTAATGTTTAATGGTTACAGTAAATTAATGTTTAATGGTTACAGTAGATTAATGTTTAATAGTTACAGCAGATTAATGTTTAATAGTTACAGTAGATTAATGTTTAATGGTTACAGTAGATTAATGTTTAATGGTTACAGTAGATTAATGTTTAATGGTTACAGTAGATTAATGTTTAATGGTTACAGTAGATTAATGTTTAATGGTTACAGTAGATTAATGTTTAATGGTTACAGTAGATTAATGGTTACAGTAGATTAATGTTTAATAGTTACAGTAGATTAATGTTTAATAGTTACAGTAGATTAATGTTTAATAGTTACAGTAAATTAATGTTTAATGGTTACAGTAGATTAATGGTTACAGTAAATTAATGGTTACAGTAGATTAATGTTTAATAGTTACAGCAGATTAATGTTTAATAGTTACAGTAGATTAATGTTTAATCGTTACAGTAGATTAATGTTTAATAGTTACAGTAGATTAATGTTTAATAGTTACAGTAGATTATGGTTTAATACTTACAGTAGATTAATGTTTAATAGTTACAGTAGATTAATGTTTAATAGTTACAGTAGTTTAATGTTTAATAGTTACAGTAGATTAATGTTTAATAGTTACAGTAGATTAATGTTTAATGGTTACAGTAAATTAATGTTTAATGGTTACAGTAGATTAATGTTTAATGGTTACAGTAGATTAATGTTTAATAGTTACAGTAGATTAATGTTTATTAGTTACAGTAGATTAATGTTTAATAGTTAAAGTAGATTAATGTTTAATGGTTACAGTAGATTAATGTTTAATAGTTACAGCAGATTAATGTTTAATAGTTACAGCAGATTAATGTTTAATAGTTACAGTAGATTAATGTTTAATAGTTACAGTAGATTAATGTTTAATAGTTACAGTAGATTAATGTTTAATAGTTACAGTAGATTAATGTTTAATAGTTACAGTAGATTAATGTTTAATAGTTACAGTAGATTAATGTTTAATAGTTACAGTAGATTAATGTTTAATAGTTACAGTAAATTAATGTTTAATAGTTACAGTAGATTAATGGTTACAGCAGATTAATGTTTAATAGTTACAGCAGATTAATGTTTAATAGTTACAGTAGATTAATGTTTAATAGTTACAGTAGATTAATGTTTAATATTTAAAGTAGATTAATGTTTAATAGTTACAGTAGATTAATGTTTAATAGTTACAGTAGATTAATGTTTAATAGTTACAGTAGATTAATGTTTAATAGTTACAGTAGATTAATGTTTAATAGTTACAGTAAATTAATGTTTAATAGTTACAGTAGATTAATGTTTAATAGTTACAGTAAATTAATGTTTAATAGTTACAGTAGATTAATGTTTAATAGTTACAGTAGATTAATGTTTAATAGTTACAGTAGATTAATGTTTAATGGTTACAGTAAATTAATGTTTAATGGTTACATTAGATTAATGTTTAATGGTTACAGTAGATTAATGTTTAATAGTTACAGTAGATTAATGTTTATTAGTTACAGTAGATTAATGTTTAATAGTTACAGTAGATTAATGTTTAATGGTTACAGTAGATTAATGTTTAATAGTTACAGCAGATTAATGTTTAATAGTTACAGCAGATTAATGTTTAATAGTTACAGTAGATTAATGTTTAATAGTTACAGTAGATTAATGTTTAATAGTTACAGTAGATTAATGTTTAATAGTTACAGTAGATTAATGTTTAATAGTTACAGTAGATTAATGTTTAATAGTTACAGTAGATTAATGTTTAATAGTTACAGTAGATTAATGTTTAATAGTTACAGTAGATTAATGTTTAATAGTTACAGTAAATTAATGTTTAATAGTTACAGTAGATTAATGTTTAATGGTTACAGCAGATTAATGTTTAATAGTTACAGCAGATTAATGTTTAATAGTTACAGTAGATTAATGTTTAATAGTTACAGTAGATTAATGTTTAATATTTACAGTAGATTAATGTTTAATAGTTACAGTAGATTAATGTTTAATAGTTACAGTAGATTAATGTTTAATAGTTACAGTAGATTAATGTTTAATAGTTACAGTAAATTAATGTTTAATAGTTACAGTAGATTAATGTTTAATAGTTACAGTAAATTAATGTTTAATAGTTACAGTAAATTAATGTTTAATAGTTACGGTAAATTAATGTTTAATAGTTACGGTAGATTAATGTTTAATAGTTACAGTAGATTAATGTTTAATAGTTACAGTAAATTAATGTTTAATAGTTACAGTAAATTAATGTTTAATAGTTACGGTAAATTAATGTTTAATAGTTACAGTAAATTAATGTTTAATAGTTACAGTAGATTAATGTTTAATAGTTACAGTAAATTAATGTTTAATAGTTACAGTAAATTAATGTTTAATAGTTACAGTAGATTAATGTTTAATAGTTACAGTAAATTAATGTTTAATAGTTACAGTAAATTAATGTTTAATAGTTACAGTAAATTAATGTTTAATAGTTACAGTAGATTAATGTTTAATAGTTACAGTAGATTAATGTTTAATAGTTACAGTAAATTAATGTTTAATAGTTACAGTAAATTAATGTTTAATAGTTACAGTAAATTAATGTTTAATAGTTACGGTAAATTAATGTTTAATAGTTACAGTAGATTAATGTTTAATAGTTACAGTAGATTAATGTTTAATAGTTACAGTAGATTAATGTTTAATAGTTACAGTAGATTAATGTTTAATAGTTACGGTAAATTAATGTTTAATAGTTACAGTAAATTAATGTTTAATAGTTACGATAAATTAATGTTTCATAGTTACAGTAAATTAATGTTTAATAGTTACAGTAAATTGATGTTTAATAGCTGTGGTAGCTTAGTGTGCCGATGGTCAAGAAAATACTGGCCTATTTGTCCAAAATGCCTTAATGGGCGTGTAACGGGATCCTTTCCTTTACATTAATTTTAACGCAAATTAGCAACAATATTTATGTTGAATCTCTGATTAGATCAACACAGAAAAGGTGAACTGTCTAGCTCTGGCATATCATAAAGATGTGACTGATATCATAAAGATGTGACTGAGATGAGCTTGTACATGGGACTGGCAAACCACCCATGTCAAAAACTCACTAGAGAAACTACCAGTGGATGAACTCATAAATGCCTTGATACAAGGTTTCTGCACGGGGCTGGTGCGGCTGTGGCTCCTAGCTCCATAGGTATCAAAAAAGGAACTAAAAATAAAAAGATGACCTAAATCCAAGTGCCAAACCTACTTTAAAATCTATATGCCTCAATGGGCGTGTAACGGGTTCCTTTACCTTTATATATATATATATATATATATATATATATATATATATATATATATATATATATATATATATATATATATATATATATACATATATATATATCAATAGATTCCATACTTGGTATTAACTCGGATTAGTTATTAATTAAGAATTGTAAATACCTGTGGCTGGAAGCTTCTTAGATAAAAAGTCAACAAACTATATATATATATATATATATATATATATATATATATATATATATATATATATATATATATATATATATATATATATATATATATATATATATATATATATATATCAATATATTATATATATATATATATATATAATAAGAATATATATAGCCTGCGCGCCCAATTATATATATATATATATATATATGTACTCCCATATCAGAGACTGCCATATGGGAGTGAGGTGTTAGAATTTTTTCTTTACTAGGTCTATCTATTTTTCAATGAGGGTAAGTAACCACTTCCCTTCCTCAGTGTCTTCCCTTACTCGTGAGCAGAGTCAGCTACCAATTTAAAGCTTGGTAGAGTGGAGCATGGTGCTACCACATTTTTATTGTGAAGCGTGGTAACTGTGCTGTGAGCGGAAAACACTCTAACTGATTAGCCAATCCGACACTCAAACTAAGTATAGCAATTTGAAAGTATCTGTGCCGTGAAGCTTCTCAGGAAAACCTCCATTAATCTGCAAAACTGCTTCTCTTTTCCTTTTCGTTCCTTAAGGACCATGGTACCACACCTGCACTTGCTCCCTTGGAAGAAGCCTGCATCATAACATGTACCTGCTCGTGCAGTGTTAGTTATTGTCAGCACCATACAAAATGTAATTAACAAATGGATGAAACAAATTCAACGAAACTGGCATAACTCACGACAAGCCTAGATCCAGGAGATTGAGCAGGTCAAGATACTGTGGATGAAATTGAGAGCGCAAAGGAACAGAGTCCTAAAAAATCAGTGCTGAATTGAACATTCAAAAAACCAATTTTAAATTTATGCAGGAAGCCTCCTTCTTATAATGGGAAGCGTATTTTCTTCTTACTGCTGTTTTGGACTTGAGGTCAGAGAACCTTTTCTTTAACCAGAGGGACTGAAACCAAAAATTAAAATAAGAAATTTATATTAAACATTGATAAAACTAAATAATGTAAAATAAATATAAATGATGAAATGATGTTACTTGTAAATTTGTATCATGTAAACTTTTGAAGTTATCAAAGCTTAAAACTGCTCTATGACACCCTCTATATTGTTGTTGTCTCTTTTCTGCAGTTGATCTGGTCTTTATCCACGCCTCATTTCTTAATGCCGGTTTTCTGAGAGATCTAGACGAGACTACGTGCAATCCATTCGTTAATGAGCCCACGCTCGTGCTTTTTCTGGACCACCCTGTAACCTTGTATTGGTTCCGAGTGAATGTAGTGAGCTTATGTAAGATATTCTAAACAATTACTTATATTATTGCATATACTCATAACTAGTTTGATGCGTGTTTGTAATCGTTGTCATTTCTTGATTCATTATCTTTTGGCTCAGAATCTTTCCATACTTAGTGTCATTCCCTTCTTGCTTGTTAACATTACTCTTCTCTGTGCGTTTTGTTTTATTTATTTCTGTTACCCTCGGGATTTGGGAACGTAAAGCTTTAACAAGTAATCTTATCGTGGAAGATATCTTCAGTTCCCTCAACTATATTTTTTTTAAATCTGGTCTTCACTAGGTCAGTGTTGTCTGAATCCTGCTTGCTATAGGGTTGGAAGATGTTTTTCTTTCAGATGCCACATTAGTCTGATAATGTTGTACTTCGTCAGTTCTACTACACAGCTAAGTTGACTGATAGCTTTGTAGTCATGTGGTTCTGTCAGACCTTAGTCTGTCTTTGGGATTCACATCAATATGGCATCCATCCATACCAACCATATGATTATTTTTTTTCCACCTGCAGTTTAGGACTGCCAGAAGCTTCATTGTGTCCATGATTTATTATATTTAAATCATTATCCCATCTTTTTATGGTGATTTATCTTTCTTTATTGACCTCATTTGCCTCTTACATTTCATCTACTGTTAAATTTACCATCATGTGCTGTTTTAGTACAATTTTTTTTGTCATGACTCATTTATTCAGCAGTAATGGCGTTTTCCCTGTTTGTCACGATATCCATTTTCATTAGCACAGAATGTAAGTGAATTTGCACCTGTTTTTTTCCTCTGGACATGTCGTCACATTGTCTGATTATGATTTTTAAAGACTCATAAACTGGATATGATGTGCCAGACAACAGTGAATGCCCCTAGAGGAACAAGATCGACAGCATTATCTACACCGGAAGATCTGGCATACTCAGATGACATTGTGTTCTTCGCACACTCACATCAACACATCCAAGTAAAAATAACAGATAGACTAAATAAGCAAAGCCAACAGGTGGGACTAAACATTAATCTCAAGAAGACAAGGTCATGACACTCATTGTGAGAAATCCTGCACCAAATAAAAATAAGGGACTGAGAGCTAGAAACTACAAACAATACACATTTACAAAGTTAGGAAGCATAGTTACACCAGATAGTGGTATAAGGAAAGCCATCAGTAACCTGGTGGTGTCTTGCAGGGCAGCAACAGTTTCCACTTGCTCGATTGACAACCATCCTTCATGTGGTGTCACCTTTGGTTCATGCTTTGAATCTCTACCTCCACAGTTCTCATACAGGTAGCTTTTGGTCGACCCCGCTTTCGCTTTTCTTCTGTAGTCCATAGGATGACAGTTGTCGTGATGTTGTTAGGGTCGTTTCTGAGGATATAGCCAACCCTATTCCAGCATCTACCATCTTTGATGGTGCACATGTCTGTTGATGGCTCCGAATTAGCAGCTCTTGGTTTGTGAAAGCGTTCGGCCAGAAAATTCAAAGAATTTTCCTTAGACAGGTTACGTGGAAAGAGGACAGTTTGGACATTTCTTTACTGTTACTCTCCAGCATTCTGCACAGTACAGAAGTACTTAAATTATGCAGCTCTCGTCTATTTTTAATTTATTGTTTGTACAGTACTAGGAAGATTTTCAGATGTTGTTTAGGTTGGCGAAGGCTATTCTGGCTTTATTCATTTGGTTACTGATATCTTTGCCAGTTGAAATTGAACAAATGAGCAAGAAATAACATTTTCAGGGGGACTGGAGACAGGCATGTAAGGGATGACAGAAACGTCACACACTTCCACACATACGTATGACGTGTTCTTCTGAGGAGGCATAATTGTGATTTAAAGTTGATGGGAGGAGTGCGGGCTAGTATTAGCTGAACGTCATTGGCTCCGCTCATCCACCATCTTGGTCTACGCTGTTCAACCTACTTGTCGATTATGATTAGAGAATATAATGTCATTATATTTTCAGTTTTGTGTTATATTCAGATTCATTTTGTCCCTTCCAGTTGATTGTTATTGATGGTGTCAATTTATTTTAGGAAATGTTAGTTAACAGAAATGGACATAACCGGAGTTTTTGTATAAAAGCAAAGACGACATTTGGCAGACACCTACAGAACGGCTTTGAGTTGATCAAAAATCCGCGTCAGCAAGTCCAGCCTAAGTGGACTGCTCTGTAATTTTTGTTTGTGTTTTTTTTGTTATGGTGGGATTAGTTATCCTGGCAATAAAGTTACAAATAATGTCCCTTATGCAGTCATAATAAAATCCAATGAAAATAAGAAGTCATGTTGAACTCTAAGGATTATCTCTTTAAGTGAAGTGAATATATTCCTACTACTCTAAGAACTGTCTCTTGTAATGAAGTTAATAATTCTTACTACTCTAAGAACTATCTCTTGTAATGAAGTTAATATATTCCTGCTACTCTAAGGACTCACTTTTATAATGCAGTTGGTACATTCCTGCTAATGCAGTCGGTGGGAACGATGCTCACACAATCTTCCTACTTTAAGAGCTATTTGTAGTAATGAAGTTGATGCATTCCTGCAACTCTAAAGGCTTTTTGTAGTAATACAATAGATATATTCCTGCTACTTTAAGGACCATCTATAGTAGTGCATTTGCTAAATTTATTTACTGCAGAGGTCCTAAACTTGTTCCCTCCATGGAATACTTAATCGGCCCCCAGGCAAAAAATAAACAAAATAAAATAAGGAAGCGATTATAGAGGCTGTCACGGATTGCGTCCTCTTTGCTCTGCAGTGATGGTCTGACAGTGAAAATAACCTACAACATCTAATGTGGATCTTCAAAGGCATCTACCTTCGCACAAGATTACTCTTGGCGGAGATACAGATAGAAGGATGATGCTTCTAACTCGAGGGAGTTTTCACAAGATAT
Source organism: Oreohelix idahoensis (assembly GCA_024509875.1). Taxonomy (NCBI): domain Eukaryota; kingdom Metazoa; phylum Mollusca; class Gastropoda; order Stylommatophora; family Oreohelicidae; genus Oreohelix; species Oreohelix idahoensis. Next base: position 54,142 of record JAMPIV010009780.1, read on the forward strand.
TTCATCAGTCAAGAACAATGCTGAATGTGACTTAGGAATGTTAACTTTTATCAGCCGCCGCCTTTTGTGAAGAGGTATTTTATTATAATTTAATGTAGCTCGTACAAGCCTCCAACTAAATTAACAATTAAATTATCCTCATTATTGGCTTTATGGGTGTAAATATGTTGTATGTATATATACATAATAATAATAATAAATTCTTTAAGCGCCAAACACGGCGCATAAGGCAGAAACCAGTGCTCTCCAGGTTGTTCGTTGTGACGCCACTCCTCTTAGCTCTTGCACATTATTTAGGCCCAACGTTCTTCCTTCTCTTATTATTGTTCTTCTGAGTGTTTCTTTTGGTCTTCCTTTTTTCCGCTTACCCTCAGGAACCCAAGTGAGCGCCTGTAGTGGTATTCTGTTGTTTTGCATTCGTAGGACATGACCGATATATGACCATCGACTTTTCCTTATATAGTCGGAGACATATTTCTGCCTAGAGTCTTCTCTTATTTGTCGATTAGTCTTGAATTCTTTCCAACTGATGTTCATGAGTTTTCTAAGACATTTGTTCTCGAATGTAGTCAGCTTGTTCTCCAATGATTTTGTTATTTTTCCAACTCTCACAGCCGTATGTTAACACTGAGATAACATTTGAATTAAACAGACGAAGCTTGGTATGTATATTCAATGATCGTAATTTCCAAATGTTAGATAATCTATTGAAGGCGCTAGCTGCCAAAGCAATTCTAGTATGGATTTCTCTTGTTGTGTCACCATCCTGAGTCATTTTACTGCCTAAATAATTGAAACTTTCAACTTTCTGTAGTTTTTCTCCATTCAAGATGATATCAAAGGTCTCGTTAGAAAAGTTCATAGCTTTAGTTTTAGAGGCATTTATTTGGAGACCTATTTTAACCGAGAGATGACACAAATTATTTATTGCTTCTTGGGATTGTCTTGGTGTTGAACTTAAGAATGCTACATCATCTGCGAAATCCAGGTTCCCCCAGGAATTTTCCATTTGTCCATTTTATACCCAATTGTTCATTGTGGGTATAGTTTCTCATAACCCAATCAATAGCTATTCCAAAAAGTAGTGGTGACATAATACAGCCTTGTTTCACCCCTGTTTCTACTGTAAACCATTCTGTATTCCCTTTATTTGTTCTAACACAACATCTTGCATTGTCATAGGGGGGGGTAGCGCTTTGATTATATTCACATATTTTGTTGGAAAACCATAGATTGTAAGTATCTTCCACAATGATGGGCGGTGTAGACTATCAAAGGCTTTTTGAAAATCGACGAAGGTGATAATAAGTGGCGATTGCCTTTCCACTGATTTCTTCTATAATTGTTCTTAGTGTGAATATTTGATCAATACATGATCGTTTCGGCCTGAAACCCGCTTGTTCTTCTCTGATCTTTTCGTCAGCATGCAATTTAAGTCTTTCTAACATCATGCAACATAATAAATTTTCCAGGTACTGATACTAGAGATATACCACGCCAGTTATTACAGTCTGATAGATCACCTTTCTTCGGTAACTTTACAATAATACTGTCTTTCCATTGTTGTGGTGGTTGTTCTTCTCTCCATACTTCATTTATAATATCTAAAATTCTCAAGAGGTTGTTGTCATTAACTGCTTTAATCATTTCCCCTGAAATTTCGTCAACTCCAGCAGCTTTAAAATTTTTTAATCTTTTAACGGCTTGTTTGATCTCGTCCAGCGTGAATTCATCGCAAGTTATTGGCAAGGTGGTTGTGGATGTTTCATTATTAAAATCAGGTGTTACTGTTGGTGGTGGTCTGTTTAGCACCTCCATGAAGTGCTCAGCCCATCTCTTCATTTGTTCTTTTTCTGTTGGTATTGAATTCCCTAATTTACCTTTAACAGGTGTTTCCATAGCAGTAGGCTGGTGACATAGTTGTTTTGTAATTTGATAAAGGCACCTACTATTACCAGTTCTTGCAGCATTTTCAGCTTCTACGGCCAGTTCATTGATGAAATGTCTTTTATCTCTTCGAGTTTTTGTCTTCACTTCTTTATTTAACAAGTTATAAGTTAGTTTGCAAGATTCAACTGCATTATGTGTACTTGCTGCTAGTAGTTTAAGTTTTGCTGTTTTCCTTTCTTGTATTTTATCCCAAGTATCTTCTCTCATCCATTTTTTCTTTTTATGTACTAGGTATCCGGTGGTCGCTACAGCTGCTTCTGTCATTGCTGTTCTCAGTTGTTCCCATTTAGTATCGATTGTCTTGGTGGTGAATATCGTTGTCAATTTTGCCTAAAGCATCGAAATAGTTGTTCATTTTGACATTATATTCCTTCTTTATATCATTTGATTGCAGTCTGTGTACATCTATTCTTCTATTTTTATTCGGTTGGTATAACTTCTTCAGTTTAATTCTCATTTTAGCTATGCAGAGGTTATGATCGCTTCCGATCTCTGCACCTCTGTATGCTCTGACGTCTTGAACTGATGAGCGAAATTTAGCGCTTATGCAGAAGTGATCTATCTGGTTCTTAGTTCTGCCATCAGGTGAATTCCATGTTATCTTGTGGATATTCTTATGTGGAAAGATGGTGTCTGCCACAACGAGGTTTGATATTTCACAAAGTTCTAGAAGTCTTTCGCCATTTTGATTCAAACAGCCTATGCCATGAGTACCGAGATATCTTTGTACTCCATCGTTGTTATTTAAATTTATTTATTATGTAAGAGTATGCCAGTAAAGAGTTCTGACCTTACAAGTAATACCCCAGTCTTAGAAATAAGCACTGGTGTATTGTTATCATAAAAATAGTCAGACTGTAAAAACCCTGGTCCAGTTGGTAAGAAGTAGTACCAGGATTTAAGGTGTCTCCTCCCTATGACTATCTTATGATTACTTATATTCTAGGGGATAATAAAATGAACATTCACTGAAACCACAAATGGAAGAAGTGAATAAATCCTCAGGTACAGTTAAAATAGTTTAATAATTACACTAATATTCTATTTCTACTAGTTGGAAAAGAGTATACACATATATATATAAAAATATTCACACAATTACTATTATTGTCTGTTTAGACTTCAAGATCTTAAATAATAAAGTTACTGAAATCACTGTTATTAGTCCTTTGAATTTAAGGATAACTGTCATCAGTTGACTGAGTTTCTGTATGGTTAATTATTGTTTTGAACTATTGGCTGTTTCACATGTATAGGTGGTCAGTGTCAAACAGGACACTTATCTTTCCAACTTGATACTGCTGAAACTGTCCTTTGCTGATATCAGACTTGGTAGGCCCAACAGTAGGGATGCCAATGACCAGTTGAAGTTCACTCTTTGGGGTCCTGCACTTTTGTGGGATTGCCTCGGATGAACTGCACCGGCTTCTGATACTGGACAGTCTGGTTTGAGTTATTTCATGGAACCCTCAGACTCCAGACACTTAGACTGAAATTTTCTGGCGATCCGCTCACACTTCAGATGGATTTAGAGTCGTGGCGTTATCTGCCCTCAGTCTTGTCTCAACCTCTTGCGTTGTGTATCGTTCTCAGTTTACCGATCCGCTTTATATACGATAGCGCGGACGTATCGGAGAGTACCGACGTCACAGCCTAAACCTAACCTGAAAAATCCTTCCCGAACCGTGATTTCAGCCGATCTGTGCGTCGACTGAAATTTTGCCTTTCTCATTCTCAGCATATATAATATCCATATTGTTCCATCTTATCTAGTTTTATACAGCTGATAAAACTCTATCTTCCTATCCATGTAAATTCCCAAACTGTTATTTGTTGATTTTAATATTTAGAACAGAAGTGGGTTTACATGCTTTTAGCGTAACTGTGGGCAGCCGAAATACGCATATATCTCCGTAAATGAGAACTTCCTACCGTTCCATCTTATATGCAGTTATACACCATCCTTCCCTGTACTGAAATGTAAAATCCTTTTCATACGGATTCCCTTCTGTTTTATTTATCGTTGGCGATTTCCTCTGTCCGATACACATTTCGCTGATACGCCGCCATTTTGAAAGCGGTCACTCGATCGTAGATGGGTTTATAAATCTAACTGAACTCATTTGCAATGACTTGAAACCAATTTCGCGACATAGCTCCCCCATATTTTAAGCTGGATGATATCTAGCTTAACTATTGGGTACAAGACAATTGCAAATCGACCATTCCGAGGTTAGTTTTCCTTCCTTCTATCCTCCTCAAGCTCTGTGGGATGACGACTAAGAAAATCTGCGCCCACATTCTGTTTTCCAAGAATATATTCATCCTTTACTATCTCTCTCCTTCCTGTTCGGCTTTTCATCCAGGCTCTTACTGCTGGTGAAACGGGGTCGGTAGGTTTCCCATGAAGTTTACCGCCCTCTTTTCGTTGATAGTTGGATGTGGTTTTCCCTCGCAAATCCGTAGGTGTTTGATTTTCGCTACGTGATTTGTTCCTTTTTTCCAGCGCATGGGGTTCAGACTGCAATTGAACCTGTGTGGGATGTTTCCTTTCCCCTCCCGTGCAAATCTCGGGAGTACCCCTGATTGCTGGTTTGCTTGTAGATTTTTGATGAAGACTCTTCCGTCGACTTTCTGAATCTACATAGGTGCACTCTGGACAGGAATTTACATACTGATTTATGTCTTCCGTAATACCTGGCCAGTAGAACTGGGTGGCTATTCTTTGTTTTGTGGCACCATTACCCAGGTGTTCACTCAAAGTTGATATGTGTCCCCAGCCTATAACCTTATTCCTATAGGTGGATGGTACAACAATTTGACCATGACTTTTCGTCCCTCTTCCAGCTTTCCTGTACAAGAGTCCATGTTCCATATAGAAATGTCCTTTCCTTGGAGCTTTATGTGTTTTTGATAATTTGCCAAAACAAGGCTTCAACGTGCTGTCTGCTTCTTGAGCCCGTTTCATTTCAGTTGAATGAAATTTTACGTTGGTGTCCCTCTCTATGTTCCTGGAGTCAGACCTGGTCTGGATTCCTGCCATAACCATAGGTTTTACAGGGTCTCCTAAGAAAACATATTTACGCCCCAACATTAGGGGGTAAAAGGGATCATCTATCACAGCTGCATTTATCTCCCCTTCCACATAGCGACAACTGACATGAATCTTTGCTATGGGTAATGTAAGGGGTGATGTTCCTTTTAGTGGCCCTTGAATCTCTACTGTTTCTGTGGTGATTTGTTCAGGGCACACCAGAGATGCACACACGACTGCGTCATAGGACAAACCTGTGTCATACATTCCTGTGACTTGTTTGCCATTCACAGTCACTATCTCCTGGGTAGGTGGGTGATGGAGGCTATTCTGACTCACAGTCAGTTCCTTCCTAACAGAAGTCCTCACCTGTAGACATGCAGCATGATGAAGGGGTTTTTTTCCTCCCACATTCATCAGTGTTGTGGTTGCTCATCTTACAAAATTTGCACCACTTATCTCCCTGTTTGTAGGGTTTCTTTTCCTGAGTCTGAGGGTTCTTGTCCTTATTATCAAATCTTTGCTTGTTTCTGTATGGTTGATCCATCTGGTCAAAATCGGTATTCTGCGGTGGTGGCTTATATCCTTCTACCTGCTTCCTTTTTTGTTCCTACCAATTCAGCTTGAGCTGCTTGGTATCTCTCTGCACATTTCAAAATGTCTTCCAGCCTCTCTGCTCCTTGTTCCATAAGGAATTTCCTCATTTCTTGAGACATGGAATCTTTCACTTGCTCTAACATAACCATTTCTTTCAGATCCTCGTAGGTTTTCTGATACTTACCTAAACTACTCCATTTCAACAAATACGTTTCTAGCCTAGCTGAGAACTGGTTATATGTTTCTCCAGGTAGAGGTTTAGAAGTTCTAAATTTCTTCCTATATGCCTCAGAGTTCTTTTCATACCGGATCAGTAAGGCTTGCTTTAGTATTTCATAATTTTCCTGATCTTCTTTGGGGAGTTTCAGAAACACATCATATGCAATACCTCTCAATCCCTGGGATAACTTTAGACTCCATTTTTCCTTTTCCAGTCCATATGTAGAGGCTAGCCTTTCATACCTATCCAGGTACGACTCAATTGCGTCCTCCTTTTCAACAAATGGATCTAGGTGGAAGTTCATGGCCCCATTTGCTGTGTTCTGAAAAGAGCTATTCGCAGAATGAGGTGAGCTATTACCATGGGTGATAGTCCCAGCCTGAAGTTCAAGATCAAGCTGTCTCATTTTCAGCTCATGGTCTCTCTCTGCTTGTAACCTCCTTTCTTCTCTCTCAGCTTCTAATTTCTTGGCTTCTCTCTCCGCTTCTAATTCTAATTTCTTGGCTTCTCTCTCTCTGCTTCTAATTCTAATTTCTTGGCTTCTCTCTCTGCTTCCAATTTCTTGGCTTCTCTTTCTGCTTCCAATTTCTTGGCTTCTCTTTCTGCTTCCAATTTCTTGGCTTCTCTTTCTGCTTCCAATTTCATGGCTTTCTCTTTCTGCTTTCTGCAATTGCTTTGCTTCTCTCTCGGTGTACTTTTCACATTCCGTCGTGACATACCGGATCAGAACGTCACCATCCATGCCAAGCTCTTTTCCCACCTGCAGTGTAGCAGACCTAAATTTGACCAAGTCAGCCATGATGTATCTGTAGTCTAGTAGGGCAAGCGATCTTACTCAAACTAATTTACTACAATATAATTAACTTATTTAAAATTAAAGTTAATTAAACTGACTTCACCATATATGAAACAGCTTTCTTTATCTGTACTCAATGGTACTCCTAAAAAAATTATATATTTCCTACTATGTTAACTCTTTCCAAAAATTTTCAAAAAAGAAAAAAAAATTTTCTACACAGCAGAAATAGAAAGTTGGCTCAGGAATATCAAAGATATATCCCGCAGACGAGCCCCCACTGTAGCGGGAGGTTATTTAAAATTTATTTATTATGTAAGAGTATGCCAGTAAAGAGTTCTGACCTTACAAGTAATACCCCAGTCTTAGAAATAAGCACTGGTGTATTGTTATCATAAAAATAGTCAGACTGTAAAAACCCTGGCCCAGTTGGTAAGAAGTAGTACCAGGATTTAAGGTGTCTCCTCCCTATGACTATCTTATGATTACTTATATTCTAGGGGATAATAAAATGAACATTCACTGAAACCACAAATGGAAGAAGTGAATAAATCCTCAGGTACAGTTAAAATAGTTTAATAATTACACTAATATTCTATTTCTACTAGTTGGAAAAGAGTATACACATATATATAAAAATATTCACACAATTACTATTATTGTCTGTTTAGACTTCAAGATCTTAAATAATAAAGTTACTGAAATCACTGTTATTAGTCCTTTGAATTTAAGGATAACTGTCATCAGTTGACTGAGTTTCTGTATGGTTAATTATTGTTTTGAACTATTGGCTGTTTCACATGTATAGGTGGTCAGTGTCAAACAGGACACTTATCTTTCCAACTTGATACTGCTGAAACTGTCCTTTGCTGATATCAGACTTGGTAGGCCCAACAGTAGGGATGCCAATGACCAGTTGAAGTTCACTCTTTGGGGTCCTGCACTTTTGTGGGATTGCCTCGGATGAACTGCACCGGCTTCTGATACTGGACAGTCTGGTTTGAGTTATTTCATGGAACCCTCAGACTCCAGACACTTAGACTGAAATTTTCTGGCGATCCGCTCACACTTCAGATGGATTTAGAGTCGTGGCGTTATCTGCCCTCAGTCTTGTCTCAACCTCTTGCGTTGGGTCTTCTCAGAGTTTTACCGAAACGCTTTATATACGATAGCGCGAACGTATCGGAGAGCAGATACGTCACAGCCTAAGACTAGACCTGAAAAAAATCCTTCCCGAACCGTGATTTCAGCCGATCTGTGCGTCGACTGAAATTTTGCCTTTCTCATTCTCAGCATATATAATATCCATATTGTTCCATCTTATCTAGTTTTATACAGCTGATAAAACTCTATCTTCCTATCCATGTAAATTCCCAAACTGTTATTTGTTGATTTTAATATTTAGAACAGAAGTGGGTTTACATGCTTTTAGCGTAACTGTGGGCAGCCGAAATACGCATATATCTCCGTAAATGAGAACTTCCTACCGTTCCATCTTATATGCAGTTATACACCATCCTTCCCTGTACTGAAATGTAAAATCCTTTTCATACGGATTCCCTTCTGTTTTTATTTATCGTTGGCGATTTCCTCTGTCCGATACACATTTCGCTGATACGCCGCCATTTTTGAAAGCGGTCACTCGATCGTAGATGGGTTTATAAATCTAACTGAACCCATTTGCAATGACTTGAAACCAATTTTGCGACATATATATATATAAATATATATATATATATAATATATATATATATATATATATATATACATACATATATATATATATATATATATATATATATTCACTCCTATCTATAATAACTGAATCAACTATGAATTTGTAAAACAACATTTAAGAAATTTAGTGATGAATTATTATGTAACATTTAAAAAAAAAAAAAAAATCATGTTTAGATGTGATGCAGAAAAAAGTTGTTATCGTCATTAATACTTGATGGAAGGTAAATGTTCGTTGCTGTGGCCTGTTCAAAAAGCACGTACCTAAAAATCGGTGAGCACTGCTGCTGTTGTTCGTCAGTTCGTCTCTCTGTGATAAAAGGCACGTCCCGGGCAAAGAGCGCAAGGGGTAACCTCACCTGGTGTCAGTGCTGATTATCTCTACAGGCCCGTCAGATGTAACCATCTAGTGTCGAAAATACGTTTTCTGAATGAATCACCGACTCGTATCACGAACTATAGAGAAAATAAAAAGAACAAAGGCCTCTGCTAAGTCTTTATTTTCCTAACATTAAGCACGCGCCTTCCCCGTTGTTCGTCCACTAGTTGTTTTTCTCTCTGATGTTTTATTCTCCCTGAGTACATACAGCATAACTCAGGGAATGCGATGCAAAATCACCATCATCTTTTAAGTAATTTATTTGAAAAATGAGACTGGACAGTGACGAATACAATGGCTTGGGCCTGAATGAACATTGTTAAGTTTACATATAACTCACAAAATGATAATATAAACTAAGCACTTGCTGATGTAATCATCAATCATTCCCTGCTCCATTCGGAGTATGTGGTTACCTCTGCTTTTTGTTCCCTGTGAGAATTAGCATGAAGCAATCACCAACGCTTGCTGTGGTGGTTTATGAATATAATCTTATCCAATACTGAGGTTGCCAGTCTCCAATGAACTTTTACAAGCACTAGCAAGTACAAACATGTCAAATTCGAAGAACAAAATATATGTAACAACTCACCCCAAACTAGTTAGGAACTAGATTGCGTGCTCAGTAGAATACTCTTTGCAAATTGATAAAGATGCCTCGAACACGCGTCAGGGGTACTATTTCTAGTTATAGTCGCTCTGAAACTTTTGTGAGAAGGTTCTGTAGGAGTCCGGTTTCTGTATTAATATGTAAATCGTCTTTGCTGAAATATTCAGGAGTTCCGATACGTGTTTTGTCCGGTCCTATAAGGTCAGAATCATAACTCTATTCTTTCCTGGCGTCAGTCCGAGCTGTCTCTTTGACGATTCTGAAATGCAGTGTGTTTTAACTTCCAAATTTGCTAGGTTATATTGCAGCTTTCCTTCCCACTCTTGAATCTGGCGAATCCGACAAAACTTCCAATCAGAATAAATGTTTATTTCTGATTCTCATATGATCCAATCTTTGAGCAGAATGTAGTGGGTCGGGGTTGTCAGTTATTTACTTTCCCCCGCGTGTTTTAGAATATTATTTTAAAATTTAAACACATGACCATCTCTCATATTTAGCCCGACTTTTTCCGTTCTCTTAAGCAACCTTTTAAATTACGATTTGTAACATCGCCTGCATTTAGTGGCATCGTTAATTTGTGGCGATGCTCTCTACTGCGCTACTTCAGATTGGGCAAAAGAAGCTCTCATGACAAGCAAAAGAAAGAGAAAACGTTGAAAAAAAACAACACTAGGAAAATAAGCACCTGAGGGCGCATCCCCATAGTCAGTTTTGACTGAAGGGGCTTGTTACCGGTGGGTTTTCTTCGCCTCTTATGTCAGTCATTTATATAGACTAATCGGTCGGATCTGGAAATGTGACCGACGTACTTCTTATCACGCGAATACATGTGGGCCGTTACTTTGGCTTATGGTGAGGACAATGAAGCTCGGTAACAATGTTGAATGGGTCAAGACAGTATGACCAAACTGGCGATAAATGGATGCTGGACTCATAGTGAACAGTTAGTAACGAATCACAATTTATTGGCGACATACTTGGACATCAGTAATGCAGACAATCATCATCATTATGGTCATGGCAAATGTACGTATTAGATAACAATCAACATGGACGTTTGACTGACCGCACTATCCGCTACCACATGACGGTTAGCGGAAGCTCTACAGTAACGTATTAGTGAGATACATGGGTTTATCACAATGACCATGTTAGCAACTTTGAGCATATAAATATATTCAATTACGATTCAATAAACTCGCGTTAGCGGAACGCACTAACAACTTGACATAACTGGTCAGGCTGAAGCTCTGCCATAACGTTTCAGGAGACTAAGTATCGGAGGCGAGATACTTAAAACGAGCAGTTTCTGGCTAAATATTTGTAATAAAACGATTCTTGGTATTGCTCATCAAGAATAGCATCTTCATCTTTCAGATGATTATAATTTCTTCATAACCGTGTCTTTCCTAGACTTAGGGACAAGCACACGAGAAAAATCACGTCTATACAAGACCATGGATATCTGTTTCTGCCTCTAGGACATAGTCCGTATCTAAACAAATCACTGCGTCATAACGCGCTATACCCCGTTTAATACTGGTGCATCGTCGTACGCAAATAACATTACAAAACGTATCATTGCTGTGCCCATATGCATGACTGAAAATCACAAGCGAACATATGAGAGTTTAAAACATGTATCTGACCCTCAATTCTTATAAAGTATTTAAAAGGGCTATTATAATTATTCCTGCTACTCTAAGGAAGTCTATAGTAATGGCATTGCTACTACTGTAAGACATCGTCCACATATGACGTTACACAATTTGCCCCAGTTGTTTAAACTAACCTTCACTTTTGCCACGTTACAAAAAACCCAGACCTTCTCTTATGTAATATCACAAATCTCTCCCATCTTATTATGTTTTTTGCTAAAGTTTTTTTTTTTTTTTTTTTAGGGGGGGGGCCGGGCGGGGGTGGGGCGGGGGGGGGGGGGGGGGGGGGGGGGGGGGGAGGGTGGGGGGGGGGGGGGGGGGGGGGGGTGGGGGGGGGCGAGAATTGATTGTTTTAGTACTGCAGAAACGAAGGAATGTAATCAAATGTAAATTTAGTTAACTATAGCAGACAAAATAACAATCTTTCAACAAAATAACAATCTTTCAACAAAAGACAGGAAACTTTATCCAGAGCGATTCAACAGGAGGCAATCTGATCTGGTCCCCCCGTCGAACAAGTGTTTCGGCCCTATACTCCTTTACACTCTAAGGGGGGCGGGCCCACTTGGGTCATGACTTCCAAGTGTCTCAGCCTCCTGTTGTCTTGTATCGAAAATGAACTCATTTCACTTTGGTAGCAACTTTAAAATCCACAACTCCGCTAGCCGTGGAGGCAACTGTGAAAGTAACCAAAGAGAAGTCAAATTATTCCGTTCGTTCCGCAGCACACAACGACTAGGGACAGACACTGACACACCTGCACGAAGCCCACGAGGATAACCACTGCCCGCTAGCAACTGTAATTCTGTGCCCAGCACCTCTTATAATAAACGCCGCGTGTTGCCCATCAGTCACAGCCCTTTCACCAGTACACCGAAATACTCAACGTATTGTGGACTTAGAAAAATTCCTGATGTTTTCTGTACTGCAGAGTTTACTGTCCCGAGTTTCATTGCCCATTGCGGTTGTTCCACAGCCAGCATGATGCCTTTTCCGCAGTTTCACTAAGCCTCTTCAGTGCTCTTGTTCTCGACTGTTCCCTCAGCCCCAACAGTTTCAATAAATCATACACTAATGCAGCCACGAGCCCTCTTGCACCCATCTCAACAGCCATGACCCTTGCAGTGAACCCATCGTGTCTCAGATCTGCGGCCAGATCACTATACTTGACCGATTTGAACAAATGTTGCTCTTCCAATCTGGATTCAAATGGCACGGTCAGTTCAATTAATATAACTTGGTGCGATGATGAAGAATGCAGCGCTATATCCGGCCGTCTTCGAGATTTCCTGATACTCTCTGGATATGCCCCTCGTCCAGGTAGGTCTACCGCCATCTCCCAGTCATTTGCGCAGTCAAGGAGAGATGGTACACTGCTACCTGATTTACTCGGTTTTTGGTGTGCTGACTTTCCTGCTCTCAGAAAGTATGTGTGTGCGGTGTTTGGCCTAACATTGCTATTCGCCTTCATCCTTGCCAGATCTAATGTCGCAGCCAGCTCATTAAGCACTTTGTTGTGGCGCCATGTGTATCGCTCTTGCCCTAATGACACCGTGCAAACTGAGAGCACGTGTTCAAGTGTCTGCCTCCCATAGCACAGGGGGCACTGCTCATCATCGGACTTTCCCCATCTCACAAGGTTTGTGGCCGATGGCAGGAGGTCATACATTGATCTAACAACGAAGCTGAGTCTAAGAGGTGCCATATGCCATATATCATTCCATGTCAAGGACCTTTGCAGGGCTCCTTCCCATGTAGTCCATTGGCCTTGTTGGGCCTGCTGCACTACGTTTTGCAACCTCTTATCATTCTCAGCTTCTCGTATCTCCTGAACTACCATGTCTCTACGTTCCCTGCTTGATGTCTTAGACCACCAGCGGATGTCTCCATGACCAAATCCCCGTCTATTCGTTTCTGTGTATCCGATTGCCTCTCTCAGTTTGAGCGACTCTTGGGCAGCATCAACAGCTTCTTCTACTCTCCACTTCCTTCCCGTTTTCAGTGTGGGCTGAATGGACTTAACCACATCATCTTCTGACTCGTGGAGCATCATTGCAAGCCTTGCCTATCCAACTTTGTACTCTTCAACAACTGACTTGAAAGGAAGCAGAAGTTTTGAAGTTTTGCAGTACAGTGCTACATCTAACAGACCTGGTGGTACCCCTAGCCATTTCCTCATGAACATGTTGACCTTCTGCTCTATAGCTTCCACTGTACCTCTGCTTATTTCATATATAAGCAGTGGCCACAGCAACTTAGGTATCAACATGAACTGGAGGCACCACAGTTTGAATTTTCCTAGGAGTCTGCTTTGGTCTATGATCTGCAGACCTCTGCCTGCCATTTCTATTGTCTGTTGCACTGCCTTCGAGTCTTTTAATGAGGCATCGTACACCCTGCCAAGACTTTTAACAGGTTCCTCAATGTCAGTAGGGATTCTTTGGTTAGAAACTGTCGTGTGAAATTCTAATCCACATATATAAATTAAAAAGTAAATGTAAAGCCTAACAAATAACTTCAATAAAAGGAAAGAAGAATGGTAAAGAACAGTGCTGTCACAATGACTGTACTCGAAATCCCCCTTGTTTTCTACTTCGTCTGCAAATTGTAACGTTTCACGTTGATAGTAAAAGCCTACTGCAGCATACACGCTTTCTACGATAAAACGTCTACTGCATTTCTAAGAAAAACCTTGAGATACGCAAGCTGACCTATATTTAATATTCCATTCATGTCATTTTATACACTAAGTTACCATAAACGAAAGACAGATGGAATTAGGATAGAGAGAAGGGAGGGCTGAAAGCCGGAACGCATGCCACACTAACACGCGTCTCGCTATACAATTACTACCATCACCTGACAAATAATATGTTAAACGTTACGCAAATAGCCTAGGAATTAACAAATTATAGCCAAAAGAAATAGTGAGGGTGTCAGACAACACTAAAATCAGAATCGCTCAGTGGCAGATTTTGACACCACCATTGTACGGGAAATAGGTCCCCATGTTAAATCCTATTTGATTGGATAGAAGTAAATGTAAGGCTAAACACGATTAGTCGGGCTATAAATACTAATTCTTTGTTGTTAGGGAAACGTGAGTAGGAGTACTTTTTTTTTAAAAGCTGTGTAAACATGGCTCGATTGGTTAGACCCGCCAATATAGGCAATTAGGAGCGTCAGGTCAGCACCACATTTTCAAATAAACTTTCTAAAGCAACAGTGCGTTGAGATTCAGCTTATATTTTTCTAAATAAAAGCCTGAGACAGTGGCAGGTCGGATTTTGTGCCCTCTCCACATGTAAGCCTACCTTGCCGTGGTTGCAGAGCTTGAGCGCCCCAATGATCCCGGGAGCTATGCCGGCGGGAGTTTTACTCCTGGCAGGGTCACCCAAGCCGGACAGGTCCTGGGTGAGGGGCCAGACTAAATGGGCTGAGGAGTGGGTGGAACCCTATAGGTGTAGATGCAGAACCCACCGGCGAGTGGTACATGCTCTGGTCTGCACCAATCCACCCCCACTTCATGGGTTAAATGCTTTCTTGCCTCATTCTTTACTGTTTGTCGTCTATCGGGAGTAGTTTGGGACCCCATACAGTGTAGGCACAGTGCCCACCGGCTAGTGGACCATGCTCTGGCCAGCATCAACCCAAACCCCAGGCATGGGTTAAAATCCCGGGTAGATGAAGCTCGTAAGCCTTGGAAGGCAGTTCGTCTAGGAGAAGGAAAACTCTGATCTCAAACCACCTGCTGCCTTGCAGGTAGGCTGGGGACAGTCAAGGGCTAAGGAACGCAACCCTACAGAAACGCTTGTTGAAATCGGATGCACTGGGCTACATGCTCAACGAAACAGTGCAACGTACTTCGCCTAATGAAGATGTCACGAATACAATTTAAGCGTTGTGGTGCTCGTCCCGTGGAGTCCCGCCAGGCGGCGAGAGTGCCGGACCCCCCACCTCGAAGGGGTCCAACCAATACTACTGGTGGTCACCTTCCCCTGAATTGTGGAGTCAAGGTACAGAGGGAAAGGGCAAAAGCTATTGACCAAACACCAAGAACACTCAACATTCTGCAGTGGAATGCAGAAGGAGTTCTGAACAAAAAAGTCCCCCTAAAAAAACCGCCTTTATGAGGATCAAATAGATGTGGCTTGCATCCAAGAAACGCATCTCAACAGCAACCACAGATTCTCAATAAGAGGATACCAGGCTTTCCGACTCGATCGAGAAGGACACAAAGGAGGTGTGCTATTACTTACCCGAAACTCAATACCAAGTAGCGAGGTATCTGTGAACTTCAACGACCAATCGGAAATTGTAGGGGTTGACATTAAAATAAAGGACACGAACATGCGTATCTACAATTTGTATGGCCCACCGAGCAAAGACCTGTCACTTGAAAGTATGGAAATAAAGAGCTCAAACTGCATTGTGGTCGGAGACTTCAACAGCCACTCGGAAAGATGGGGATATCTGGATACAGACAGTAGAGGAGAGGAAGTGGAGGACTGGGAGATAGACACAAATCTTCACCTTATCAACAGGCCAGATGATAAACCCAGTTTCTACTCTAGAAGATGGCACACCACTTCCACTCCAGACCTAGCTTTTGCCACAGGGGACATATTTCACAAAATTGACCGACAGGTACTTGGCCAGCTAGCAGGCAGCGACCACAGACCAATAAAGCTAGTGGTTAATATGGAGTATGTTCCCCATGAAGTGAAACCATTGCCCCGATGGAATTACAAAAGAGCTGACTGGGACAGTTTTGCAGTGCTGACTGACAGCCTTTGCGAAACCATCAACACACGAAACAACAGCATGAAAAATATGGTTGAAAGCTTTAATAGAGCAATACTTCAAGCAGCTATTGAGACTATTCCGAGAGGGGCAAGAAAAAACTATAAACCATACTGGAATGAAGATCTGCAAAAACTTGAAGATGAGGTAGCACAAGCCAGAGACACAGCAGAAACAGAACAAACAACTGAGGCAAACATCTTGCTCAAAGCAACCACTGCAAAGTACAGAAGAACATTAAACCAAACAACACGAGACTGCTGGAAGCAAACAACAGAAAATCTCAACCTAGATAAAGAAGGGAACAAGCTGTGGAAACTAGTTAGAGCTTTGAACAACGAAGAACCTTACAAAAATCACATCACAATCAAACAAGGTGAAAATATGCTCTCGGGAAAAAAAGCTGCAAATGCACTCATGGAACACTATGCTGGTGCAAACCACATTGATGTCCCTATAGACAGAAGAAAGGCCATCATTGATGAACAAAGGAATCATGATAACAAAAAGCTTGCACCAGAAGAACACATGATGGCAAAGTTAACAATGCAAGAATTAGAAGAGGCAATGAGGGCGCTAAAGAAAAAGAAGTCACCCGGAAAAGATGGGATAACCAATGAAATGCTAACAGGCCTAGGAACAAAGGCAAAAAAGAAGCTTCTGGCCATCCTAAACTGCAGCTGGAAAAGAGGAATAGTACCACAGGCATGGAAAGATGCCATACTGATTCCAATACCTAAGAAAGACAAAGTTCAGACAGAACCAAATGGCTACAGACCTATCAGTCTACTTAGTTGTGTTGGAAAATTGATGGAGCGCATAATAAATACTCGACTTATGTGGCATCTAGAGGAAAAACATCTCTTAGCCCCACAGCAAGCAGGATTCAGGAAACACAGATCCACTGAAGACCAGATCACTTATATAACTCAGAAAATTGAGGATGCTTTCCAAGAAAAAAAGCACACACTGGTGGTTTGGGTGGACCTAGAAAAAGCATTTGACAAAGTGTGGAAAGATGGACTGAAAGTCAAGCTGCAAAGAAGTGAAGTGTGTGGGAGAATGTTCAAATGGATCAGCCACTATCTTGAAAATAGAACGGCCAGAGTCCAACTACAAGGACAGACCAGTAGGAAGATGGTATTGGAGCAGGGTGTTCCCCAAGGGGGAGTCCTGTCACCCACATTGTTCCTCACATATATAAATGACATATCAGAGAATATTCCAAGAAGAACCCACAATGCCTCCTTTGCAGACGACTTAGCCCTGTGGATCTCAGAGGAATATATCTCTACGGCAAGCATTCGGATGCAGCAAGCCCTAACATCACTGGAGGAGTGGGCCAAGGCATGGCTAGTAAAGATAAATGAGGAGAAAACATCATTCACAGTGTTTTCTCTCTCTAACAAACCACAGATCTCCAAATTGGTGCTAAATGGGAAAAATCTACATCTGGATGAAAACCCAAACTACCTAGGCATTACCTTTGATCGCCGCTTGACTTGGAAAACCCAGATTGAGAAAAACAGGACAAGAGCAAGGCAGAGAATGGCAATCATGAAAAAACTTGCTGGCACGGTTTGGGGAGCAGACGAGAGAGTACTAAAGAATCTATATACTGGGCGAGTGAGACCAGTCTTAGAATATGGCATTGCAGCATGGTCAACAGCCGCTAAGTCGAACTTTGACAAAATAAACAGAACCCAAAACCAAGCAATGAGAATCATAACTGGGGGCATGAAATCAACACCAATAAAAGAGTTGGAAAAGATTACTCACCTCCAGCCTATGGAGGATAGAAGAGATAGCAGAGCCCAGCAACAAGCCGAGAAATTCAGGAGGCTGATAGATCACCCAATGCACCAGAGGATAAATGGACTTGGAAGGGGAAGACTGAAGCGAAGCAACTTTGTAGAGACAGTCAAAACAAAGATGAGAGCAGACCCCATAAATGCAATATCAACAGCTACGCCAATATGTACTGCACACAAGCTACCAATTTGGAAACAACAGTGCTTCCCTGAAATGATAGAAAATGTTCCTGGTATTGAGAGAAAGAACAGTCAAACTGAAACAGAAAGGAGAGTCCTAACCACAAAATATATAGAGAAACATTACCCAAGCAACACCTGGATCCATGCGTACACAGATGGATCAGCAACTAATGCAACAGAAGATGGGGGTGGAGGAGTCTTCCTGAGCTTAAGCAATGGCACACAAAAAAAGATAGCAGTCGCAACAGGGAAATTTTCAACTAACTTCAGAGCAGAGGCAGAGGCCATAAAAACTGCATCAGAAATTCTAATGACAGAAAAAAGCTCAGAGAGACCAGTAGTTATCTTCTCAGATGCGCTGTCAGTGATTACAACACTGAAAAGTCAAATAAATGCTGAACTGGATGACCTAAGAGTAACACTTCACAGACTATGTCAGCAATACAAAAGAGTTGTGATACAGTGGATCCCTTCTCACTGCAACATCCCTGGAAATGAAGAGGCTGACAGATTGGCAAAGGAAGGGGGAAAACTTCCTCAGCTGGACACAAATATAACCTATGAGGAGTCCAAGAGTTTTATCAAGCGCAGATACAGGCACAAGTGGGAAGAAGAGCATCCAGGCCACACAAAAAATGATCCGTATTACCAGCTCAGCAGAAGTGAACAAGTGGTAATCTTCAGACTTCGCACTGGTCATAACAGATTGAGATACCATCTGTTCAACAAATTAAAGATAGGAACTACGGATGAGTGTGACTGTGGCACTGGTAAAATGACTGCCGAACAGCTGCTTCAAAGGTGCCCAACATATTCCTGGAGAGGAACAGAGAAGAACTTACGCATATGGCCTATCATTGCCAGTCAACATTCTGTACCATGGTAAGCGTGAAAAATTTGATATCTTTTTAATGAAAATTGAATGTAAATTGATAATTTATGTCTGTATATCAGTAGCGAACATGAGGGCCTATATAGTGCTCCAAAGAAGAGCAATCGAGCAGAGGAGTCTTTTCCTGCCGCCATCACGAAAGTTAAGCCTCTGTGGCCAGTGGAGCTCAACATTATGTGTCCCCTCAAAAATTGACATTTTAGTAAAAAAGAGGGACAATACCTTGTTTAAATTGACAGAAACTGTGAACTTTTCCCCCATACTATTTCCCAGATAAACAAACACTTGAAGTCATGATGACAAATAACAACATAGCTTGAAAAACAAAACCAATATTACCTCATAGTACTACTACACAACTGACACACATAGGATAATATTAATAAAATATGTCACTACAAGGTTCATATTCATAAATTATGTATATATAAATTGTGATTACAATTGATTGTGATTCCTGGTTCACTTTGTAGTTGAATCAGGATATATAATAGTGAAAGTAATTAATACATATATATTTGAAACTTTACCAGTGACTTATTTAAGATAGTCTTATAGAGTGTTAAATGTGTGTGAGTGTCACAGTGTTGTCAAGTGTGGTGGAATAAATTAAATTGTTTATCTGTCTGTTGTTGTTGTGACTTACACTTCATCATATACATACCCTAGACATTCAACGTAGTCATCACCATATTCCAGAATAATTCTGACTGAGGTATAAATGTGGTAGCAAGTAAGGTTATCTGTAAAACACTACACCTATTAGATACAGATACCTTCACAGCTGATCTCAGTCAGTACACTAAGTCCGCTATAAATATTTATATCATCCCACTTTACCACAGAAACCATGAATATGACCTCTGCACATTCCCTTTCCTGACTGATAGGCTTCTCGACTTCTTGGGTTTGAAGCTCATTCTGTACCAGCTGATTAGTTCATCCATGTGTGCTAACATCCTCCGGGCCTGATGTTCATCTGATGTCAGAATTGTTGTGTCATCCATGAATGCTTTAAGCGGTGGCATGTGACACATTCCACCGAGCTTTGGACCTATAGCCATTCCTTCAGCCGCATTGAGGATTACCTGTATAGCCATCACGAATAGTATCGGAGAGATGGTACATCCCATCGCAATTACAACTTCAAGGTCAATCGACTTCGTTGTGTACTCTCTGGTTGAAAAAATCTGACAGAGAACCATGCGAAATACAGCTTCAGCATTGCTGCAATCTCTTTTGGAACATGATACATTTTATTTCTAGGGCCTGCCATAACATCTGGTGTGGAACGGATCCAAAAGCATTTGCTAGATCCAACCAGATTACATGGAGGTTTGTTCTGTCAGACTTTGCCTTTTGAATTACTTCTCAGATCAATGTGGCATGCTCTAGACATCCTGGTGTACCTGAGATACCTCCTTTCTGAATCGTAGTGTCAATGTACCCATTTGCCAGGAGGTATGTAGTGAGCCTTTTCGCCATCACTGAGAAGAATATCTTCCCTTCCACATTAAGTAGTGAGATTGGCCTGAACTAACTGATGTTTGTGGAATTTTGTTCCTTCGGGATGTAGTCTCCGTTCGCCTTTCTCCATTCCCTGCTTACAAGTTGGGTTTTCCACGCATTCTTCAGTAAACGGAGCAATCGTTTGAGCACCTCAGGGCATCTCAGGACAATGCTTTCTACCTCTTGCATCGTTGGGGGCTTGGTGTTAAATTCAACTCCTGGCTTACTCGGCCATTTAAGGGCTGCCGTGCTGCTGAGCGGCTCATCTTTGCGACCAACTGAATATGTCATTCTAAAGTGGTCTTCCAGGTCTTCTTTCCTGATGTTTAGCGTACCCTACCATGGTTGCTCAAACAGTTCTTTGGCAAACTTGAAGGGTTCCCTGAAGAATCTTTCCCTATCCCTTCGAGTCTTCCTTCTCTTCCTGCACAACCTTTCTGCTCTACAAAGGGCATTATGTTGGCCTTTAAGGTGCTCCCAAACCTGTCGTAACCCTTCCTTCTCTGTGGCAACTGCGTACTTGAACAGTTTTCGGGCATGCTTCTTCTGGTTCCTGATTTCTTCTATTTTAATGTGTCTTCTACTTTTTCGTGGTGGGTTACTTTCCCTGACTCCGAACACTTTGCGACAGTGAAGATATTTTATGTCGCCAAAGATTTCCAGCTTCTTCTCCAAAGTTATCTGCTTCAGGTTGTTATCCAACTCTTTTGCCAAGGCTTCGTCCAGCTGTTCCCAAAGCCCTTTAGCACTGCCAGGTGGAAACTTGATTGCATCTCTCTTCCCGTCCAAGAAGTGTGTGAGATCATCATCAGGCAGATCAACTTGAATGTACTCAGCACTGTGGATTGACTCCTGGCTGCGTTCTTCTAACGTCTTACCCGTCGAGACACAGCGCTGTTGATCTCCCCGTGATGAGCTCCCACACCCCTTTTTCGTTCTGTGGATTTTCATTCCTCTCTGAATAGAGAATTTCCTACCACAGGCACATGGAAATTCCAGCCGTTGTTCAGAGCTCGAAGTCCGTGTAACGGGCCTGGTCGATTCCAACAAAATAACAATCTTTCGACAACATAACAATCTTTTAACAACATAACAATCTTTCAACAACATAACAATCTGTCAACAACATGACAATCTTTCAACTACATAACAATCTTTCAACAACATAGCAATCTTTCAACAACATAAAAATCTTTCAACAACATAATAATCTTTCAACAAAATAGCAATCTTTCAACAAAATAACGATCTTTCAACAACATAACAATCTTTCAACAAAATAACAATCTTTCAACAAAATAACAATATTTCAAGGAAAATGGTTTTTAATTAACCAAGCTTTTACTAAGGCTGCTTTGTTGGTTAAATGTTGCAAAATTTATTAAAAATTTTGCTCATTGAGGCTTAATTTAATTTCAAACGTTCAAAAAATAATCTTAATTTCAAGTAAACACATCAATAGTTTTTCCTACTTATGTTAAAGTTTTATAAAATAATGTTAAAAATGAGAGAAAATCCATACACATTGAAGGGTTAAAAACTGAAATTATCAGCAAATGATTTTCTCTTTGGTATCATTATCCCACGGCAAATTAAAATTATACTGTACCGAATGAACTAGAAATCTATTTTCTTCTAGATAACATCATTGATTGGAAAGGTCTGTAATATTACAAAGCAATTAAAGGGTATAACAATTTTCCAAAATTTCAGCTTAGATTATAATATTCATATTTCATTCACGAGAGAGCTGTTAACTGTTGCTGACAACAGTAAACTATCAGGATGGAGGTCACAAAATCTTTTTTTTTGTTTCGACATTTATGAAAGAGGCCAGCCTCACTCGTCACATTTTTTCATAAAACCCCCTCCCCACTATCATCACACTTTGTCATAAAGATCCCCCCTCACTATTTGATGTAATATGTGCACGACACCTAAGGTCATCTGTAGTAATGAATCTGTGGTAATGAAGTCAATATGTTCGTACTACTCTAAGGTCATCTGTGGTAATGAATTTATGGTAATGAATCTGTAGAAATGAAGTTAGTATGTTCCTACTACTCTAAGGTCATTTGTGGTAATGAACCTATGGTAATCAATCCGTGGTAATGAAGTCAATATGTTCCTAATTCTCTAAGGTCACCTGTTGTAGTTTTTTTTTTTTTTTTTTTTTTTTTGCGTTCGCCCGCTAATACTCGAGGCGAAATCTCAGGTTATTATTTTATGTCTAACCTGACATTGATTTTACGTGAGTATCCCTTTATTTCTTGTACAGAGACAGGTGTCCCTCGCCATTCAGGCAAATACTCGCCGATTTCGGAGGTACCCATTGCAGCTGGGTCGGCTCAGGAGCCGCCAGTCCCTGGTCGACGACACTCCTTCAAATGTTCTCGCCAGGTCTCGAGTTAATCCAGTCCAAATCCCGGTCGACGAAAAATCCTCAAATGCCGTCGCCCGGGTTTGATCCTGTATCACCCGGTCGCCAGAGCGGTGTTGTAACCACTACGCTAGCGCGGCTCCCACCTGTTGTAGTGAATCTGTGGTAATGAAGCCAATATGTTTCTATTTCTCTAAGGTCATCTGTTCTTATGAATCTGTGGTAATGAAGTCGATATGTTCCTACTACTCTCGGGTCATTGTCACGCTTTGTTTGGAATTTTCTGCCCTTTAGTCTGATTGGCCTGTCTGGTTTTTTCTATTTCTCGTCTCCGCCCAACCTTTCTGTCATTTTTGCTCTAACAGCTCAATTTCTGTCTTTGGTACCTGTCAATCTCGTAAGAACCAAGCTATGCCCACCCTTTCGCACGTGCACAGCAGCTTTTCTGCTCTATAGTCTTGTATGTAGGCATTCTTGGGGAAAACTGCTAGCACCATGTGCTTTTGATTTTTGCCACTCTCGGTTTCTTTCCCGAACGTAGAACGAGGAAGGCGGCATTTTGCCTATACAGTCTTTTATTTCGCGAGCGGCTAGCTTGTATGCTCTCTTTTTCCCCGTTGGCACGGGAAACTGCTCTGTCCTTTGATATCGGGCTGTCATTGTGTTTCATCTCGAGAGGACTGCAAAACGCTGGCCGAACCTCTGGCAACTTATCTTACTATTTAAAGGCAGGTCTCTATCGCCCTTCACCAGTTGTCTCTGTGGTGGGTTTTGATGTCAAATGTTGAACTATTAATTGTTACAGATGTGAGGTCAGCTGTGCAAGCCCCTGAGTCTAAATGTTATTGAAATTGTTCTCAGAGAACCTGTCTGCTACCACCCTATGACCTCAATCTGCTATATTTTTATCCTAATTTGGTGTACAGGTATATGTTTGTTGACTAGCTAGATGTCTAGGGTAATGTGCACTGTACTGTGAAATGAAAATGACAACAACTACACTTTTAATTCAATACAAGTAATCAACAACTCACTGCTTTAACTTTTGAACTTAAAATCTTTTTACAATTTATTTTCCTGTATCACAATTTCTTGGACACAGGAATGTTTAAAACTCAAAGAATAATTCACTTTATTTACAGAAATAAAAGTTCAAATAATATTGTGTCTGTCACTTCTTGATCTGGAAATCTTTGACGGGAAGGGTTCTTAATGAAGTAATACCCTCTAAGAATGAGCACACTGTGGAGGAACAACTGGTCTCGTCATGTCTTTAAATCTAGTTGATATAATTTTAGGTGGAGAATCAGTTCTGTGAGCTAACATATGCCCTTAAACATAGGGGCTTATCTCATATATATGCTGGAAATCTGTGATGTCCTGCTCATAACTCTTCATGCACACAGCACTGTACAGCTTTCAGAATTCTTGATACTTCGAGGCACACAGATATGACTGCCTCGAACTGGTAATTGCAGTTGAACAATATAATCGTGACTGGCTCACTTTCGTTTCACATAGAAACCCTGGAAGTAGAGGATTAATTTCCCTCAATATAACAGTCTGACCTATCTCCGTTCCTAACACGTTTACATGTCTCAACAGATTTAAGATCAGTGAAAAATATTACATAAATAGTTATTGTTCCTATTTGATTGGGTGCCCTATTCCTCATCAGGTACTCTTCAAACATATGTTTGACACATTCCTTGTCATAGGAAAATATATATTTAATTAAATAAAGTCAGGTGAAAACCTGTGACTTATGAAGAAGGCCAGTGGTTTTCTGGTCTTATAACATAATAGTATACATCAATTCCCCCCCCCCCCCATTTATTAATTTCTTTTCTCCCAAAGTATAAGTAAGCCTGTAGGGCTTTAACAAGAAGATATAATATTGTCTACCAACAGTTGTGGCTTAACACAAAAGTTATAAGTGGGCACCTTTCTAGCTATGCCTCTACCGTTCAAATATTCATTCATAGTCAATAATACAAATACATATCAATAATAATTATATAAATGGTTCTCTTACCGCATTAAATGAAATATCTCACTAAGTAAGTTAATCAGGCTATTAATGGTCACACACAGATGCCTGCTGCTGCAGAACAGTGAAGGAAATTTGAGCACAAATCTCGGTCTGCTGCTATAACTTTACTAGTGGACTGATATATTTTAAGTGGCAATGAACGCTTATTTCATTGCGTATTTATTCCTAGTGTTTGTCTATTCTACTCCAGCCAATCGGCTGATGTTTTGCTCTCTCGCGTCTTTTTTTCAAAATTTAACCCACACTTTAAAATCGTTGGACACCTTCCCCTCTCCCAATAAAATGGCAAGCCGAGTGAAGATTCCCTATAGTCGTCTCTATGTCTTCATTTTACAATATTTCTATTATTATATAAGTAATTTTAATAAAGAAAGGCAATATTTACTCAGGCTACTGTCTGTCATATAGTAGATATAATTTTATTCTTCTGTCTATCATATTTCTCAACTTTCATTTTCTCTCTCCTTTTATTCAAATAACATATTTCTTTATATTTTCTGAGTACCATAATATGCTAATAACCAAGTATTGTCAGTGTATTTATTAATCGTCATTTATTTATTTATTTACAAGTCGTCCTATGTTTATTTGCCATCATGGCGTTTATCCGTCTCAAGGGTGTTAATAAGTTTCACTTTTGCTCTCTTGATACCCTACTCTTAGTATTAATTCAAACTTCCACGTTAATCGTAAATTTTTCCTTTTCTACAAATACACCCTAGGCATTGAAATGCGAGCTGAGTGTGTGTTTTTTCAATGCAGTCTCCCGATCTAGGTGGTTATATATTTAAACTGCGCGACTAGAGAACTGTGTATGCGTGAGGCTTTGCGTCGTTTATTCAAATCTGCTAGTAGAAATTGCCCCGCCTTTCCCAATTTGCGAGGCCTACAAACCATTATCGCTTGTCAATAATCGTATTTTTCTGTCGTTCTTTCATTCCTCCGTCTCTCTTCTCTCGCTCTTTCTTGGAACGAATACGTCTTGAGTTTGTCAAAACGTTACAGTTAATTTCAAGGACAGAGCATTGAAAACGTGCAGTATTGGAAAAGAGGTATCGTTCGTTTTTGCGTTACCGGTTTGAATCTACCGCAAACTGGGCGTAGGAGATGCATTACGTCCACAACTCTGGACTAGTGGCAAATTTATTTAGCATAGGGGTTAATAATACTGTCTTTGGCGATTGTATCAACGATCTTACTACAGTCTCTCAAGAGGATGTTTTGCTACCTACTTACGTGTTAGTCAGTTGAGAGCGTATAGCCGTGTAGCGTGGATATTAATTCCTTGATTGAGCTTGTCACCTTGACGTTGTCTGTGCTCTCCTGAAGCACACTAAACGATTCTCCAGAATTATACAGGTCATTTGCCCTTGGATTTTATTTTCTTCTGCCCTGCATTATCAGCTAGTTAATATAGATCACACGGCAGACCAATCGTTCTGTCCACGTTCAACCTACAAGGTGGTTAATGTGGATTACTTACCCACCGCCTATTGCAACTCGCCAGTGTCTACGAGCGGTAGCCGTTGCCATCCTTGATTTGGGGTAACATTGTCGGATCCATCTAGGTCACATCACAGTGGATAATACTAATGTATCCGCCAAGAACAAGTCAACGATTTCCAGCGCCCAGCGCCTGTATGTGTTCCACTCTTTATTATTCTTTATCAGAGGTGCCTATGGCTTGGGTCGTTTTTTTGGACAACCAGTTTGTCAGTTGTCATATATGTATGTATGTATGTATATATATATATATATATATATATATATATATATATATATATATATATATATATATATATATATATATATAAAGGTAAAGGAACCCGTTACACGCCCATTCAGGCATATTGGGAATATGGTGTTAGGCCCATATTATCTTGACCGTCGGCACACTAGGGGTGATGTGGTCGGCATCACGCCGGCCGCCTTAACCTTCCCAGAGTTGCTCTGGTACCCATTTGGGGCTGGGTCGACACAGGAGCCGTTTGTGGCCTAAAAAATGTCCACCTCATCTGTGGATCGAACCATAGACCACTGCGCTAGGAAGCCAGTGCACTAACCACTATGCTACCGCGGCTCCCATATATATATATATATATATATATATATATATATATATATATATATATATATATATATATATATATATATATATATCATGTGGTCAGGATCTCTTTCTTATAACTGTCACTTGATGTCATGCTATTGTTCTTACTGCATTAGACATATTCTAATTAGTTCAGAGAGAATGGGCGAGGGATTGACTTAGTAAAAGTCAGTCGCAGCAGGCTAGAGAAGTAGCCCAATACTCTTCAGAAGTCATATCTCTCCCCACAATTTCATTAGTCATTCTATCTCCTCTACTTTTACATTCATATTCTGTCTAACTCAGACATACTCTATTTTATACGTACCTGTGACAGTCATCTGTAGTAATGAATCTGTTGTAATGAATCTGTGGTAATTAAATCAATATGTTCCTGCTACTCTAAGGTCATATAAGGTAATGAATCTGTGGTAATGAAATCAATATGTTCCTACTAATCTAATGTCGTATGTGGTAATGAATATGTGGTAATGAAATCAATATGTTCCT
The DNA here is from genome assembly GCA_024509875.1 of Oreohelix idahoensis. NCBI lineage: Eukaryota > Metazoa > Mollusca > Gastropoda > Stylommatophora > Oreohelicidae > Oreohelix > Oreohelix idahoensis. The sequence continues at coordinate 81,356 of JAMPIV010009780.1, forward strand.
ACTACTCTAAGGTCATATGTGCTAATAAAGTTTACATATTTCTCAACCTCACACCTAAGGGTCTTTTATATTTGGACATGCGCACTAATATAACTGACTAGGTTGAACGGGACGTGCCTCGCCAAAAACGAGGCAAAACTTTATTTTAAAAAAAAACATATTTCTCTAATAATGGACACAATTGAGAAAAATACAGTAAGTGACAAGCAGGCGTAGCTGCAGTAATGTCTATTCTTAATGCACATGATTTAATTAAAAAATTTATTTGTGAAAATTTTTTCTTTTCCCAGACGGACATCCAAATATGAATGAATTCAAGATTATACTGAATGAGAAGAGTATGTGTGAAGACCGAAGAGTATATATTGTTGGCAGCAATTATATTGATGTACGTTGTAAAATAAGTATAATCAGCAAACTAACACTTATTGGAGAAATCGCTAGATGGATCTGTAGAATCTACATCAGTGCAGGTATTACTCTGTCTCTCTATCTCTCAATCTTTAAATCACTCTGCCAGTCTCTCTCCATCCTTGTATATATCTGTCAGCCTACAACTGTGTTTCTTAACAGGGGATCTGTGGAACATGCGGGTTTCCCCGAGATTTTGCTGAAGGTTTCGCGAGAGATCATGATTAAACTTGCATTAGAGTTGATATCCGTGGTGGGGAGGAGGAACCACGCACAAGAATTAGACTAATAAGGTGGCCAAAATAAACAGATGCACAGAAAAAGAAACTAGTTCTCTACTGAAAAGAGCTTTGACAATTATTATTCAATTATTTTATTTATAACTTACTGATCACGCTGACTTATCTGAGCTATAGATATAAGAATGCTTATGCAAGGGTTCCCTGAAACCTGAACATCATTTCAAGGGTCACTGCAGGATAAAAATGTTGAGAAAGGCTGGTCTACAAGTTGATTGAAAAGTCACTCTCTATTTTAAAACCTTTATATATATATATATATATATATATATATATATATATATATATATATATATATATATATATATATATATATATATATATATATATATATATATATATATATATATACCGTTCTTTGCGGGTCAGAATGGCAAAGTGGTATGGTGCCCACCGATGATTCTAAATGTACCGTGTTCGTTCCCAAGACAGGGATTGTAATTGATGGACATTTTTTTTCTGAAGCAGTGGTTCCTAATGACATCATTCTCCCCACCCCCCGCCCCCCATATCCTGGGTGGTGAGATCAGATACCTAGCCTTCTCGGATACGGGCGAGAAAATAGGAAGTCCCGTGTGCAATGTGCGCACATTAAAATCACTCAGCAGTTGGAAGTTGTAAAGAGTAGGCCATACGGCCGATGCCCTGATAAAACTTTGTGACAGAACGGGGCGGCCCCTTTCGATCTTTGTTTCACTCCGGAAGTATCGATATATTTGTGGTACTTATTTTTATTATTTGCTTTCAATTGTCGCACTTTTCTTTCTTTCTTCGTTATTTTCCTGCTAAGTAGCAGCTATTTGAGTATAATCACATTTGCCTTACGCTACCCAGATTTGCTGAGATAATTACTCGCAGTCGCAAGGGAGTGGCACAACTGGGCTAAGATTAGCACAAGATCTCGTGTACCCGAAGAAGTTTATGACATATGCGTTGCCTGTTCTGCTTGTTGTGACAAGATTACTTTAGATAACAGTAAGATTGCTACATCTCGAACACACGGTCATATGCGTTACCGGTGTGTTTGGAAGTTTGTACACAAGGGCATCGGACATCTTATTACCATATATGGGAAAGTTGACCTCTGCCTTACGTTCAAAATTATCCGATGTCGGAATGTGAGAAGGCAGGGAATATAATCTGATCATTTTCTCAAGCTATTTCACATGATAAATTGCTCACCAAGACACCAGACTGCTAAAATTAATGATTGTTTTTAATTAAGAAATTTATTGATTAGTTAGAATTAATTTAAGTTCTCAAGTCGTGGTTTAGTTCACATTCACTAATAGTTTATATGTGTCTCCTCATACTTATATCTACCACTCATGGTACATGATCTTAATATCTAGAGTGAAGAATTAGAATTCAGAAATCCTTCTTTAAGTACCGGGCACCTTTTATTAGAATATTTATCAGGACTGACAATATAGCTCAGGAAATCTCTAACATTTTAAATATGGAAACCGGGACTGAGGAAACTGAAGGACCACACTCGAAGTCAGAGAGGGAAGTTATTAAATTAACGACACGCCAGATGCGTGTAAGAGGCCAATTCAGTCTCTTTTATTCATCTGAACAAAACGTATGTGAGTCAGGATTGGCGTAAGTTGTGATTTACATTTCATATTTTATTACTAACATGTAAACTAACATTATATATATATATATATATATATATATATATATATATATATATATATATATATATATATATATATATATATATATATATATATATATATATATATATATATATATTACCATGTGAAGTTTAATGTGTGAAACTCGTTATTGGATGTCAAAGTCATTTGAGGCAGGCAACCTCAGCGTTTAGAATGATGATTCATGAGCCCCCACTGCAGGGGTTGGTGAGTGCTCTATTGCAAGTTTCGGAAAGAGAACTAAAATCATAAAGTAGTCCCAGGTCCCTATGGAGTAGGCAGGGACAGATGAAAGAAATGATGTACATTCTAAGTATAATACTCACATTTTCAAAGCAGTGTAAAGGTCCCTATAAACATAGTCACTTTAAAACTAATGTAAGTTTTCAAGCTCAAACCAGTGTAAATGTCTATGTGAAAATATTCATTTAAAGTTAATGGACGTTTCAAAATTTTCAATCAGTGTAAATATATAAATGAAAACATATTCAATTTATATCGCGAACACTATCCAATCAGTGGAGATGTATATGTAAATAGACTCTATTTGTATTATTAACCTTTTCCTTTAAATATAAAGGATAAGATCTCTATGGTGTTGTTTGCTCCACTGTAGTGTATGGAATGTCAACTTGACCTACGCAGTGGTGTGTAGACATAGATGGAGTGTATAATGTGCGAATGATAGGAAGAGTTCGTGGTGTTGACAAATGTTCTTTTCTCACACTCATGTATGGCTGGAAGTCATCGACACCAACGACTGTGTACCTTTACTAAAGTTTAATTGGACGTACACACTCGACAGCACAGATACTGACAAATCACAGGTTGGCATAATACATCATGGTACAGTGGATAAATGGTCTTGCAATGTTACATGGGCACTCATGCAGCATAATAGTATAATGGACTGTCAGTAGCCAAGCACTCAGTATTGCCCATATATATATATATCAACTGACTTCACTGACTGAGCACGTCAGCTTATAAATAATATTTCAGATGGCTTCTAGACCTAAGCTCGTCTAGCGACGATTCTTTAACATAATGTTCAGCACATATTTCCCATATAATAATATTGAACCGCTAATAAAGGGTTCTCATGTGTAGCAGTGATCTCTGGACTAATCAAGCGATAATACGGGCATCCCTTTTCTCTTCTTGAAAGTCACTACATGTTTGGTTCCAAGATGGCTTCACTCGTGAGCTGTCACTCACGTTTGGATACAGATAATGAATCTGTCCTAAAGTTAGTCATTCATTAAACTTTCATTGCTCTGTAGATTTGATCATGAACAATTGACTGCATTCTACAGGATATAGTGCTGCTAGGAATCGAAGTCGTTTTCATCGAGTCAAATATATTCTCTTAGACATACAAATCGTACCTATCGAAAATGGTGGCTTCGTACGAGAGTTCATAAGAGTATCTTTGATTACCTTGGTATCAGAAATATGATTCTGCCATTCCTTGGCAATACGAATAAACACTGGGGTAAAGCATACACGATAGGTCTAGACGACTATCACTTTCCCCACAAATACTGAGATCACTTTTTCCGGCGACAAGCCGACATAGAAAAAAACACAGTCCCCATCAGGACGAAGCCAAATCACACCACTCTCTAGCGGCACATCCGCCGAATAGCCTTTGACCTCTCTAGAGACAACAGAACATATAGTTCGACTTAGATATGTAAAGATATACAGATATAAGACAAACTCGTCCTACTCAGACAAACAATACACATAAATTCAGGCCATAGATATTCTGAAGCAAGAACAATCTATTACTACCCAAACAACGAATAAATCGCAGTAAAATGGATTCATCCGCGGAGTTCGATCGAAGAGACGACACAACTTTCAAGGGAAGTAACTCAATAATGACTTTTCCTTAAGCACTATTTTGTTTACAAAATATTTGCGAACATAACAAGTATACCAATGTATAATATTGTAAGATATCAAAGACTGCACGTAACAGTCTTACCACACCTCCCGGGAAAAAAAAAAAAATGGAACTTTTTTTTTTTTTTTTGAAATACATCTAGGAGCAACGTACAATAGGCTCACAACGCATGAATAATGCGCAGATGAAAATATCAGGAATACCTATAACGCCTAATATGAGGCTAAGTCGACTTATGGAGCGACTGGTGAGAATGTGTCTCATAAACTGAGAGAAATTATTTCTCTACAAGTATATTTTTCCAGGAAGGTGTCATCAAAGTATAATACAATTCTGGCAATTACACAATGCCTAAAAAATTCATATCATCATTTCGTATTAGATATCTTAAATTTATGATTTATGAAGAAAAAATCATCAAAGCACAGCGGTGAATAAACATCAATGAACCGCTATGTAGTGATACAATCATTATATTATTAAATTACAAATGTGTATCTATCATGATATAGAAAAGGAACTACTATAGAACTAGACATATCAAGAAGTCTAAGCCCTAATAGTTATGTGGAATCATGTGGGCATCTTGACAGAATGTCTGCCATCACATTATCTGATCCACGAATAGCTCGCACAGAGAAATGAAAAGGTTGAAGAGCAATTGCATATCGAGTAGACCTCGAGCTCTTCAAATTCTTACTCTGTATAGCAGTAAGAGCTTTTTGGTCGGTTTCTACTATGAAATGTGCGCCCAGAAGGAATCTCTGTAGTTTGAGAATCGACCAAACCATAGCTAATAGCTCACGGTCTAAAACCGAATAATTCCTTTCTGCCGCATTAAGTTTTCTGGAAATATACATTACGGGATGCAGAGTTCCAGAGTACTCTTGCATTAGTGCCGCTCCAATCCCAGTGGATGAAGCGTCACTACGAAGAACGAATGTCTTATCTTTAGTAGGTAGCACTAAAATAGGTGGTGTTGAAAACAATGTTTTAATCCTATCCAGAGAGCATTGGCATTCCTGAGACCAGTGGACCACATTAGGCGAACCTTTCTTTAGAAGTGTTGAAAGAGGTGCCATGATAGAGGATAGATTCTGAATGAATCTGCCATAAAATTGAATAAGACCTAACAGACTTCTCACCTGTTTTTTAGTCTTAGGGATCGAGATGTTAAGTATCTTACTAGTATTATGGTCCTCTGTCTTTAGGAAACCATGACCAACTCGGTGGCCTAGGAAAGAAATTTCGCTAAAACCAATATAGGCTTTAGAGGGTTTCGCTGTCAGGTTGTGCTCGCGCAAAGTAGACAGCAATTCATCTAACCCTGAATAGTGATCTTCCCAAGTATCGCTGAAAAGACAGATGTCGTCTAGATATGCAATGACATCTGACCGATAAGATAGGATTCGGCGCATCATGCGTACGAATGTAGCTGGTGCGTTCATAAGACCGAAAGGCATAAAATTCCATTGGAACAAACCTCTAGGTGTTGAAAAAGCCGTGAGAGGTTTGGCGCGTTCAGATAAAGGAACTTGCCAATATCCTTTAGACAAATCAAGTTTAGTGAAAAAATGAGATTTGGAGAGTCGAGTAAGTAGCTCTTCCAGTAAAGGCATAGGTTCGGCATCGAACTTCGTTACTTGATTCAATTTTCGATAGTCAACGCAAAGACGTATGTTATTGTCTTTTTTACGCACAATAACCATCGGCGAAGAATATGCAGAGGTGGATGGTTCGATTATTTTCAAATCTATCATCTCATCCAACTCTTTCTCGACCTGTGCTTGAAAATGTATAGGTATAGGATAAGGTCTAACCCTAATAGGAGTATGGTCAGTTAGAACAATGTCATGTTGAATGACATTCGTTTGTCCAGGGATGTCAGTGAGTACATCCTGAAATGTTTGCAACATAGTTGAAACTTGTCGCTGTTCTCCTAGAGACAAATCAGGAGAGACAGTAACGTTCTTCCATGATTCACTAGAATGAAGTGGGATCATTGGAAGGGGGGAGATTTACATCTGAAAAACTTGTTTCCTCATCCTGTATCACGGACAGTGATGAGTAATGACCATGTTGTACTGGAGAATTGTCCGTTGCTTGGAAAATGGGTTGCAAATAATCCGGACGTTCATGGAATTCAGTAAGCATATTGATGTGGAAGGTTTTATGCTTCCCATCAATATCGACAATATAGTCGACATCGGAAATTTTCGATATTATATCGTACGGACCTTTCCAAGAAATAAGTAATCTGTTTTCCCTACAAGGTAGTAATACAAATGCTTTGTCACCAGGACAAAGTTGTCGTAAGCATCTCTTCTTATTGGCAAATTGCCTTGCCTTCTGTTTCGCAAATTCAGAAGAAGAAGTTGCTAATTTGCATGCTTCGATAATTTTTTGTCTCAACGCGATGACATATTCGTAGGATGACTTTGTGTCATCGTCAATATTGTCAGATGTTATGAGATCGTGAAGCAACGACATAGGGCCACGCGGACGCGCGCCAAAGACGAGTTCAAAGGGAGAAAATCCCGTATGTTCATTGGGTACCTCTCTGTAAGCGAAGAGGGCCGCAGGTAAAACTCTGTCCCAGTCTTGAGGATGATCCTCAGTTATCTTCCCCAGTAAGTTTTTAAGTGTTCTATTAAGGCGTTCGACCATACCATTAGACATTGGATGGTAGATACTACTTAAAGATCTATCTATCTGCAGAGTAGACATTACTTGAGACATGGTATCTGATATTAGTTGGGTGCCATGGTCTGACAATATCTCTCCGGGGAACCCCAGACGAGAAAATATAAGCCAAAGAGCATCTGCAATATCAGCAGTAGTAATGCTCTTCAGAGGAATAGCCTCTGGCCAACGTGTGCACATATCAACACACGTCAAGATAAACTGATGTCCTCTGGCAGACTTGATCTTAAATGGACCAATAATGTCTATGGCCATTTTTTGGAACGGCCGAATAGGAATGTCCGCCGCCTGAATGGGTGCAGCATGCCGTGGACCTTTGGATTTAACTTCCTGACATACTTTACAAGATCGACAATAAATCCGTATGTCCTTGTTTACCAATGGCCAAAAGAAAGCCGCAAGGACTCTTGACTTAGTACGGGAAAAACCCATGTGTCCAGCACACTGAGAGTCGTGAGCGTGCTGCAAAATTTTAACTCTCAAATTCTTGGGAACCAGGATTTGAGAATGACTTGACGTAATGGAGTCTTGAACCATACGTACAAGTACGCCATTCTTCTTTGTAATCCACGATTTACGACTTGTGTCTTTATTCGGATCACCTTTAGTTGCAAGAATGAAGAATTTCTTCAGAGTGGAATCATCTTCTTGCTGTTTTATAAACGAGTCACGAGAAATTACCAAGGGATTATCTTGGTTATGCACTTCATTATCTTCAGTAGATGAAGTTTGAGGCATATTAAGAGCCTGAGCTCTAGTGACTACAGCGTTAGCAAGCTGCATGTTTTGCCTTTCCCACGCGGAAATTTGTTGCGGAGTGCATTCTCTGACTCCATGAATGCGACCGATGATGAGGTCAGCGATCGGATTCGGGAGAAGACATGCGTGTACATCTCCTGTAAAGAAAGGAGTAGCAATCCTAATGATAGCAGTAGAGTATTTCTCTAATGTGCCGCCAAATGTTACACATTTGACTACTTGTCCAGTGGCACGGGAAGGATCTACGAGTGACTGCCTAACACCAATTGTGGTGCATCCAGAATCAAATAGCACAGAGACTGGATTGTTATTCACTAAACCCTTATGTAAGACAAGAGAACCTCTTCCATCATGCGCGACTGATGCCGGAAGAGCAGGAAGAGGATGGCCACAGCTTAAAGTAGACACTGTGGTTGGCTCAAATAACGTTTTGCATTGGGGGCACTGAGATGCTCTCCCAAAATCAAAAGCGGCACATGCCATATTACTAGCATCATTATTATCTTTACTCTGTTTATAGGCTTCATGGGACTCTTGTTGTGCAGAGTTTGCCTGAAAATGTGGTTTATGTCTTTTGTTTTGAGATCTACCTCGGTTATTATCACCTCTGTAGTTATTGTTACCTCTATTGTAACCCCTATTTGGGTTTGAGTCATAGTTCCCTTGGTTACCATTATCATATTCATTATAATGAGTATCTCTGTAATTATGATCTTGTTGACTCCAAGACGGATAACCCTGATAGTTTTTATAATTACTTCCTCTACGGAAATTCCTATAATTATGACCACCCCTGTGTCGAGAGCTATCAGCTCGTCTCCAGTTCTTTGAAGAAGAACCCTGAAATGATTGGTTACCTTGGTTTTGATAACTATTATGGTTACCTTTTTTATCAAATCTGTTTTGAGGTCCCTGAAATCTGTGTGAATAATTGGGATTGTATGGTGTTGCTGAAGCAACTGGCATACTCTCCTTAATCTTAGTGTTGCCAAAAGTCACGTCGGGGTGTGCAGTGACATATTGGGAACAATATTCTTCCATTTCTTTTAGAGATTTGGGTTTACGCTCATGTATAAATTCAAGGAAGGGTTTGTTAACACATGACATAATCTTATCTCTGAGCAACAAATCCATAAGTCCTTCATACGTTTTTTCTGTTTTGGAAAGCTCAATCCAACGATCAGCTGTGAGACGTGCCTTTGCAGTGAATTCTGAGAATTCTACACCTGTCTCAGGTACCATCGTCTTAAATAAAAGGCGATAGCCTTCTTCACTTAGCTGGTATTTTTTTATCAAAGCCGCCCTAATGACATCATAATTATCCTTATCTGCTTCTCCTACAAGGCATAATCTAGTCAAAGATTCACCTTTCAAGTTTTCTGCTAATTGATTAGCGTATTGTGATTTATCCACATTATGTGTACGACAAGAACGTTCAAATCTATCCAGCCAGAATGTAATATCGTCACTGGACTGATTGAACGGTGGAACCTTAACCTTGTAAGTAGAAGGTTTACCATTACCACTAGATGCCTGATTAACATTACTCATACTTGTCAATCTCAATTTCTCCAACTCAAATTCATGTTCTCTTATTGCTTTTTTTTCTTCAGCCTCTCTGTCTAATCTTTTTTGTTCAGCTTCCCTGTCTAATCTTTTTTGTTCAGCTTCACTGTCTAATCTTTTTTGTTCAGCTTCCCTGTCTAATCTTTTTTGTTCAGCTTCACTGTCTAATCTTTTTTGTTCAGCAGCAGCTTCTCTTTCTAATTTTTTTTGTTCAGCTTCAAATCTCCTTTGCTCTACCTGCATCTGCAATTTCTTTTGTTCAGCAGCAGCCTCAGCTTCTCTTTCTAATCTTTTCTCTTCTGCCATAGCTCTTCTCTCTTCTGCAGCTAATGCTTTGTCATATTGAGCAACTGCCCATTGTTCTAATTGTTGACCAGTCTTATCAAGGGCTTTCCCTTGTATAATGAAGTATTCTAATGTAGACATGGTGTCTAACAATAATACTAATCACCTGAAATAATAATAATACCACAAGTTCTTAATGACTTGATTAATCAGTATACTATCCCAATATCTGTGGGTCCCAAGCCTTAATAAGGTCTTGTATGACAGTAATAATAATCAGGTACTGGTTTATACCATAATCCAAGTGCAGTGCACAGGCAATAGTGTCTTATAAAATATACCTATATAAAACATATGTCAACCAACAGAATACATAAAGTACAAATAGGACTGACAATACAAGAACGTTTGCAGAAATCAAAATAAATCAAATAGGGAAATCAATGAAAATAATCACTGAATCTGCAAAGAATAACAACACAAATGACGTCACAGTATATGAATATAAATTGTGAATAGAACTGAAAGATAGAAAAGGGTAGACCAACAAATTACAAACAACTCAAAACAAAACTAAAGAACAAAGAAATATTACAAAAATAACAATAATTACAGACTTCACAGCTAACACAAAAGCAACAGTTGTTGCAAGCAAATTTTCAATCAAGAAAATTGCACCTATAGAAAACGCCCACAACGGACCCTCTATGACGTGGGATATTCTGTTGTGAGGACTCCGCCCAACCTTAAACACAACCCGCTGACATAGAAACTAACATACTATACAAACAAATAACATGTAAACATAAATATATATAAATTATGTGTATGATAGTATGTGTTGCAAAATAGGCTCAGTTTTACAGTAATGGCAAAGTTATTTTTATGAAAATAAACAAACTGCCACTTTATTCAATTAAACATTCTGGCCTTAAATATTAAAGTTCATATATGGAAAACAAGAAGATCCATCGATGAAAATAGGACTTCTTAGTTCACAAATACTGTCTTCCTGTTAATATTGACAAGAATTGATCCAACTGTTCTGTGAAACTCTGTAATGTCTAATGTAAAAATGTCAACAACGTTGACCTACATACTGCATTCACTTGACAGGTCACGTGACGAAGTGTTGACAAAGAGCAAACCAATACTGCAAGTGTGTCGTATCAGCCACAGGAAACGGTCTGGTATCGGTAATCAGTTGACTTCTTAACTTCTAAACTTCTGCGAGGTCAAACCCAGAAAGCTGGTCCACCAGTTGATAACGTCTCTTTTTCTTGGAAGACAGACATCATCATCATCAGTTGATAAGATCTCTATGGTGTTGTTTGCTCCACTGTAGTGTATGGAATGTCAACTTGACCTACGCAGTGGTGTGTAGACATAGATGGAGTGTATAATGTGCGAATGATAGGAAGAGTTCGTGGTGTTGACAAATGTTCTTTTCTCACACTCATGTATGGCTGGAAGTCATCGACACCAACGACTGTGTACCTTTACTAAAGTTTAATTGGACGTACACACTCGACAGCACAGATACTGACAAATCACAGGTTGGCATAATACATCAGGGTACAGTGGATAAATGGTCTTGCAATGTTATGTTACATGGGCACTCATGTAGAATAATAGTATAATGGACTGTCAGTAGCCAAGCACTCAGTATTGCCCATATATATATATATATCAACTGACTTCACTGACTGAGCACGTCAGCTTATAAATAATATTTCAGATGGTTTCTAGACCTAAGCTCGTCTAGCGACGATTCTTTAACATAATGTTCAGCACATATTTCCCATATAATAATATTGAACCGCTAATAAAGGGTTCTCATGTGTAGCAGTGATCTCTGGACTAATCAAGCGATAATACGGGCATCCCTTTTCTCTTCTTGAAAGTCACTACATGTTTGGTTCCAAGATGGCTTCACTCGTGAGCTGTCACTCACGTTTGGATACAGATAATGAATCTGTCCTAAAGTTAGTCATTCATTAAACTTTCATTGCTCTGTAGATTTGATCATGAACAATTGACTGCATTCTACAGGATATAGTGCTGCTAGGAATCGAAGTCGTTTTCATCGAGTCAAATATATTCTCTTAGACATACAAATCGTACCTATCGAAAATGGTGGCTTCGTACGAGAGTTCATAAGAGTATCTTTGATTACCTTGGTATCAGAAATATGATTCTGCCATTCCTTGGCAATACGAATAAACACTGGGGTAAAGCATACACGATAGGTCTAGACGACTATCACTTTCCCCACAAATACTGAGATCACTTTTTTTCCGGCGACAAGCCGACATAGGAAAAAAACACAGTCCCCATCAGGACGAAGCCAAATCACACCACTCTCTAGCGGCACATCCGCCGAATAGCCTTTGACCTCTCTAGAGACAACAGAACATATAGTTCGACTTAGATATGTAAAGATATACAGATATAAGACAAACTCGTCCTACTCAGACAAACAATACACATAAATTCAGGCCATAGATATTCTGAAGCAAGAACAATCTATTACTACCCAAACAACGAATAAATCGCAGTAAAATGGATTCATCCGCGGAGTTCGATCGAAGAGACGACACAACTTTCAAGGGAAGTAACTCAATAATGACTTTTCCTTAAGCACTATTTTGTTTACAAGATATTTGCGAACATAACAAGTATACCAATGTATAATATTGTAAGATATCAAAGACTGCACGTAACACTGAGTAATTGGGATTGTGGTATGGGAAGATAGGAACCCATAACTATGGGGTAGAAAACACCATTCTTAGAAGAACGTTTCGTTCTATTCTTTTACCATAGTTATTGGTGGTAACAGCAGAAAGTATCATCTCTGGAGCAAGAAGGGAACCATGGCCTAAGCTTTAAGACGAAGGACCCACGTGGTAGACACTCCTTCACATTTCTGGGAAACGAGCTACCCCCGAAAACCTTGATAAGAGACGAGCGTGAGCAGAGTGAAAAGAACCAACCCCTAAGAAGGAGCATAACCGTCATTGGCAGTTAAGTTCAAATACATGCTGCCACTTGAACTTCTTGTAACATCTTACATTCCATGATGATAACTTTTCGTGATTCATAACTATTCAAATTATTTACAACTGTTAAAACCTAAAGTGATTATTAAATTTTGTTATTTGTAATGTTACAAATTTAACTTCGATTTAATCATTTTAAAGTTGCTGCATGTTTGTCTTAGTTAAATTACTACACACACTCTAAGCAGAGCTATACTAGAATAATATAATTCCACTGAGTAAATAAGCTGTGGGGGCTTAAACGAGCTGAACTTAAGAAGTGCTTAAATCCTTCACAAAAGCGTCGGCAGAATTACATATTTAACATACTCAGCCAAAGCAGTATTGTTCTCGCTTATTCTGAATATCTTGTGAACTCCCTTTGTAATAGAAGTGTCATCATCCTTCTATCTACATCTCTGCCAAGAGTGATCTGGTGCTACGGTAGATACCTTTGAAACCCATATTAGATACGCTTGAGTTTTGGCCACTGTTGGACCACTACAGCAAAGCAGGGGAGGCAATACCGTCACAAACGTACCCACTATAAAACTATTTAAAGAATGTGTGGTTCTGGTATATATACATTGGGATCCTTGCTGGTGCTACGGAGTTCGTGCACTTTATTGAGATTCTCTTTGTGTGATCTAAGAGATGAAATCGGTGCCCTGATGGAGTTGTCCATGTGCGATGAAGATGGTTCTTAAAACCACAACCAAACCAAACCAAACCTTTATTGATTCAACCGTCGCCATTTAATTAATATGAAACACATTAAAAATCACTCAGCTGTTGGAAATTGTAAACTGTAGGCCATACGGCAACGGCCCTGGCAAAATTTACAAATTAGGATATTTGCCCGCTGAAAAATATTTAAAGATTGTATGTTTCCTGTATGCACACATTGGGATCCTTATCGGTGCTACAGAGTTCGTGTACTGTGTTGAGATTCTCCTTGTGTGATCTAAAGCAAGAGATCGGTGCACTGATGGAGATGTCCGTGTCCAATGAAGATGGTTCTTAAAACCACAACTAAACTAAATCACATCTTTATTGCTGCAACCGTGATTAATGTGAATAACACGTTGAAATAAATAGAATCAACGTGTATTTCGTCAAATAAAAACGCTACGTCTCAATAACATGTAATTCAGTGTGGTATTTGGCCTGTTCAGCTCATGTCCCCAGTATGTTGACATTTTTACTCTCTTGTAACATCAGTTTATAATTATTTTCATTTTAGATTTTATATTTCTAATATCAATAATTTCATAACCACACTTATGACAAGACAAGCACAATTTCACAACATATATAAGATCTAATAACTAAGGGATAGTAAGGTGAGATGAACAATTTTACAAACAATAATGGAGAAAACTGAAGAACAATTACAATTAACTTGATAACAATAACAAACTTGCCAAAAAACAGGACCTTCACAACTAGACAAATAATGAACCTGGTTAACTCAATTAAGGCAGTAACACTCAACTATGTACGCCGGCCCCTTAATTTGAAAAAGTCAGTTACAAACTACATAACGCTTATGAATTTATGACCGTCCATTGGAGGTATAGCAAATTCATAAGTCCCTTCCAACCACCCGCTTAATACAGGAACATATAGACACAAAAATACATATAACATAAAGAAAGAACTCTGGCAAACGAGATTCTTTAAATCACAGGCTGCATATATCTATAAATATACTTCTCTGCATGCCAGAAAAAAGATCCTCCTTGTTTCCGCCTCCTTCACAAGGAACGATGATACACACTCCGTTTTGACCAGGTTAGGTTTAGCAAAGCAGCCAGCAGCCGACAAACACTGCCATTTTGAAAAACACAGTACTGAGTAGAAAACGAAGTCCAATAACTAGAAAAAATTCTCCTGACATAACAAACGATACTGGATTCAGGATCCCGGCTTGGCCCCCATTCTACTGTTGCGAGTCTTTATATAATTTGATCAGTATCTTTCGAGTAAACGCCTGGTTACTCTGGCCAAGATAATAGTAGGGTTAAACTGCTTGACAACGCATACAGCGATACAACTTGAAATATCAATGTCACCACAAAGGCAGAGTGGACAATCTACACACTGTTTATTACAATAAACGCTGCTCCACATGCATAATCTTGAAAGCCATTATATCTTATGGCACAACATATTCAGCCATCAGTATAGCTCTGTATCATCAGTAGCTAGAACACTGTCCACGACAGTTTTACACATTTTTATTTAATCAGTTCAACGAAATGCATACTCCCTTTCACATGAAGATATCTAGTACACCTCACACAAGATCTTGATGTACTAGTGATGGTACAACGTAGGGATATATCACAGAATCATATAAATCTCAGGAGCTCAGATACATACGTCCACTCACCATCAGCCACGCACAAAAAGGACCTAGCAGACGATCTTCCCCCCGTCTGCCTTGCTTACCACGACGTCTGCCGAACTGCACCTCGAGGCAATGACGTCACTTCCTGTGTTACCAAGGACTACGTATAATAAACAAACATGAAGCCTTGTCGAACCCTCTAATGATATCGACAGACTTGTTATGGATTTTACTCATAACATTTATGTTATTTTAATTCTGGAAATCAAAAATAAAACTTATTACTGAAATGACAGGTATTTTTCCATATTTAGACGTTTGTTTCAGATCCAAGAGAAGTTATAAAAATGTGAAAATAAGGTGTTGTTGTTGTTAAACTAGGGTTGCCGAGCTTATCGCTCAGTTGCAGCGAATGATCAAATTTAAGAATTTACATGTGTTCTGTAGCTGTTGTGTGATGCTGTGAAGAGCGTTTGTGATTGTTGGGGAACCTGGTAGATGCCATCTTCTTTGATGAAATGTCCTGGGTAAGTGAACAGCACATGCTGTGTCTGATATGATGGTTACAGTTCCAGCATTTAGGCTCATGTGCGGCGTTTAACATTGTTAAGCGCTTGCTGAGTTTGGTATGTTCTGTTCTTCATTGGAAGATTGTGCTCTGTTCTATGCGTCAAGGGTTGTTGTCATATTTCTTTTGATGTGTGAGTATTTTATACATGGCACATCCAGCAGACCCTTTTACCCATCAGTTCAGCCATTTCTATTTAAGATTGTTGATGAGTGTTAGTTTAGCTGTTTGTATGTATCTTGGTATGTCTGTGTGTTCTGTTATCCACTGGAGAGTGACTGTTGTTGAATTTGTTAGCAGACTGTAAACTGTTTCAGTCAGCCGTAATATGTTTTATTTAATTTTCATTGTGGAGGTTTTCTTCCAGAGCCTGTAATTTTGACTTTGAATCAGTGAAGATTATGATATCTGCAGGCATATAACTGGTTTTTTTAATTATCTTGGTATTGCTTTGAGTATGGTGTTTATTGCTGTGATTTCAGCTCGGTAATAAGTACAGAATTCTCCACATGTTCATATACGTCTTGTGTGTTGCCATTTGAATACTTTATGTCTGTGTTTCTCAACGGGGGCGGTACCGCCCCCTGGGGGGCGTTTTCAAGATGTCTGGGGGCGTTCTGATGGGTTGCAACGTTTGGGGATCGCTGCTTCCATTCAGGGGGGCGTTGTGTACATTTTTACAAGAATCAATATGAAACAATTACAAAAGATATTCCCCCTTCGCATAGCTTGTAACACGAAAGTTTTTATTTGCCTTGCGTCCCATAGAGTGTTTCAAGGATTCCAAACGCACAATTTTAGTGCCTGGGATGTTATCATTGTCAGGAGACAGTAGGCGGAGATTTATGTCCCTTCATTACTCGAAACATTCATTAGCCTCTCGACACACCCAAGCTAACCTTCTCTCTCCACTCTCGACACATATTTTCTTCTCGAAACACATTTTTGTTGGAAAAAAAATTCCTTTTTCCAATATCATCGCATGTGCGACAGACGGAGCACCAGCTATGGTTGGTCGTCATCGTGGGTTTCAGGCCTATTCATTGTGTTATTCATCGACAACATTTAGTCGCCAAGCATCTTAGTGACAGACTCCACAAATCATTGAACTGTGTTATCAGTGTTATTAACAAAATTAAGGCGCATTCGTTGAACGATAGATTATTTCGTAAACTTTGTTGTGATAATGGTGAAGAGTTTAAACGTCTTCTCCGACACACGGAAGTACGATGGCTGTTCAAAGGTAACTGTTTAAACAGATTATGGGCATTATTTGATTCTGTTGTAGAGTTTTTGGATTCAATCAAAGAAGAATTTAGAATCGAAAGAGAAGTATTGCAATACGATGTGGCCTATATTTCAGATATATTTGAAAAGTTAAATGAGGTTCTTCTTAAGCTACAAGGAAATTAGATCAGTCTGGTCAAAGTGAAAGGAAATATCATGGGGTTCATCAACAAATTGACATTATATAAAAATAATCTTAGTCGCCGAGAACTTTCTCATTTTCCATGTTTACTACAGTTAGATGGGAACAAGCTTAAAGATTCCGATTTATAGGTTTATTGCAGTCATTTGGACGCTATTAAAAATGATACGAGCATAAGATTTAAGGACTTGCAAGAACTAATAATACCGGACTGGGTGATTAATCCGTTTGAATCAGACGTGGAACTAGTTAATCAACACTTACAAGAAGAATTAATTGAGCTCCAAAATGACTTCGAGCCAAAAACACGATTTAGTCACACACATTATGAAAAATTTTGGATCCAGCAGAGGCTTGCGCATCCCGTTCTTTGGCGTGAAACTAAATTGCTAATTACAGCATTCACAACGTCGTACTTGGTGTAGAAGGGGTTCAGTGCAGTAGTGTTGCTACTACAAAAGCAACGAAACCGACTGCAGATGTGTAACAGGAGATTTGAGACTTCTTTTAACAAACTTGGAATCAAATATTACAAAACTGGCTGAGTCACACCAAGCGCAAGGATCTCATTAAGCTTCATTAGTAAATGAATTTTTATATAATTATATCCTTATTATCAACTAAAAAATTTTCTAATTTTTCCATGTTTAAAGTGGTTACATAAGGAGAGGCTTAAATATTCAGATTTGAAGATATATATGCAGTCATTTAGCCACTATTAAAATGATATGATTTCGGTAGTAATAGAGTTGAAAGAACTAATTTTATATCATTTGCTCCGCCAATTTGTAATTCAAGGATAATGAACCTGTGATTATATAACTCTGTACTTAAACACACATTTAATATAACTATGCTTTTATACAGTTGGGCGACCACAGCTGAGGTTCAAAGATGTGTGCAAGAGAGATATGAGGGCACTGGACATAAATCCAGCAACGTGGGAGGATGAAGCTGCCGATCGCACCAAGTGGCGATGCTATTTACAGTGCCACCTCAGATTGGGCGAATAGAAGCTCACACAACAAGCCGAAGAGAGGAGACAACGTCAAAAATAAGCAGGAAAATAAGCAGCTGAGAGCTGTCACCCCTGGGGCGCATTCCCATAGTCAGTTATGACTGAAGGGGCTATTATTATTATTATTATTAAGCTTTTATAAATGTGCTTTCTCTTTTTCTTTATATTATAAGAAAAGATAACTCATTAACTGCATTGCTTTTTTAAAAGTATGGTGGAATATATGTATGTGTTTGTGTGTGTGTGTGTGTGTGTGTGTGTGTGTGTGTGTGTATACACGATAAAGAGCAAGGGGGTGTTAAAGTGCTCAGATATGCGACTTAGAGCTTGGTTTTCTGTTTGGGTGGTTTTGTTCATTGCCAACTGCAGCTGTAGGTTTTTAATCTGTGGCTTATTAGACATTTCCCAAGACAACCGCCTGAGATTTCCTTTTTCTATTCTCCAGCTGGTGCTTGGAAGAAGTTTAACTAGGTTCAGAAGCTTAACAGCCATGACTTCCAATTCGTGCATGAAGGCTTTGAGGAGTAACTGTCAAGCTTCACTCCTAAGTAAGCTGCATTTTTGTTGTCTGGACAGTAGTTGTCCATAGAGTGTTAGTTGCTACACCGTCTTGCTTTCCTTGATGCTCCTAGTGAAAACCATGTATGCTGTATTTTTGTGTGTGTATATTTTTAGTCTTCAGAGTCTGGAGAACACTGCTATTGTGGCTAGGGATATATTTAGTTTAGCATGGGCTAGTTTTTATTTTGTAGTTCCCTGCTGATTTGGAGGATTTGGTGCCCTCTTTTGTTTGTATTGTTATGTTACGCAGATAGTCTTAAATCCAGGTGATGCCTTTGTCTGTGTATGTCTATTTTTGTCATTTTGGCAAAGAGCCCTTATCTCTGCACTATGATATATGCTTGCTACAAATCGATAAATGCAGCTCATGTTTGCTTATCGTCTTGGAATGCATCTAAGGGTTTTTGTGCACACAATGAAAAAGTTGGTCGTCTGCTCTTTCCTAAAGCCTTCCTGACTATCATCAGTGTTGCTTTCCAGCTTCCGGTAGAGCATGTGATTCACCATTTTTGCAGTGAGTTTTCACATTGCAGAAGTCAGACAGGCTGGTCTGTAGCTCCCTGGTTCTTCAGCGAGCTTGTTTATCTTTAGAATTGCCTTTATATTGGCAGCCAGTATTGCTTTAGAAAATGTGCTATTTCCATGTTCTGTTAATGATTTCATTAGTAATCTGGTCCTGGAGCTTTCTTGGTCTTCAGTTTGTGTCTTTTACTATTCATTTCTTGGATGATCAACCCATTTCCAAACAATTCACTGCTTGCTTTCTTCTTCCTTTTTGATCCTTAGCCACCGACTGTCAAAGCAGTCGGTGGCCATCACGCCTGGTGGCGTCTTGTAGGGCAGCAGCAAATTGCTTCCAATTTGATCCTTAACCGCCAACTGTCAAAGCAGTCAGTGACCATCATGCATGTTGGAGTCTTGTATGGCAACAACAAACTCCTTCCACTTTGATCCTTAGCCGCCGACTGTCAAAACAGTCGGTGGCCATCACGCCTGTTGGCATCTTGTTGGCATAAGTATCATTTTTATATACATAAATTGGATATATTTAATACTGGAACAAAGTACAGTAAAATGACAAATATAAATGCAAGGGTCTAGACTCTAGACCAACACTTCCGACTCAGTTCGTGGTCTCATAGGATGTGCCTGGTCCACTGGGATGTAATTATGCCTTTACCCACAACTTAAATGTCTTTCTTTGTGAAAAGTATTCTTTTATTGCAGTGTTTCTCAAGCGGTGTACCGCGGCAAACTAGTGTGCCGCCGCGCCTATCAAAGTGTGCCGCACAAATTTTGTGAATTTACTACATGAAGTATATTTTTAGTGATCATGTAATATAAAACTGATCTTACAGCTTGAATTCATTCAAATATCATTTGAGCTATTAAATGCTTTGATTCAAAATTATATACTTCAAAATTATTTTAAACACTTAAAAGAAAATTGAATTGAGAGTTTTATTTATACTAAAGTACCCACAAAAAATAGTGTATTTAATGTAGTATATATCACTGTAATTTTTTTTATTCAGGCGCGGGGTCAGGTAGGTGTGCCACAATTTTTTAGAAAATTGAACAGTGTGCTGTAAACACAAAAAGGTCGAGAAACACAGTTTTATGGTGCTCACTTTTGTGTTAGTACATATAATATTTTGGCAACTAAAATGAGGTTCCTCGTTTGGGCTGGCTACTTCATTATTGAAAACTAATTGCCACATAACCCACCACACCAAGAGCATGTAACTGCTTGGTACAGGCTTCCCGCAGAAAGACCACTGCAATCGTGGCTCCATCACTCCGTAAAAAGCGCAAACAAAAATGATGATGAGAAACAGTCACAAAAGGCTTCTCAAGATAATTCATAGCACCATGAAAAATCTTCAGACGGCTATCGTAGTTAGTGATCATGTCCATCCACACCTTATACTTCGTTCTTTTCTTCTTCTTCTGCGTTCGTCCAGAACAGCACGTTGGTTACGTGATGTCCACGTTTACAGTAAAGCTGCGATGTTTGCGCCTTTCGGCCCGACACATCCGTTTTCAGCATGGCATTTTTGGGACCGGTTTGCCTTCCCTCTTCGATCCTACTCTCTCGGCCAGACTGCAGTGATGCAGCCTGTTTCCAGGACCATCACTTGGAGGTGGAGTTAGGTCTTGGTCAGCTATGGTTCGCTAACGCTGACTATGAGTCGCTGACTGCATTCATCTCGTTTGCTGCGTCTTCGGTCCCGTTCTTCTTTCTTTCAGGGTGCATACTTTTTTTTAAAAACTGATAACATTTAATATTTTGCCATATCATTTTTATTTCTGTCAATGGTGTATCACCATTCTTCTCTTGAAACATGATAAGTATTTGATTTAACTCTCTCTGCTCCAGTAGCTGAATGATTTGCCGCAATGTGATACGTCGCTTGGAATGTTTGTTTAATGGTAGTCAAATTTCACAATATTTCCACTTAATTGGTATAAAACAAATTAATTCTTGTATTTAAGCCTTAGGATGGGTGTGAAAAAAAAATCGAAAAAAGGTGATTCATCTTACGAGGACAAAAGACAAAGAAAATAGCCAACGTTACGGCCGCAAGGCCTTCGTCGGGGAAAGGAAAGAAAGTGAAGGCTAGATAGGACACATAAGAACCTGAATAAATATAAAAATTAAACCTAGGTACTTCCCTGGAGGCATCGAAGTCCTAACACTTTTGCTGCCCGCGAACGGACGAGCGTGCCCGTAAACGGAAATGACTGCCACCACCGGATGTACACAATACATAATAAGAAACTAAAAAACGAAACTGAACAATAAACTACCCAAACGTAATATTAGTGGGGACTGGAAATAGAAGAGGACAAAATGAGCTGGAGATAAATAAATATGAAATAGAAAATCAAGACATATTAAACACACTGTATTATATATTGTACAAATTTCTAGAGGGCGGCAGAAAAATAGTAAAATAGCATAAGATTGGACAGAGTCAAAATAGAACAAGAGAGGAAAGGTTGACCTCAGACAAAGGTGTGTAGAGTGTTAAGACCAGCTATACACCCCATTTTATACAGCTGTTCCCCATGCGGTGGATCTGATCGCCGTGACTGTGGGTTGAGATGACATACTTGCACGTGTTGCATCGTATCCAACCACAAGGTAGTGTGGCAGAGGTGAGAACATGTTCCGGATAAAGTCTGCTACGGAAGAAATCCAACATCTTATTGGCTCGGAAGTGGAAGTCATTGTCATCTAGGCACAAACGGCGGAGAAGTTGTGAAAATGGAAGGGAGTCATGACAAGGCCGGGGATGAGGAGAGGTATACAGAAGGTAGCTGTGGGCATCTGTCGGCTTGTAGTATACTGAGCTATTAATGCCGGAGGGCGTAATAGTAATGTCAAGAAAGTTGACAGATACTGTGGAGATGAGGGAGGTGAACTTGATGGTGGGGTGGAAGTGGTTGACAAAGTCGATGAAGCGGGATAAATCAGTCTCAGACATATCTGCGAGACCTATGCCATCATCGATATATCTGCGGTAAAACCCGGGAAAAGGACCGAAGTATTGTTGCCATATATGATGCTCCTAGTGGCCTTGAACAGACAGGCATAGCTAGGACCCATCTTCGTTCCCATGGCAACACCACTAATTTGGTCAAAACTGACCTTTGAATTCAAAGGAATTAAGTTGAAGGACCAGTTCAGCAAGACGGAGAAGTGTGTCAGTGGATATAGAA
Organism: Oreohelix idahoensis; assembly: GCA_024509875.1. Classification (NCBI taxonomy): domain Eukaryota; kingdom Metazoa; phylum Mollusca; class Gastropoda; order Stylommatophora; family Oreohelicidae; genus Oreohelix; species Oreohelix idahoensis. The sequence goes on from JAMPIV010009780.1 coordinate 103,651, forward strand.
GAACAAGTGCGCTGGTCCAGAAAAAACTGAAGAGCTCGGAGACCATCAGAGTGGGGAATTGAGGTATACAGAGAACAGACGTCTAACAAGAAAAGACGGTAGGAGAGGTCTGCTGAGAGTCGGATAGAGGAAAAAGTTATAAGAGCATGATTAGTGTCTTTGACAAAGGAGGGAAGATTCTCAACGATAGGCTGGAAAATGCTCTCGAGGAAGTCAGAAATGTGTTCAGTAGGACAGGAACAGGTCGAGACAATAGGTCTGCCAGGGTTGTCGATCTTATGAATTTTGAAGAGCATGTAGAATACAGGCTTGCCCAAAGAACTTTCATGAATCCTAAGATGAGATGCGTGGGAGGAAGAGCATTACTGATTTAAGCCTTAAAACATTACAGAGAATATGTAATGAATTCACAGAGATGTTGTGTATATTTTATATTTTTAGTTGTATGTTTGCTTTTCGTTTTAAGGACTATGGTCAATGCACGCAGACAACTCAATCAGTGCTCCGATCTCCTCCCTTAGATCACACAAGGAGGAGCTCATGCAAGTAGCACCGTTGTACGGGATTCCCACATTCTATAAATATTTTAGTGTTGGGCAGGTTTTTTTAAATATAAATTTGCCAGGGCTGCGGCCGTATGGCCTCCTCTTTATGATTTCCAACTGCCGAGAGATTTTTAACTTGCGCAACTTCCCCCCGAGACCTCCTATTTTTTGCCCGTATTCAAGATTGCTAGGCATTTGATGTCACTACCCAGGGGTATGGGGGGGATGACATCATTATGACCCACTGGTTCTGAAAAAGTATCCATCAAACATATTCCCTTTAATGGGAAACGAACCAGAATTAGAGGCAAACGTTATACCTCTTTGCCACTCTGAAACCCCCCCCCCCCCCCCCCCACCCCCCTCCCCCCACCCCCCCCCTTCCCCCCCCCCCCCCCCCCCCCCCACCCCCCCTTTAACCGACATAAAATCATATAATAGATATTAATATTTTAAAAATGAAGTTTGTTATTGCTTGTTTTAATACATCACTTGTGAAAAGAAAGCGGCATATGTTTTCATTGTCTTTTTCATTTTGCTCCCTTTTTGAAACAATTGGGCGAGATTCTAGTAGACTATTAGAGACGAGTCTAGAAGTTTATATTTCCACTTCTTTCAGTTATCGCCGCAGAAACGATCAAGAGACCACAGAAATAGAATGCATTTGGTTAGAGGTAAAGCCACAAAATCAAAGACCCATTGTAATCGGATACCTTTATCAGAGTCCCAGTGTAGGAACAAAATGGGTTGAAGATTTCACCATCATTATGGAGATAAAGTAATTACTACAGTCAATGAAATTATTCTTCGTGATTTCAATATCGATAAGCATAGGCTAAACCAATTATGGACCAACATCATAGTATCGTATAACATGAAACAAACAGTCAATGTTACAAGAGTAACAAAAGGATGGATGGGTTTGAAAAAAAATCGAAAAAAGGTGATTCATCTTACGAGGACAAAAGACAAAGAAAGTAGTCTACGTTACGGCCACAAGGCCTTCGTCAGGAAAAGAAAGAAAAGAAAGAAAGAAAGTGAAGGCTAGATAGGAGACATAAGAACTTAAAGAAATATAAAAATAAAACCTAGGTACTTCCCTGAAGGCGAAGCATGGCTGAAAAGATTAACAAAAACATCATCCACACTGATCGATCACATATATGTAACCTGTCCAGAAAACTGTATAGAATGTTCCATTCCTACTATTGATATGAGTGACCACTATCCCATACGTTGCACCTAGGCTAAAAATGAGTACAAATCTCAAAAAAAATAAACACATCAGTATTCAATATAGAAGTCTAAAAAATTTCAACCGTGAATTATTTTTAAATGATTTGCGAACTGCACCCCACGCCAACGTTTACCAACTTCCTGATCCTGACGACGCCATCGCATATTGGACAACAACAGTTCATAGTATTTTTAATAAGTATGCACCTACTAAAGAAATTCGCGTGAAAAGGCAAATTAAATCTCCATGGATCACACAAGACGTTCTTGAATCTATGAGACAGGGATCGGGCGCATACAAATAAGGGCATCATTACATACTGGACAGGGGAACTGCCTCTCATGATCAGATTGCCTCCTATTGTAGCGCTCTGTATAGAGTTTCCTATCATCCTAACTGTTGACCAACACCTAAGTTGGAACTCACATGTACGTGCACTCACAATGCAAACGGCACAGACAGTTTACCAATTAGCCAAAATTAAATTTCCTGGATGAGGAGACAGAAAATGTTCTTCATATCTCACATATAAACGCATCTAGACCATTGTACAATAATATGGGATGGTTGTTCCGTATCCAACACAAAAAGGGCTCCACTCACTTCAAAAACGCACAGTGCGTTTAGTTGTTGGTAAACACCAAAAACATTGAATAGATTTGTACAATTATCTTCAAATATTACCCATCAGAAAGTGCTTCCTATTTAACAAAGCGAAATTCGTTCGCAAAATCCTGTCACAAAATGCTCCAAGGTATCTGAGGCTGCTTTTAAAATACAGTGAAAAACGTAGTCAGCGCTTAAACAAATTACAACTACCTAAGCGGAGGCTAGACCTATTTAAGAAAGGTTTGGCTTACTCAGCTGCTCATCTTTGGAACAATCTTCCCAAAGACCTGAAAAACGTGCACAGTCCCTACTTATGCAATCGTAGACTGTTCAAATACTTTATGAGTGCTGATTATATGCCACCATAACTGATTGTGTTTCTAATTATTATCTAATATACTGTATTGGGGCTGTGATGATCTAGTTTTTCATTACAATGTACTTATTCTTATTTTTGTGATCATATTCTGTTAATGTATGCTGCAATACTACCGTCTGATGTTGCATTGCCGTTAACTTAATACTTTAAGTACGCTGCAGTATGTTTGAATAACAGTAATAAAAGATGAGCGAGAGGAAATAAATAATGCCCAATTTTCAACTCTTGGAAAATTAATTTCCTTCGTTTTTGTCCGTCTATCTACCTACCTAGACTGTCTGATTCTGCTCTTGAGTTAGGGAAGGCAAAGACAGCGATGAACGAAACTGGTTACCCCACCTCATGATGCTGGACCTAGATTTGTGAAGTCTTTAACAAATTAGTCCCTACGGCACTATCTGCTATGGGACTCAAAGCTGCTCACCTCTTGTAAAATCTGTCGCGTTCACTGGAAAACACGCCGAGTCCATAGTCATTCAAATGCAGACTGGTCAACGTTTTACGAGTTCTTATAACACGCCATCCTAACCTGATTATGTCACAAATCTTTGTCTTACTTACTGTATAAAGCGTTGCTTTTTGTCTGTCTGTATTTATTTTTTCTCTTTCATTTTTTGTTCTTTTTTATCGTTACTTAATTTTTTTTAATTAAAAAAAAATTATTTTAAAAACATACTATGATTATGATGGATATTGCAAATGTATGATGTTGTATTACTTTTATAATGATGAATGGCTAAATAATGCTTAAAATACATTGGAGGATGAAAGGATACAGTATGCATGATGAGAGAGAGAGAGAGGGGGGAATGGCAGAATGTCAGACGGGCCTGAGTGCCGAATTCTTAACTCTTTACAAATAAATGATCGTTCATTCGTTCGTTCGTTCGTTCCCTCAACAAAATGGAACCAGTACTACAGCTGTCCCTGGCTGAAAGTGTGCTGAAGGCATTAAAATACTCTTACAGGTGGTTGGTTCTTTAGCAGTGTTGTTTTACGTCAAGATGGAGTTCAAATGAAGTTTCCATGAAAACTGACCTTCCATCACAAGCTTGTGGAAAAATCAGCCAATACTACTGACCTGTCAACCTTTAACGAGTTAAATTCTTGCATCTTTCATAATGTCTGGCATATTTACAAATAAAAATTTGTCTTGTGCTCGTTATTTGTCAGTTCTTGTGTCTAATTCCAGGTCGCAATGTAGCTCTACTACAAAATGTAGAACAGTCATCAACAGACGGGGTTGCTGTTGCTAACAGAGCTGTCGATGGTAACCCCGAGAGAACTGCAGTAGATGGAATTAGCACATGTGCGCATACAACGGAAGAAATAGAACCACCAAAGTGGGTTCTGAGGTTTTCCAAGCCACACATTATAAGTTACATAATCATACAGAACTCTATAGGTAAGGTTGCTTTTCCCATTCCTTTTACTCTTCAATGTTTTGTGTTCCATTCTCCTTTTATCTTGCATTCGTCATCATCATCTTTATCATTTCTCAGTTTTTCTCCCTGTGGAACACGGAACCACCAGTAGAGGGTTCCCCTGCAGAAAACTTTCACCAATGCATTCATGTGCTCGTGCTGGAGCAATTTCAAGAGCGATTGGATTTACATGATGAGTTTGCCAGCCCAATGTTAGTCGCTTCTTATAACATACCTGATAAAACAGTGGCCCTGTTCATTCACTGTTCTCTCACAGACAGCAGGAATGTACATGGACCATTTCATATTCATCTCTGTCATAATAGTCGCTATCATAATCATCTTCCTTTTCCAAACACAGCAACAACAAAAAGTAAGAATGTATGTCTAACCTTACCTTTTCTTTCTTCTCCAACTTCTAATTCTACATTTTTTTTTTTAAATAAATTTTTTTTACACTTTTGCAAGCAACAGTTGTGGAAAGAATGTTGTACATGTGACGGTATTGCCTCCCCCCGCTTTGCAGTAGTGGTCCAACAGTGGCCAAAACTCAAGAGTATCTAATATGGGCTTCAAATATGTCTACCTTCGCATACGATCACTCTTGGCAGAGATGTAGATAGAAGGTTAATACCTCTTCTACCACAATGTAGTAATCACAAGATATTCAGATAAGCGAAAACAATGCTGTAGTTGGTTGAGTACGTTAATTCTCGAATCTGCCGACAACTTTTGTGAAGGATTAAGCAATGGTTTATGTTAGCTTGTTTAAGTCCCACACCTCTGATTAACTAAGTGGAATTCTTATTATTCTGGTAAAGCTCAGTTTAGAGTGTATTTAGTACATTGACTGGGACAAACATGCAGTATATTTAGAAATGATTAAATCGAAGTTAAATTTGTATAATTACAAATAACAAAATGTAATAATCACTTTAGGTTTAACAGTTTAAAAAATTGAATAGTTATGGATCAAGAAAACGTTATCATGGTTGTGATGGGGTGTAAATTGTATTCCCATAATATCAAAGAGTAACGGCCAAGCTGGTTCTGCGTCTGTTTATAAGACCATTTTATGATGGCGTCTCGCACAACGTCAGTCCACTTCTACCTTCACTTGGTTCCAGAGATAGTACTTTATGCTGGTACCACCAATAACTATGAAGAAAGAATAGAAGCGACACGCTGTCCTTGGTATTGCGTTATCCGACACATAGTTATGTGCCCCCCTATTTCTATTTCACCATTCCATTTAACTCAGAATTCCTCTCGATGAGTATTAAACTTAAGCTCTCGAGAGAAACCTTTCTTTACATTAAATCGATCAGTTATATATACTACTCGTCAAAAGTCAAGAGCCACTTAGAAAAATCTTGGTTAAAACCATAAAACAAATCTGATATAAACGTAATTGGTTTCAATCAAAACGGCATTTATTGAATACCAAATTGACATGTCACGTAAAGAAATGGAAACACACATTCAAACGCAATGAAGCTGTGAAGTGTATCACCCACCTTTTCAAAAGTCACACAATAGATATTGGACAAATAGACATTTCAAAATCGGGTATGACCACCGTTTGCAGCAAAGCATTCAAGGCAGCGTAGACGCATCGAGTCCACAAGGGTCCGAGGAGTATCCTGAGGAACAGAGCTGGCCACGCCATCCTGATGATCCCATGTTGGTGAATAAACTCATTCACCACACGAGCTCGATGGGGTCGAGCGTTATCATCTTGAAGGATGGCATTACCACCTATGGCCTCCAGAGCAGGCTGAACAATTGGTTTCAAGATTTCGTTCTGGTATCTTGGGCCGGTCAAGTTGCCTTGGATGATGTAGAGTGGGGTCCTGCCGTGTCTGTACAAGCCTCCCCAGACAATGACAGAACCCCTACCATAACGATCCACCTCTCGAATTGTGTCATCAGTAAATCGCTCTCTTGGTCGTCTCGAAACTCGAATCCTGCCATCATTGAATGACACAGTGAAGCGAGATTCATCAGTGAAGAGAACTTGACTCCATTGTTGCCTTGTACATCGGATGTGCTCGCGACACCAAGCAACACGGGCTCTGCGATGAGCAGGAGTAAGAGGGATTCTGACTGCAGGACGTCGAGCAGCCAGTCAAAATTCATGTAAACGGCTGCGAATTCACGAAAAGTCGCCATTGCACGTGGAATGTCAATCAGCACGATTACTTCACCTGTTTGGTTGTACGGAAGTTTGAAAAAACACATTAAAAATGTGAATTTATGGTCAGCAAACCAAATTGCACGTGATCACCATGGTTGTCGGTGAGTTGTTTTTATGCTTAACGTGCATAGATGACTGTCAGCGGAAGATATTGCACCCATTTTTACTAAAAACTTCCTTCATTTACTCATTCTATGCGCTTATATAAAAGTGTATTGAAAATAATAGGGTGGCCCTTGACTTTTGACGAGTAGTATATATATTGATTTTACATTTAAATGAAAAGGTTAATAATACAGGTAGAATATGTTTACATTTACATTTCCACTGTTTGAAAAGGGTTCACACAAAAAATTGAATATGTTTTCATTTATATTACACTGATTGAAAATGTAGATATTATACTTAGAATATACATCATTTCTTTCATCTTTCCCTCGCTGCTCCATATGGAACCTGGGACTATTTATGCGTTTAGTTCTCTTTAAGAAACTAGCAGTAAAGCAGTCACCAGTCCCTTGCAGTGGTGGTTCATGAAATCATCATTCTATATGCTGATGTTGCCAGCCTCAAATGACTTGAACATTCTTAGCACTTTTCACACATTAAAATTCACCTGCTAATATATACATATATGTTAGTTCACATGTTAGTAATGAAATATAGAATGTAAAATCACAACTTACTCCGGTCTTGGCTCATAGGCGTTTTTGCTCATATGAATAAGTTAAGGCACTGGGTTAGGCCTCTTAAACGTGTACTTGGAGTCGTTAATTTAGCACTAAAACTCCCTCTTTGAGTTAGTGTGTTCAGTTTCCTCAGAGTCCGTTCCTTATAAAAATGGATTTCCTGGGCTGTATTAAGTCTTACAAGGTGTTCCAATAAAAGTCCGGTCTCATAAATGGAAATCCTGAATATTCTTCTGGCAAGTCTGGTTGTTCTTGCCAAGCGATTCCTCAGAGTAAATTTTTACAGTGGAGGAACGCTGAACAAACGCCAGGTTATATTCACGGTCCTACCCCGCTCTGCTTGTTATGGAGCTCAAATGATCAGCTAATCTGATTTGAATATTTTACATGACTCATCTAGTGCAAAATGTCACACATCATATTTCTTAAAATGGGCTGCAAACATCCGATTGCCCTGTGTACGAACTCACAAACATTTCGCTAAACTCATACGACAACATGTGTCAGATGTAACACTTATTACTTTCTTACGAAGTAATGTCGTGGACAGGAAATGATTATATCATACGTGTCCGTCCCAAATGTGTTGCACAGACGGGCAATCTTGTTATCTGTTGCCTGAGCAAACGAAAACCGACTACGGGCGAGTAATTACATCACCCAGCCGAGCTTGCGAAACTGAGCAAACCCACATTGGTCTTTACCTGTTATAATCTCAGCAAATCTGTGCCGCATCAAGCAAAATGTGATTATTATCACCTACAAGGAGTGTCAAAATGATTTGACAATATCAAATATCTGCTACTTAGCAGAGAAAGAAAGAAAGTTCGACAATTGAAAGCACGCAATAAAATCCGTACCACAATTGTACCAATTACTGCCGTAGTGAAACAGCGATTATGAAGAAGAAGGGATCGCCTCAATCCATCTTTTATTTTCTGTCAGGTTTGCACTTTCTTCTTATTTGTTTCTTCTCTGTGCCTTATTTTAAAATAATTATCACCATTTTCGTAAACCATTAACAAGGGGTGCATAGGAAATCAACGGGCGATGCTTTCTACGGCGCCTCCTCAGCTTGGGTCAAAATCCAAATTTTTCTTCATGTGGCAGATTGTGGTTGTTCGGTGATGAAAAAAAAATATGATTATACAAGTGTCGTTCAAGAGATTTTGATATGACTGAGAGAAGAGAAATCGGCCGATTGTCTGTATCTAAATTAGTATCGCCTATTTTTGGGTATTGGTACAACTAGACTTGATTTCAGGTGTTTAAGCAACACATTCTGAACATATATTGTACATGCTGGTGAATGAGTCACACAGAAGAGACTGTGCGAGTTAAAGTATCTTCTTCTTCTTTCATCCTTAGCCACAGACTGTCAAAGCAGTCAGTGCCCATCACGCCTGGTGGCGTCTTGTAGGGCAGTAACAAATTGCTTCCACTTTGTTTGGTCGGCGGTCATCCTTCGTACAGTGCCCAAACGCTGGTTCATTCTTTTCATCTCAGCTTCCACAGTTCTCCGCCAAGTTGCTTTTGGTCGGCCTTTCTTTCGCTTTCCTTCAGGGCTCCATAGCACAGCTATTCCTGTAAAGCATCAGGGTCCCTTCTGAGGACGTGGCCAACCCAACTTCAGCGTCTGCCAGGTATGTTGGTGTGCATGTCCTCTTGGTTACTCCGAATAAGTAATTCTTGGTTGGTGAAAGTATTCGGCCGAAAGGTTCGGTGAATTTTCGTTTGGCGAATTAAAGTATACTCAGTGATATTCCATCTTCCTGGCATGATTTCTTTCGAGGTTTTGATTTATTTTAGGTGGACACATCTGGGATAGACAGTAAAGGTAGTACCACAAGCTGTGTTCCATTTAACCTTGCTTGAACAAAATAAGAACAGTGAGATCAAATTCCCTGGGACTTATTTTTGTGGTTTTTGTGATTGACGAGTCATCAGCATTAGGGTGGGTACATTGCTGTCGGAGATTAGGCCCGCGTTTATTCGTGAGTAGGGTAAAGGCACTCCAGATCTTAGAAGAGCCCCTTCCAGTGCCAATAATAGATTTAGGGTGTTCGCGTTTAGCCTTCCTAAACACACATAGCTCGATCTGCGACGAATTCCATTGGCGCTACAATGCACACAGGCTCTGCCATTTCCATCATATTCCACTAGATGTCTGGCTCCAATCATCCGTTCCACTTCATTTCCTTTCATAGAGCACTTAGAAGTTTTGGGTGGACAATCTATTACACCGCCTGGTGACAGCTGAGCGGCTTCTTTGGACAGATCCTCAATCAAACTCTGTTTAAAATCTTGAAGTGTGAGCTTCCGTTTTGTTGTCGCACCTTCCTGGCATAAACTGTGTAGGATGTGGGCATTTACCTGTGTCACTTCAATCATCCAGTGGTAAATCTTCTTCCACCACTTTCTGGTTTTACGGTTGTGCATACTTTAGTAACCAACCATTTGATCCATCCGGTCGCAGCCATTCATTCTCATTTTTTAGTCATCATCTACCTTTGGCTTTGTAACTTTGTTTAGACTCTTGCCCTTCTCAACCGTTGCGACAGCTGATTTAGTTGACACAAGTATGCAGGGCTTGTTTGCTTTTTTATCTTTCCGGGCAACACATAATGTTGTATTTTCCGAGTCCAAAAACCATTTCATCTCTTGATGGCCAAGCTTGAGATTTTTTTATTTCAGGAGGAAAGCCAACGCGATTGACATTCAGGGTTCCTGTATAATTATAACTGTGTGCAAGCAGATATTCAATCAGAGTTTTCGATGAATAAAATCTGTCAGAAAATATATGACGTCCTGATCTCAGTGGCTTCAAAAGAGTGCCGAACACTTTCACGGCATGAGCAGAACCGGGATCTAGACTAGGATCATTGGCTGCATTTTGTTCCAAAATCAATTTTCAAATTGAAAGCATAGCCTGTTGCTGAATCACACAGTCCAAATGTTTTGATTTGGTATTTATGGGGCTTGGTTGCATTGAATTGTTTGTGTTTAAACTTACCTTTTCATCCTATAACCATCTCATTAATACAAACATCTTCAAACGGATAGAAAGCATTCTGAAATTTGGTCAATAGCATCTCAACAAATGGCTCAGTTTTAGCTGCATCTTGATCTTCTGGTTCACAAACATGCAGCATGATGTTGTGACAACTTGCCCAATCTTCTCTTCATTTTTTTTATTATTTACGGACATCGTTTTTTTTTCTCATCCTCAATGCATGATCGCAAAGTCCCGGGAATTGTCACTGGCGGAAATTCTCCTAGCATTCAGTATTTTCTCCTCGCTATTTTTAGATACGACGTCATTGTTGACCAATGACCTCGGTAGCTAGGAACCTGTTTTAATTTAAGACTGCTTAAGCTGATAAAACCAGTTTATGCCACTTTAGGAAGACCCCACGTGACTTTTAACGCTATTGATTGGAGCGTTTATTTGACGCTAATGTCACATGATGCACGCTATGGATCACGTGTCCAAGCGGAAATGTCCAGATAAAAGTGCGCAAAACAAGGGCATTCTTCACTTGCCCGGAACCCTTGAGACAGCTAGGTCTAACCCAATTATCGGCGAATTCTCGCATTAAAAGCACTGAAGCCACGTGTCTAATTGCGGGTTAGCGTCCATCTTTGAGTAGGTAAGTGAAATCTCGCTAGAATATAATGTGATGAAATGTGTAGTACCTTGCAAAATCGACGCAAGATTGGTATGTTTACTTTATTCATATTTTTGTTTTACGATCACATCCAGCCACATGTGATCGGGTATATTTTATGATCCCACGGGATATGTACATGTTCATAATAATGTATAACGGGAATATATATATATATAGCTATTAATTTCCATATTATTTGATTAATTTCGACCCGACGTTTAGACTAACGGAAATTAATATTAACGATAATGTTGACCGACCGTGACATATATTCATTATAAATTATATGACGAGGCGACCAGACATGAAGTGTGTGATAATGTTGTCAGACAATTCTAAAAACACGGATGTCCAATTATTTGTTAAATTCATCATAATGACATGACGATTAGGCTAGAGGCACAGAACTAGAATACTGTTGCCGACATTTCTATGATAAATTTGGTGGGTTTAACTGACATTTATAATAATTCATCGGGTTAAGCTGACGATAAATCAGTCTAAAGAATTATAATACTGCCACTGGGGCAGAGAAATATAATAAAGGACAGACAGGAGAAACTTGAATTCAAGATTAGTCTCTAGACATATGATGTTAGAGACTAAAATCTGAGGTGACGGGCAGAGGGACGGCTTAGGGAAAGACTGCTTTCTAAAGCTAGAAAATTAATGAAGCCGTCGTATTTGTCTTCAGTCTATGGTGGAGCCTTGCACGACAGTCCAATCTCGCGCAGAATACGGAGTCGAGCACAGAGAAGGCAAATCCGAACCATTCAAGACCTACCGGGGCAACGTCAGGAGACCGGAGAACTAACCACACTTCACTATCAGCCGGGGGCTGAAAAGCTAAGTCCACGACAAAGGAAACTCACCTAATCAATGCCACAAAGTTTAGTCATCCATGATGAAAAACACGTGAAGTGTGAGACACATAATACATACAGCAGACACTAATTCCATCGACAATACTATCATTCACCATCTATTCACTTTATTGCAATAAACCAATTGGGTGTATATACTGTACCCCACGCTTTGTTCCTTCCATTAGATGTTGAATATTGTCTATGTTTATCTTCCTTTATAAGGGAGGGGGGGCTCGTAAAATATAATATAATTTAAAGAATAATAATAATAGATAACTGAGAAGGGCACGACGGTAGCGAGAGACCAAATATCTCCTTACAATCTTTTCCAGACCTGTCGAGTTAGGAGAATTTACCCTCTTCGTCACCCTTCGGAAGTGGGAAAACCCAGCAGGGATTCCTTGAGCCAAATCTTCCACATCAGATCTATTATTTCCTCTAAATAATTCTCTTATCCTTTAAACGCTACGTGACACTGGTGTCTAGGTCCGGGATTTGAACTTATGTATTTTATCATACCTCTGGGATAGTATCATCCATTCAGTCATTACAGTATACCATTTTAACACATGTATTTTCACACAGTGAGCTCTAGAAAGACAGAAAACATTTTTTCTAGAAATTCAGGCATTGATTGGTGAATCCCTTTATATATGTTGTGTTTAATTAAGTTAGTTCTTGATTTTGTATTTCATTGAATTACAGACCTTAAGTCTCCATAACTGTAGTAATTTCATTCTACAGCAGTCGGATAAATAATTAGTATTTACTTGTTGATAGAAATACTATTGGAAGGTAGCACTAGCTTACTCAGTGTGGACTTTAACTGCAAAAGATGGCTGAAAATAGTTCAAAGGCTTTAAGGCAGTCACTAGGTTAATTAGGGTGTGGACCTTGCAAATTATGTCAGTGTCGAGACTGATAAGTATTACGCTCGAGAAACAGCGAAAGCTGAAAGAAAGCGAAAAAGCTCTTTACAGAACGAATAATCAAAGTTAGCAGAAATAGAGATGACGAGAGATGAACGCGAGCATGCATTGAAGATGAAGCAGTTAGAGATGCAGGGACAAGCTCAAAGAGTTGAACCAGTAGCCGGTGCGACCGCATCTACCTCCTCAGGCAACCTATCGCCACGGTCAGATGATATGCCTTCCTTGCACGCAGGGGGCACCGGACCTTTGCCATCCTCACTCATGTCAACTTTGGGACCTTTGACGTTTCCATTTGAAGCTTTCTCGGAACAAGCCGACTCGATCGATAGGTATCTCGACAAATTTGAGAAGTTTGCCACCACGTTTGGTTTGGAGAAGAGCAAATGGAACCTGAAACTGTCGCAAGGGCTTAGAGGAACTGCTTATGACGTGTATAGCAAGCTTCCTCCAGGTTTACAGGATGACTACGACTCTTTGAAAAAGGCACTATTGGTTCGTTATGAGCTACATGCTGACGCCTATAGGAAGAGGTTCCGTAACTCTAGGAGGGAAGTCGGAGAGAACTTTGCTCAGTTTGCTGCGAGACTGGATTCCTACGTGGAGAAGTGGGGTGCCCTAGGGAATTTTACTCATGATTGGGAAGGCCTGAAGGAAATGGTCATGATCGAACAACTGAAGGACACCATGACTTCCGACATGAGAAGATTCCTGACAGAGAATGGGGCCAGCACTTTAGAATCCATAGTCCAGTTAGCGGAACGATATCAGGCAGCACTATCAGAGAATCCACCACCCAGACGGAAACAACCAGATTACGTACCTAGACAGACCGCTCAGTCACACATGGACCCCCAAGTGAAACCACCGTATACTAACTTCAAAAAGCATGACAAGCCAGACTACAAGACTACTCAGAGATCTAATTTCCAGCCGCAGAGGCAAGGGGAAAAATGGTGTAAGCACTGTAGAACCATCACCCACAATACGCAGGAGTGCAACCGGAAAAACCCACCTCATCATGCTGCCTGCTTACGTAAAAGTGCCGCAAGGGGAAATGGACCGGAAGAACCTCTGGACAAACCCCGACATCCCCCGGTCGTGGAGACAGTCCTCGTAAATGACCAAGAGGTGACCTGCCTTTATGATACAGGCCTTGCATTCGACGCAGTTGTCTGTGCATCCCTAGTCAAGCCTGACCAGATGACAGAAGACACTATAGAAATACAAGGACCTACTAAAAGTGCAGCACCTATGCGTTTGGCCATAGCCAAGATTAAGGTCAAATCAAAATATGTGACTGGGGAAATCCGTGCAGCGATCTTGGACGACCCTATTTATCCCTTGATCTTAGGGTGTAGGTATGTGTTCTTGGGAAAACCCATTCACCCTCTGGTTGTGGCGGCTGTCACCACTAGAGGACAGGCCAAACGGAATACGGAGTTGGAATCCCCACCCAACATCCTTCCTGAGGAATTAAAAAAGGCACAAACGGAGGATCAATCTCTAGCACCCTGCTACAAAAAACTACCGAGAGCGCACACTCCTCTCCAAAAGGGAGACTTCTACAAGAAAAATGGGCTGTTGCATCGGAAAGCAGGAAATGGAGGACAGGAACATGGGCAACTTGTGGTTCCATCAGCATACCGAGCCCAGGTCCTAGAAATGGGCCATGCCCTTCCGTTTAGTGGCCACATGGGCATAAGTGCCACGATTCAGCGTATTTCATGTCATTATTATTGGCCAGGTATCAACGCCGATATCCAGAGATATGTGAAATCATGCCCGCAGTGCCAGAGGACAGCGCCGAAACACTGGACGGTCCCAGCCACTCTGGGAGAAATGCCAATCTTGGGCACACCCTTCGAACGAGTAGCGGTGGATATTGTGGGTCCACTTACTCGTAGCAAAAAGAGAAACAGTTATATACTCACGTTAGTGGATTGTTGCTCCATGTGGGCAGAGGCAATTGCTATGCCCGCCTGTGATTCTAAGCATGTTGCTGAGGCTCTGCTCACCATATTTACTCGGCTAGGGTTTCCGTCACAGATCCTGACAGATAATGGTTCCCAATTCCGAGGAAAACTCACCGAGGAAGTGTTTAGGATATTTCAGGCCCGACATATCCACACCTCTCCCTACCACCCCCAGGCAAATGGCCAGGTGGAGCGGTTTAACGGGACCCTTATTTCCATCCTTCGGAAACTTGCGCAGGAAAAACCAGAGAGCTGGGATCAATACTTACCCGCAGCACTATTTGCTTACCGCGAAGTACCCCACAATTCTACTGGGATGCCCCTGCCACATTGCTGTTTGGTAGACCTATAAAAGGACCTTTAGAGGCACTGTTACGTACTTGGACAGATGATAAAGCTGATGAGACGGTCACCTCTGCATCCCAATACGTGAAGGAGTTGACCCAACGCCTTAAAACAGGATGGGAACTGGCAAAGGAAAATGTACGCCGTGCCCGTCGTAAACAGGCGCGTTACTACAACCGCACTGCGAAGGATAGGGAGCTAGAAGTAGGAGAACAGGTATTATTACTCCTGCCCAGTAGCAATAATAAATTGCAAATCGGGTGGAGAGGTCCATATAAAATTGTTGAGAAAATGTCGCGCACCAATTACAAGATTGCCATAAAGGGGAAGCAGAAAATTTACCACATAAACCTGCTGAAGCGATATTATGAAAGACCAGGTGCAGAACCAGCACATTTCCTGACACTGGCTATTGCGACGGAAACTGAGGCAGAACCCCTGACCTCCTGTGAATACCCTCTTCGTCAGTGCGAAACTCATCAAGATGTTCAGATTAGTTCAACTTTAACGGAGGATCAGCAGGCACGGGTTCAACAGTTGTTGAGAAAACACCCTAGTACACTCACGGATAAACCTGGCATGACCAACCTGATAGAATTTGATATGAAGCTAACAGACCTCGCCCCGGTACGAGTTAAGAACTATCCTGTTCCTTATGCTAAAGCAAAGGCATTGAGTGAGGAAATCGAGTACCTGCTTAAGGAAAATATTATCTCAAAATCAGAGTCGCCTTATAGTGCGAGTGTAGTGTTGCTTAGAAAATCCACAGGAGAACATCGCCTCTGCATAGACTACCGAAGGCTCAACGCTGTAACGGAATTTCAAGCGGAGCCCTTACCGGATCAGAATCAGCTTTTTCACCAAGCTGAGTAGAGCACGATACTTTTCGAAGATAGACCTTAGCAAAGGGTACTACCAGATCCCGGTAAAAGAGGAAATTCGACATATGTTAGCATTTAGTACTTCTGAAGGCCATTACGAGTTTAATGTATTGCCATTTGGGCTAAGCAACGCCCCAAGCGTCTTTACTCGTATGATGAGGAAGCTACTGGAACCCCTGAACCACCCTGGGATAAGTAATTTCATGGACGACATACTTATTGCCACGAACACCTTTGAGGAGCACCTGGACGCAGTTTCCCTACTCTTCGAAAGACTTAGAGAAACAGGACTCACCGCTCGCCCTACAAAATGTCAAATTGCCTGCGAGCAACTAGAATTCCTGGGACACACTATCTCGCATGGATGCATGTTCCCAGATGCGCGTAATATTGAGAAGTTACAGCGGGCCCCACGACCCAGACTAAAAAGGATGTAAGGTCATTTGTGTCTCTATGTGGCTTCTACCAGAGATATATTAAAGATTTTAATACCCTGAGTGCGCCATTGACCGCATTAACCAAGAATGGGAACCCGGACAAAGTAACCTGGACAGCGGAGTGCGAAAATGCCTACACGCTGCTGAAGGAGAAACTCACAGCTAGGCCAATTCTGCGACTGCCTGACTTAACTCTGAACTTTACGCTGCGAACAGATGCTAGCAATATAGGGATAGGAGCCACTCTCCTGCAGCCTAGTGATAGACCTTCTGCAACTCTATTCCCCATCGCATATGCTAGTAGGAAATTGAACCCTGCTGAACAGAACTACTCTACCATCGAACGAGAATGTCTGTCGCTAATATGGGCTGTGCAGAAGTTTCAACCATATTTATACGGGAAAAAGTTCACGGTGCAGTGTGATCACCAACCGTTGATATTTCTTGCAGCGTCGAAGAACCTTAATGCCCGGCTTATGAGATGGTCACTCCTGTTGCAGCCATATTCCTTTCACATAGAATACATACCTGGGAAGAACAACGTAGGGGCAGATTTTTTGAGCAGACATCCGGACGCAACCGAGGAGATATGAGAAACTGGAAAAGAAGAGGAAGACAGGACAAGAGGAGTTGGACGGAACGTCAAACTTGAGGAGGGGCTTGTGTGACAACTTGCCCAATCTTCTCTTCATTTTTTTTTTATTATTTACGGACATCGTTTTTTTTTTCTCATCCTCAATGCATGATCGCAAAGTCCCGGGAATTGTCACTGGCGGAAATTCTCCTAGCATTCAGTATTTTCTCCTCGCTATTTTTAGATACGACGTCATTGTTGACCAATGACCTCGGTAGCTAGGAACCTGTTTTAATTTAAGACTGCTTAAGCTGATAAAACCAGTTTATGCCACTTTAGGAAGACCCCACGTGACTTTTAACGCTATTGATTGGAGCGTTTATTTGACGCTAATGTCACATGATGCACGCTATGGATCACGTGTCCAAGCGGAAATGACCCGCTAAAAGGCGGCAACACGAGCATTCTTCACTTGCCCGGAACCCTTGAGACAGCTAGGTCTAACCCAATTATCGGCGAATTCTCGCATTAAAAGCACTGAAGCCACGTGTCTAATTGCGGGTTAGCGTCCATCTTTGAGTAGGTAAGTGAAATCTCGCTAGAATATAATGTGATGAAATGTGTAGTACATTGCAAAATCGACGCAAGATTGGTATGTTTACTTTATTCATATTTTTGTTTTACGATCACATCCAGCCACATGTGATCGGGTATATTTTATGATCCCACGGGATATGTACATGTTCATAATAATGTATAACGGGAATATATATATATATAGCTATTAATTTCCATATTATTTGATTAATTTCGACCCGACGTTTAGACTAACGGAAATTAATATTAACGATAATGTTGACCGACCGTGACATATATTCATTATAAATTATATGACGAGGCGACCAGACATGAAGTGTGTGATAATGTTGTCAGACAATTCTAAAAACACGGATGTCCAATTATTTGTTAAATTCATCATAATGACATGACGATTAGGCTAGAGGCACAGAACTAGAATACTGTTGCCGACATTTCTATGATAAATTTGGTGGGTTTAACTGACATTTATAATAATTCATCGGGTTAAGCTGACGATAAATCAGTCTAAAGAATTATAATACTGCCACTGGGGCAGAGAAATATAATAAAGGACAGACAGGAGAAACTTGAATTCAAGATTAGACTCTAGACATATGATGTTAGAGACTAAAATCTGAGGTGACGGGCAGAGGGACGGCTTAGGGAAAGACTGCTTTCTAAAGCTAGAAAATTAATGAAGCCGTCGTATTTGTCTTCAGTCTATGGTGGAGCCTTGCACGACAGTCCAATCTCAGCGCAGAATACGGAGTCGAGCACAGAGAAGGCAAATCCGAACCATTCAAGACCTACCGGGCAACGTCAGGAGACCGGAGAACTAACCACACTTCACTATCAGCCGGGGGCTGAAAAGCTAAGTCCACGACAAAGGAAACTCACCTAATCAATGCCACAAAGTTTAGTCATCCATGATGAAAAACACGTGAAGTGTGAGAGACACATAATACATACAGCAGACACTAATTCCATCGACAATACTATCATTCACCATCTATTCACTTTATTGCAATAAACCAATTGGGTGTATATACTGTACCCCACGCTTTGTTCCTTCCATTAGATGTTGAATATTGTCTATGTTTATCTTCCTTTATAAGGGAGGGGGGGCTCGTAAAATATAATATAATTTAAAGAATAATAATAATAATATAACTGAGAAGGGGACGACGGTAGCGAGAGACCAAATATCTCCTTACAATCTTTTCCAGACCTGTCGAGTTAGGAGAATTTACCCTCTTCGTCACCCTTTGGAAGTGGGAAAACCCAGCAGGGATTCCTTGAGCCAAATCTTCCACATCAGATCTATTATTTCCTCTAAATAATTCTCTTATCCTTTAAACGCTACGTGACAGATGTGATAAATAGTTTGAAAACGGTTTCTCGAAAACATCTCGTGGTACCAAGGTGTATACAAATTTCCTGCGGTGCGCCAGTAGTCCTTGATTTTTGGTCTTCGATCCAGTCCCATCGCAATCATTACAGCTGTGAACTTGAGCCGTTCATAATAAGTGAGTGGTGTCCATGAAGCAAACAATGAATACTTTCTATGTGGGTTGTTTGTTTCATCAACTTTTGCAGCGTAGGAATTAATGCTGCTGGTTATCAAAGTGCTAACAACAGCATCATCCACGTAACATTTTAAAAAATCAAGAGGTGTTTCCAAGCTATACAGAGCTGGATTTATGTTTTGTTTTGCCTGCTGGAAAGTAAAATTTGCTTTAGTTTCTCCAGTGGCCACTGAATGCCAAACCGCGTTGTTTGTATAAGGCCTACTAATAAAATCAACATTACCATCCCTCCTGATTCTTTTTCTTTTTGGCTCGGATATATTATTTGAATTTATTTCAGTATGATTACATGCTCCTTTATTCATAACTTCATTATCTACATCAGACCTCCTATTATCTTCCTCGGTTTTCGAGGAGTCGATATCAGGCTCCTGCTGAAAATAAGAGTCGCCACTGCTATCCTATGAATAAATACTACAGTCAGAATCATTATCACCATCAAAAATGTCTTCAAATAACTTCCTAGCTTGATCTGACGTAAATCTTCTAGGTCTATTCGAAGCAGTGAGCGTGGCTATTTTATTTAGAAAATATGCGTTTGAAAATCGCTTTAACAAACTTAAATTAATATCATACCACAGATACACGTCCACTCTTAAACACACGAGGTATTTAATAGAACGTACTTCCTGTCGGAAATTATGTTTTGGGTTGTTAACATCAGAACAGAGCTCTAGACAGGAGCAAAAAATCAGAAGCCACATAAATGGCTCCTGGGCGAAATAGCCCTACACCCTGAGCCACTATAGTGGCTCTTGGGGCTTAAAGAGTTTTAAAATATACTGCGCCAAGTTTCAGTATTTCCGATAGCTTGCATGATCTCCGATTTTCATGAGATAACCTCGTTGTTGTCTGAATTTTAACTTACGAAAGTCAAGACTTCCTTCTCTAACTCAAAGAGTCAGGTGCCCATTTACAGCTGCGTAGATTGGAGCGTTTCGGTACCGTGATCCAAACCTGGCACTTTTGCCGCGAGAGATTGGCGCTCTAACCACTCTGTCAATCGGACGACAAGGCAGCGAGAAATTGAACTGATCACCCTACCTCTCGATGCTGGCCCTAGTATGGTGAAGTCTCTAACACTTCACTCCCCTTCGGCAGAATCTGCTGCAGGACAACCTGTTATCTGTACTTTTTAAGTCAAGACTGGAACGTAGGTGAAGCGGTGTACAGCCATCTTCATCACCTCGGCAATGTCTCTTTTCCAGAGGAATCATAGATTTATGGCCTGAAAAGTATCCCAGCTGCTGCTCTTCAGGTAGCCCAATCTTTAACAACAAAGAAATAATAATATTTAAAAACGGGATATTAAAATATGTCACACTTTGGCTCGAGTGTTTTCTTGTTAAAGGTTTACATTTCGTGCTTTGGCCTGGGCAGATGTCACATCTGAAGCAAAGTCGAGTTTCTTGATGAAAAAATACATTTTAATTTCTAGTCCACCTTGTTTTTAGCGCCCCTGACCTATAACAGGTCCTTTATGCAGCTGCCACTTATATTTATTTACCACTGGTGCCACATATTGCGTTTTACAGCCGTGTACTGCCTGTGTCGTATCAAATGGCAAAACTTTGGTCGTTGATACATGTGTTTACCCACCAAATATATTTATAGAAGGTGTGATTCGTATATACACACATTGCGATTCTCGACGGTGTTAAGGATCGTACACTGTGCTGAGATCCTCCTTGTGTGATCTAAAGGAGGAGATCGGAGCACTGATGGAGTTATCCGTGTGCAGTGAAGATAGTCGTTAAAAACCAAACCATACCAAAACAAACTGGCACACAATAGTGTAATTACTTACGCTAAAACTGTTGTCTGCTCAGGAAAATTACTTTCATCTGATAAACTTAAAGCCAGGATCAGAAATAAAATTCCCTACGCAGAAACGTGAGAGCGTTTTAACTCGCTGTAAAATCAGATTGAACAATGTACGAGTATCATGAAAGGTGATGGATATGTTTAAGCTCAAAATGGTGAACAGAACTGTATTGTGCTAAAACTTTACTCTTAAAGGACAAGAGTCTGGTATTCAGGGCTGGTATTTCCGAGTGACTGTATGTCCCTTTTCAGGGTGGATACATTTGAATTATGTTTGTGTTGTGTATCAATGTTGTATTTTATTAATCGTTATCCAGTTATCTTTATGTATAACTATAAGTAAACCATACTTAAGAAAAACTTGGAAAGACCTGGCTCTTTAACTTTAAAACTACATGAAAACTAGAGAATACAGAAATCGTTGCATCTAAATGGAAGAAATCATTATGTAATTCAAGAGTCAACAATCTTTATCAATTTTCATTTATTTTCTATATGGAATTTCAGGGGGGCGGAGCTACATGGCATTTTAAGCGAAATAGCACAAAAATTAAAATTATGATTAGTGTATCTTCATATAATTTATGTTCTCTTCAATCTAAATATGTCAAAATCATTTGTCAAGCAGGTGTATATTAATTTTGTAAATTGTATTTTCTTAAGAAATAGTGCTTTTCCTATGAAAAAAAAATCATTATTTTATCTGAACCGTGTATTATGGAATTAATGTTCAAGAACGCCTTCTTTTTAGTCAATCAATATGAAATTTGGCACAAATACTTTCCATTTTTTTTTTTTTTTTTTTTTTTTTTTTTTTTGCAGATCAGATTTTTTACATCTTATCAAAACTTTGATTTATCGCAAATTACATTGTAAGATTTTGAAAAAAATTATTACTATTTTTAAGTTAAAAAAAAAAAGTTCTATATCTCAGGATCTACTAAGTTATCTAAAATGAAATCGCATGAAAGTTTGAAAATACAGCGATGTGCTTCCATTTCACTTTTGGTGCTCAGAACTCAACAAATAAAAAATCCTCAGGGACTTGAAATCCAACATGGCCGCTATTTCCATAGCAACCAATAGCAGTTTACCAATAAATTGATTGCATAGCTATTACTGTTGTACATCAACCCTGTACATGTGTCTCGAAATCCCGCAGTTATTTATGAAAATAGCATTTTACTACAGCTCCTCCCCGATGTTTCAGCAGTGGTAACAGTAAGTCACAACATTAGCCTTTTTTTTTTTGGACATCCTATCTCTGTATGGCGATGAGAAACGGGCATAGCTAGACTCCTATTTTAACGAAGGAGATTGGTGGGGTTATTGAAGAGTGAAAACAGGAAATGTATTATGGTTATATGTTGTCCATATCAAATTTGAATAACAATGTTGATGCTATTGTTAATGTTATATTCAACATATTTGTCTCTAAAAGGACAAGAGATCAGTATTCCCAGGCGCTCTTAACTAGAGGCCAGTTTTCAGTGCTAGTGTAATTGAATTAACTTTTTGTTTCAGTTTGTCCGCAAAGAATTGAACAGGTGTGGTGGGCTGATGTTAATACAGTTTGTTGTTAAGAAATCTTAGTGTACTGAATGAGGTCAGCTGTGAAGGTCCCTGAATATAATAAATATTAGAGTAAATTTCCAGGGCACCTTTCTACTACCACCACTATGATCTCATTCAGACTTATTCTTGATAGACTATAAGATGACTACGTTTGGTGTCTAGGGTTATGAAATGTAGTGTAAGGTTGCATTAACCAACTAAACATATAAACAATTACACAAATTATTTTATTATCTACTACAACACAACAGTGCCACGACAATCACATACAAACTACACTTTAAAAGACTATCTTTAGTAAGTCTGTGGTTGAAAGTTAAGTTTTTTTCAATTTATTGTCCTGAATCTGATTTATTTGGAATCAGGACTGACAATCAAAGTGAAATCATAGAAATTAATTACATCAATCAATTTATACAATGGATCTTCTGTCCATAATACATATATTATTATATAAGGGTATAGTTGTATTGTTTAACTGAGGTGACTTCTAGTATACACTGGTTGATTGTTTACTATCATCATCTCTGCATGTTGTTTGTAAGTTTTTATGGACACTGATGGAATGTTTATATCACTATTCTCAGTCTCTTATTTTAATATAAGGTTAGTTGAGCGACCAGGTGCCGAAACATGCACCTAACTTGGTAATATGCTGTAGGAATCTTCCCGCACTTCGCTGAACGACAACCTTCAGCTCCCACTTCTTCAAGAATGATGGTGGTTTACAGTTGTCTCCGAAAAAGGCAAGACTGTGGCATGAATATATTGGCCCACTGTAGTCTGGCACCAGTTATTGACAGCAACCAAATACCTCTGAAATCAGAAGGATATGCTTCCTTCGTAATCAACAGCCTACACTAATACTCAAACCAGGACAGGCACATTACAAACAAACATGCAAGATCAGCTCTTTACGACAATCCCTTTCACCAGTTTCTTTTGATGTGACCAGGTATACCAGTACTCCTCTCCCCTAATAGTTACAACGCCTCTGCAATTCCAGCAATAATCTGTTGTCCATACCATAGGATAGGTATTATGCTCCTGATGATAATCCTATATAATTTAGTTGGTCTACACCTCTCTGATAGTCTTTCATATGCTGGATCAATCTCTAGACTCTGTTTTGAGTCTGCCATAGGCTCACTTACTTATAATCGTATGTTAGTATCTCACATTCAAATTTTATTTTAAATAAAATATTAAATCAATCTTACCACAGATGTAAGGAAATAACACAGTAAAACGATGACTAGGCAATAGAATCTGGCACATTTTCGATCGCTCTTTGTTCAGGCTTTTCCTTTATTAGAAAATTCTTAGCCTGTTCTCAACGTACTTGATTTTCACAGAATTTATTTTAAAAAATGGCAGTGAACCTTCGCTTCTACTTGACCATATCTAACGTTCTAACCAATCAGGCCATGTTTACATGAGCCTTTGAAAAAAACTATCCCTCCTATACGTTTCCATTAACAACAATTTTTGTATTTCCAGGTCACCCAATAATGTTTCGCCTTACATTTTACTACAGCAAATCAAATCGTATCTAACTTGTTGGCCTCATTTCCCCCAAAGCAGTGTTTTCCAAACATGCCATAAAAAAAATTAAGCAGATATGATCTTGTGCTGTCAGTCAACTCCACTATAGTATTTTGGCTATAATTTGTTAATTAATGGACTATTTGCGAAACACATAACATATTCTTTGTCAGCAAGTCCTAAGGTACCCGAATATATAAGTTTCATGGGGCTAAGTGGCTTCGTTCAAAATATGTATTTTTCTATGATAGTCGTGTATTTGCTGTTACCACCGCTCACTTCCATACTAGGGGATGTCTTCTGTACTTACGATAGAATTTCGTCATTCCTAATAAGAGCTAAAGTCGTTTTAGTGACACGTGTCGTCTACATGTTCTAACTTTTTCATCGTATTTTGGGGGAATCCCTAAGGCAAGGCTTGCCACTTGCTATAGTTGGCTTTTAGTTTAAAATCAATGCGAAATGTATTTGCATTTTCATCTCCTTGCCCCTCCTCGTTCTACAATTCATTTGTAAGCAGATGTTTTCTTAGAACTAGGAAAAGTGGTGTCAAGGACGAATTTGAAAATTTTGGGTACCGTTTTGTTCGGCTATTCGTTAGCAAATATTCTGAAGGCGTAGGCGATACCAACAGTTCTAGCAAAAAATTCTTTTATACTTTCTTATTTTGCCTTTATGCCCTATATTGTTATATATTAATTTAGCTATTGTATTGGAAATTCACTACAACAGGTCACCACACCTTATTAAACAAGCTGGACCTAGTATGTTAAAGCCTGTAACATTGTCTGACATCAATCAATCAGTTACTACAGTTACCTCCCAAAGGAGCACAGACTTTCAGCAAACACATGCCAAGTTCTCCTGTCACATGTCATTAGCTCAAACTGTTTTCATGTTTTTCTGTCACTTGTCATTAGCTCAAACTGTTTTCATGTTTTCCTCATCATTTTTACTTCTGTCTCTATTTCTCGTCCCCATGTGTTTCTGGGGATTCCAGAACAAGGACTGCCTTGTAATGCTATCCACAGATTTCCTCAATGTGTGTCCTATCCATCGCCAGCGTCTTCTTCTCATCTCTTGATCCAATGGCACTTGTCTGGTTCTTGTCATTAGTTTCACATTGGTGACCTAATCATACCATTTTAATCCATCTATTCTACGCAAGTACCCATTTATGACAGTCTGTAGAATTCTGGTTGTTGTTTTTGCTGTTTTCCATGTTTCAGAGACATACAACTGAACTGACTTTACATTTGAATTGAAGGTTCTTATATACAAGGTATACTGTTCAAAAAAAGAAACGCAACTTTTTTGGTGTTACTTTTATAAAAGATATTCGCTGATTGGACATCAGTCAACCTATCGACTGTGTCCACCTGGTCATTAACTTCTCGTGGTTACCTGAATTGTACTCACCTCATGATTCGTGAGGTCATGAAAGAGGTCAAGGTCAAAACAACATTTTTGACAATAACTCGTGACAGGTTCATGAGAATCCCGTGAAACGTACTGAACACAAAACCCTCTGACCATATTATTGAATGCCTTTGAAAGATTGACGCTCCTCGAATAAATTCAGTTGAAATTTCAATGCGCAAGTATGGCTCATCTCACTACAGAACAACGACTCATCATCATTTGACGTTTACAGACTGGACAGTCACAAAGTGTAGTGGCCAGACAATTTAATGTGATTAGAAGCACCATTAGTCGCCTTTGGAGGCGATTTCAAGAAACTGGCTCAGTGGCAGACCGGCCGCGCAGTGGAAGACCCAGAGTCACAACTCCTGCCGAAGACCGCTTCATACGGCTGCGTCATCTCAGGAATCGACTTGCATCTGCGTCCTCCACAGTCCAGTCAATGTCAGCAGCTCGTCGAATTTCAGATCAAACGGTCAGGAATCGGCTGCACGACTCTTGTCTTTGGGCTAGAAGACCCTTCAGAGGTCCTGTTCTTACGGACTGGCATCGCCAGAACCGACTGCAGTGGTCGAACCAGCATCGTCAATGAACCGTTGGGAATGACTGGAGACTGGTTTGGTTGAGTGATGAATCATTTGTTGTGCTCCAGCGACACGATAGACGGAGAAGAGTTTACCGCAGAGTCCATGAGCGCTACCCCCAGAACAGCGTTGATGAGGCTCCTCCACATGGTGGTGGAGGTGTACTGATGTGGGGGGCGATCAACTTCATGGGAAGAAGTGACCTGGTGCAAATTGAAGGACGCCTGAATGCCCAACGATACGTCGCTGAAATTCTTCGTCCTCACGTCCTTCCACTTCTGGCTGCACGAGGGTCGATTTTTCAGCAGGATAACGCTCGACCTCATGTGGCACAACTCACCACCCAGTTCCTCGCTGACAACAACGTCCAGACCATTCCGTGGCCAGCCATGTCATCAGACATGAACCCCATAGAACACTTATGGGATGAACTCGACAGACGACTCCGCCAGCGAGACGTGGCTCCAGCCAATCTCCGACAGTTGTCTCTTGCACTGCGGGAAGAGTGATCAGCCATCCCACAACAACAGATCCAACGGCTAATCGGATCCATGTCAAGGAGATGTCGTTTTCTGATAGAGTCCAGAGGAGGCCATACACCTTACTGAAACGGAGCCTCAGTCGCAAAGAATAAAAGTCCAAATCAAATTTAATGAACATCATGTCATTGTTAAAGTCTGAAAGTTTCTTCATGCCAATATTGAAACATTAATTCCGTAAAATAAAATTTTGGTACACGTTTGAAATTTGGTGTCCATTACCACTGCAATAATGTTGCGTTTCTTTTTTTGAACAGTGTATTTAAATGTTGAACTTGATTTCTCTTAATCTCTATTTTCCAACGGAATAAAAGTTCCTTTCGCATATTTTTATTTTTATTGTGATATCATTGTCTATCCCTCCAGTTTTATCTATATTGCTGCCAAAATATGTTTCTGATCCCTAATCTTATAGTGGTGTTTCATCATGTCAGGCTTGTTATTATTTCTTGCATTTATTATCATTATATTTGTCTTTTCCCTGTGTATTTTCAAACCCACATGCTGTTACCTCTCATTGAGGATTTTCATTTTGCCAAATTTTACTAATTTTATTTTGTTTCAAACTAGATTATTCAATAATGGGCTTCAATTTGATGACCTATGATGATGGTGGAAATAAGCTTTCCCACTATGTGGAGAAGGATGACGCTGAGACTGATAGTTTCAGTGTTAAGGAATTTTCTTTGGAGCCTGTGTGGTCTGTTGTAATTCAACAAGCTGTAAATGCTACAACTAATGTTCTGGTTCTGTGTGAGGTTCAAGTATTTGGTGGTAAGTTCACAGAAAGTGGTCACTACATTGTCAAACAGCATGTAAAGACCTTGTTTGTTCACTGAGAAAAACTTAATGTGCGAAAGTATCTGTACGTTTGTCTGCATGTCTTTCTTTACATGTCTAATTGTTGGTCAACCCGTCTATGGGCTCTGCCTGTCTGTCTTTACATCTGTCCCTGTCGATGTACTCTGGTTTTTGGATCTCTCTTGTCCAACAATCGGTCCTTGTGCTCTGCCTATCTGTTACAAGAAAGTATATTTTTTTTAGAAGGTTGAATAAAAGAATTATAGTGGGATTTAATCCCCTAGGCTCTCTGTGGTAATGGCTCGTTAAGTATGAAGGCCTACTTAGACACGAAGAGTGAAAACAGAAGGTAAGTTATTACTGAGAATAAGGTTTCAGAAGGTGTTTTTATCTCTAGCGAGATCATACTAGAGCCTCCACTTGCAATTAGACAGAAGACAACAATGATACAATCAAACACACACAGCAAAAATGATATAAACAAGTTATAAAAAAAGATTTATTTACCTAAGTATAGAAAGTGACAATGGGAGAATGAATAAAATGTATGACACAAGAAGTCACCGATATTAAAAATAATAACTAATTAATCAACTAATAACTACTACAGTCACTTGCTGGAACTGGACTTCGTAATGTATAGTTGAACACAGTCAATGAAATGGAAGTCTTTAAAGTCGCAGTCAAGTGCTTCACAGGGTTAGCAAAATGGCGTCTCTTATTACATTACCAACGCAACAACAAACATCGCTTGTTATCTACAACAAATAGTAATACTCTAAAGACTCGAACAAGCATATACGATATGCAATGACTTTATCACAGATTTTCAGGACATCTTATGTTACATCAGGAGACTGCAACATTGGCTGAAAATTACAAAAATACTACTATGTACCATGTACATCATAGGAAACAATGTTTGCGAGGAAAAACTCTGACTATCTCCATACATCTCTCTATTTCCCAAAAGCCTCAAAGGAGTTTACAAAATTATATTTGAACATACCCTTTTTGTCTTCGCTAGCACACTTTGCCGTTACTGGCGTCCCTTCTACAACCAGTTCATGACACTCACAAATGATTAAACAACACTTGACGACGTTGAACTGGCAATGATACTACGCACAGACTAATACAATCTGATATGCACATATGACACAGTCTGGGACAAGCTACTTGACCTCTGGATGCTGTCTCCTTCTTGTAATGACATAACGGTGGCCTAGGAGGAATATTGGATATTCTGGCTATGATGAATGGCTTTATTGCGGCTCAATACTATCTAGTTATATCAAATGAGTACTGATGTGTTCTTATGACTGACTGGGTCAATGAGTATGGATGGCTTGATATGATATAAAACTCATTTGTCATTAACCCACACCTCCCTCCCCCCACGTTTTTGGGGCACCCTGTAGCATACGTTTGTGCACAGCAGTCTGATTTCAGACTACCTGCTCAGATTTAGAAAGCCCTTTCTATCTCCATTGACGACAGTAGTTCAAAGACTGCAGAAGCTGCCAGGCCAGTGCCTGTCATATATTATATAGACACATTACCCATAGCCTAAAAAGCCATTATTCATTCACGAATGGTTGTATTGTCAGTGTTATGACTGTACAATTGTGCATGTTGTGTGCACGTTAGCTGTAGTAATGACAGAATATCTATGATACCATAAATAACAGTAAAGTAATAGTAATGATGTCCTATCGTCCCATGACCGTATGCATTTCATCTCTCATTAGTGAGACCAATTACTTATTCGTACAGATTACATATGTACATGAACACATAAAATGTATGCGCTGTGATGTGTGAAGTCAACTGTGGGGGAAAGTGAAAAATAAATTGAAACTCTATTATGTGTTAACATCTAATCTTTATTTTTGAACATCTGTTGATTTGCTCCCTACAGAAACAGGGGACATAATTTTATTTGGGTAATGATAGTTAGACCTCAGTTGTATTGCTTCCTATAACATTGATTGTGTGTCAATATATCAATTAATTTCCCGTTTTAAAAAAAACGGATTCATCAAGATCAGGGATCACCTTTTTTTGGTTCGTCTACTTGTTATCGCACACGGTAAGAAATATCAGTTGAGATTCTACTTAGAACCTGTGGAGTTGATGAACCACTAACACTAAGGATAAAATACATAGATGATCTTACAGAAGATTTTAAACATCCGGCTCTTTAATATACCTTGAAATGGAAATGGGTTCCAGTGATGACATTTACAATACGGCTTTAATTTCCATAGAAGATAAGGTTACTTTTATGGAAGGCGAGGAACTGCATACTCTTGGTCTCCCTCAAACTAACCGAACTGAAGGAGGTGCAGTGGAGGAACCGATTGAAGTAGATATACTAGACGTGAAAGGTAGGGTGGAGGACATGATTGAATTAGGTGTGCTGGAGGTGAAAAGTATAGTGGTGATTATGATTGGAATAGGTGTGCTCGGAGTGAGAGGTATAAAGGAGGACATGATTGGGGTAGATGGCCTGGGAGTGAGAGGTATAGTGAATTACATGAATGGAGCAGACATGCTGGAGGTAGGAGGTACAGTAGAGGACATGACTGGAGTAGATGTGATGGAGGTAAGAGGGACAATGGAGAACATGATTGCAGTGAGTGTGCTAAGAGTGGGAAGTATCGTGGAGGACATGATTGAAGCGGATGTGCTGGACGTCAGATGTACAATGGAGGAAATGATTGGAGTAGATCTGATGGAGGTGAGAGGTATTGTGGAAGACATGATAGGAGTAGATGTACAGGAAGTGAGAGGTATGGTGGAAGACATTATTAATTAGATGTTGTCCTGAGAAGTACAACGGAGAACATTATTGAAGTAGATATGTATGAGGTGAGATGTATAACTGTCATTGGGTTAATCCGAGGATTGATCGTGGATGGTTGGTCCTGGTTGCTCAGATAATAATGGGGACTCAGAAGTACCGCAGCCAGGTGATGTATTAAAAGTGTAGTTACTGTTTTTACTCGGGCAACGCCAGTTATACTTTCTAGTTCGTATTAATTCAGATTATGAAGAAAAAAATGTATGTTCCAAATTATTATGAAAAATCGTTTACTCAGAGTTTACATGTAATGATACTGTGAACTATTAGAAATGGTTGATCAGATTATGATTTAAGATTTATCAAGTTGATCCTTAGCCGCCGAATGTCAAAGCAGTCAGTGAAAATCACGCCTGACGGCGTCTTGTAGGGCAACAACAAACTGTTTCCACTTTATTCGGTCGGCGGCCATTCTTCGTACAGTGCCCCAGCTCTGGTTCAGTCTTTACATCTCGGCTTCCACAGTTCTCCGCCAAGTTGTTTTTGGTTGGCATCTTTTTCGCTTTCCTTCAGGGTCGATAACATAGCTGTTCTTCTGATGGCATCGGGATCTCTTCTGAGGACGTGGTCAACTCAACTCCAGCGTCTGCCAGCTATGATGTTGTGCATGTCCTCTCTCTTGGTTACTCCGAGTAAGTAGTTCTTGGTTGGTGATGGTATTCGGCCAAAAGATTCGGAAATCAAGTTACATATCAAGTTATTGTTCATCAACATACTATTCATTAAACAAACTTTTCAATACTTAGTTAAGACTCCTTCGTAGATTACAGCGGGCTTTGATCACCGCTGTGTGACAGATGAAGGGAACGACTGACAGGCAAAGGGAAAGAATAAGGACAATTAGAAACAGGAAGGTTCAGATAGAGTATAATAAGGAGATGCGCGAATAAGAATGCATGTGAGAAAAGAGATGAACAGAAATCCAGTGAGACACGCTTTTCAGCACAGTCCAGAAGCGTGAGGTAGAGAGTGCAGTCGCACATATACGCGTGATCTGATCAGAAATCTGCCTGCTTTCAATACTGTCTAAGTGGACCTCCTACATTTGAAGAATGAGGTTATGCCGATACAGATGGCAGTCACGACGATGAGAGGCATGGTGTCTCAGAAAATAATAATGAATGCGTGTTTTTGAGTGGAAAATTTTGTGAAGTGAGAGTTGCTATTTTGGTTTTTTCCCATTGTTGATGGAAAAGAGAGATGTCACAAAAGTCAAAACAACAGAAAGTCGTGTGCAAAATGTCGAAAACAGAGACGTGTGTAGAAAATTGTAACGTGTGAAAAAAAGAATGAGTCGTGTGAAAAATGGCGGGAAAAGGAAACAGCTGCATATAAAAGGAGAGATAGTTAGGATAGTTTATAGTTTTTAGATTTAGAAGAAGGACCTTTTTTTGTTAGGCAGTTTTATAGTGTTTAAGTGAGCTTCGTCTTTGAGATTATCACGACAAGTTTTTTTTCTAAGTTTACAAGTTGTATTTTATTCTGTTGGGTATATTTTCATTGTGGATATATATTTTCATTGTGGATATAATCACTATTTTGTTGAGCGTAGAAAACGATTAAATCATTGTGAACTTTGCAGTGCTTGTCTAATGACATCAAATAAACTCTGATTGAATTTTCTACATTGCTGTGTTACAGTTGGATCATTTGAAAACCGTTATACTATGTATTGCTTATCACTAAACCTAAAAGGGTAAGAACGAACTTGGGAAGAAAAATAAACTTCAGTCAAGAATCTCCATCTCAGGCGGAAGGCCTGTAAACACTTGAACAGAAACGTATAAAGGATTAGCTCTCGTCAAAATATTTACCTGCGCACTACACAATTGACTGGCCAACTGACCCGGTCATACACATTCTTACATTGATGTTGTAACCAGCCCGGTTACACTATCTTGCCCACGCCAAATCTAAAGGTGTGTTCGCGTGAACGTACTTATACCCAAAAATCAAATTTGGTTTTTAAAAAATGGAGGCTTTGACTTTTCCGTTCGCCTGAGGACAGACTTTGACACGAATTAAGTTTTTTTTTAATAATGAGGAAACAAACTTTTGGTGCATTATCAGACTGTCTTTAATAATGTCACACTGTCAGTAAATGTACCATGCCTGTCTATCCTTACATCTATCACGCGATGCCCATCTGTCCATGCACTCTGCTTGTTTGTCTTTATATATGTAACTGTCCATGCATTCTACCAGTCTGTCTTTGCATCTGTCACTCTCAGTCCAAACACTGCCTATCTGTCCTTACATCTGTCACTCTCTGGCTACCTGACCATGCACTCTGTCTGTAATTTCACCGGTCACTTTGTCTGTCTACCCATATACTCTGCCTGTCTGTTTTTACATCTGTCATGGTCTGTCTGTCCGTCCATGCACTTTACCAGTCTGTCCACTATATCATCTGTCACTTTATGCCTGTCCATTCCCCCTGCCAGTCTGGCCTTTGATCTGCCTCTCTCTATCTGTCTATCTATGCACTCTGCCCTTCTGTTTTTACATATGTCACACGATGTCTGTCTGTCCATATTCCCTGCCTGTCTGTCTTCACATCTGCCACACTATGTCTGTCTAATTGCTCTACCAGTCTATTCTTACGCTGTCACTCTCTGTCTGTCTATGTACTCTGATGATCTGTCTTTACATCTGATACTCTGTCTGTCTATATGCTCTGCCTGTGAACATATATTATCTGCATGTATTTCTTTCTTCGTTCGTTCTTAAATATGTTTGTGATCTCTCTTCTTCTACTCCCTGTCTGTTTCACATGGCTACTTTATTTATATGAGCACTTCCATCTTATTCACACCCCACCTTATTTATCAGTATGTTTGGTAGCTTCTAATGTGTTGCTAGCTTTACAAGGCAGTCCTTGGTCTGGAATGCATAGGGAAAGAGAAGAGGCGTTAGAGCCTACAAATCACATGAAGAAGAGACATGGAGACAGAAATGAAAATGATGAGGAAAATATGGAAAGACCTTGAGCAGATGGCACCGGTCTTGAGGATTTGGCGTGACATCTTTATTAGAAGTCTTGTGGCGCTGAAGTGTATTGGATGTTTGATGGTTTTGTTATTTTGTTAATGATATTTACCATTTGTTATCTTGTTAATGATACTTACTGTTTGTTATCTTGTTAATGATACTTACTGTTTGTTATCTTGTTAATGATACTTACTGTTTGTTATCTTGTTAATGATATTTACCATTTGTTGTCTTGTTAATGATATTTACCATTTGTTATGGTTTGTTCTATTATCTAGAACCTGTGTGTCCAGAAACGTTTTATGGACTATCCTGTGACAAAAAATGTGATTGTGGGAAAAACGGATGCCATCCTGCCACAGGGTCATGCCCCAGTAAATGCTTTGGACCCCATGAAGAGACTGAATGCATTGAATTTATGATAGGTATGATATAGTTGAAAACAATACTGGGGTTCTGAATGTATCCATTGACTCTCTATTGTGCTCCCATCTTTTGGTGAGTGCTCCTAGGGGAGCACATTTGGTGAGTGGTGGTGGAGATGGTTTTCTTCCTGTTGTAGTTTGTTTCACGTGATGAGGCTGCATGTCCAACCACTGTCTCCTATAGTCACCTTGTGCAGCATGTCTTAGAGAGCAGCACTTAAATTATTTGACTTACCGGAGACTTCCTCCCTCCCTACCCTCCCTTGAGAATCAGCCAGGATGCCACGCTACCTTAACAAGGAAACAATCCCACAAGGGCTGCAGAGGAAGTCACACTACTCTTGTATAAAATCCTGGGTTAAAAATCAAACCTAAAGCACCTCCACAAGATGCATGCTGGGAATAGGCCTTTGAGTTGTCTGACCAATACTTTAGGTATTGACTAGCCACATCATAGTGACACCATCACGAGAGAACTCTAGAAGAACATATAGACAAATTACCAATGCACACAAAGCTTGAGGGAATCACTTGAGCCCCAGACTTAATTCTTGCTTTTACCAGGTTGCCCGCACGTAGAAGGATCTAACAATGAATTTACGACAGGTAAGGGTAGCAATGCCAGCGTGAGGTTTACTTCTAGCATGTTCTACCAACCTGGACAGGTCTGTACGGGTAGGTGGTCAGACTAAAGCTGGCAAGCTGGTTCTCCAGGTTGGGGGTGTTAGCACAAGGCTGACGCCGCTGGCTATGTTTAAAAAAAAAACATTTCGGACACAGTAACAGATGAACAAGTTTGCTGTGGGGAAAAGAAATATCTAAGAAAAATTCTTCGAATTTGTTAGACTCTGTAAGTGGGTTGGCCATGTCCTCAGAAAAAACAACTCTGACATCATCACCTGACATGTCATGCTTTGGACTCCAGAAGGAAAGTGACGGAGAACTATGGAGACAGCGATAAAAAAATAATGAAGTTACGGAAACAACATCAAATGAACAAACTTTGCTGCGGGATGGACATTCGGAGTCTGTGGCTCGTATGACTGTCAGTGGTGAAAGCCGAAAGGAAGCCACTGACATGAAAACGGATGTCCTGACCGCAAAACAGGATACAAGAATAGGATTTTGGAATGTCAGGACAATGTACGAGACAGGTAAACTAAGACAGGTCACGGCAGAAATGAGAAACTATAGGTTACACATCCTGGGGATAAGTGAGAGCAGATGGACAGGGCAGGAAAAGTTAAAACAGCAACAGGAGAAACAGTACTTTACTCTGGAAGAGAGGATGGACAGCACAGTGAAGGCGTAGCCATTATTCTACAGAAAGGGATAGAAAGGACATTACTGGAATGGAAACCCATCAACAACAGACTGATACGATTGAGATTGAGAGGGAGATTCACCAACACTACAATAATACAATGCTACGCACCAACGAATGATAGCGATGAGGAGGTCAAGGATGAATTCTATCAACAACTGCAGAAAGAAATGGAAGACACACCTAGATATGATCTTGTTATAGTAATGGGAGACCTCAATGCGAAAGTTGGCACACACAATACATATAATGAAAGAACAATGGGGAAATGCGGCAGCGGAACAGCAAACGAAAATGGGGATAAGCTAATAAGTTTCTGTAGCATTAACAACCTGGTCATTGGAGGAACACTTTTCCCACATAAGGAAATTCACAAGTTAACATGGGAATCACCAAATGGTCGGGACAGAAACCAGATAGACCACATCATGGTTAACGGTAGATGGAGACATGCATTACAAGATGTGAAGGTAAGAAGAGGTGCAGATGTGGGAAGTGATCACCATTTAGTAGTAGCAAAACTGAAAGTGAAACTAAGAAGGGCTGGACCAACTGTAACTACACAGAAAAGGTTTGACATCAGCAAATTGAAGGACCCCCCTTACCAGAAAAGCTTTTGCGGCCGACATTAAGAAACGATATCAATTTGCCAAAAGCCAGGAAAATACATTGACTGATGATATAGACCAGAATTTCAATACCATTTCAACAGTATGTAAGGAAAGTAGCAAATCATGCTTAGGATTCCAGGAAAGGAAGAAGCAAGACTGGATAACACCAGAAACACTAAACACCATAAAGATGAGAAAGGAAATGAAAAGAAAGAAAACAGAAGCGAAGTCCCCCAGGTTAAAGCAACTATATAGCGAACAGTACAGCCAGCTGGACAGGGAAGTTAAACGCCAAACCCGAGCCAACAAAAGGAATTTCCTAGACGATCTTGCAAAACAGGCAGAAGAGGCAGCACTGAGAAATGAACAAAGCACAGTATACAAAATAACTAAATTCATCAGCGGAAAACAAGGTGGAACAATTATTACATTAGTAAGAGATAAGCAACGAAATCTCATCAAGACAGCAGAGGGACAGGAAACAAGATGGGCAGAGCACTTCAGAGAAACTCTGAACAAGGAAATACCAGAGACACAATTGAATGTTCCTGAGGCTGAAAACGATCTAGATGTAAATACAGACATTCCACGAAAAGAAGAAATCATCACAGCAATCAAAGGGTTAAAGAACGGTAAAGCTCCGGGCCATGATAACTTAAATGCAGAGCTATTTAAGACAGACCCTGAGCTAGCAGCAGAACTATTAGAACCACTATTTGCACAAGTGTGGGAAAACGGGGACAACACCATCAGAGTGGAACAAAGGAATAATTGTCAAATTGCCCAAAAAGGGAGATCTTGCAGACTGCAATAATTGGAGAGAGAATCACTCTTCTCTCAGTTTCCCAGCAAAATACTAGGCAGGATAATTATACAGAGAATTTCAAAGGCAGTAGACTACAAACTGAGGAAAGAACAAGCAGGATTTAGAAAGAACAGAAGATGTGTAGACCATAAATTAACTCTCAATAAAATTATAGAGCAGTGCTCAGAATGGCAAAGACAGCTTTACATAAATTTTGTTGATTTTGAAAAGGCTTTTGACAGCATACATAGGGACAGTTTATGGAAAATACTGAGGGCTTATGGAATTCCAAGCTGCATAGTGTCAATCATAAAAAGCCTCTATGCCAACTTTACGTGTAGTGTTGGGCAGAGCAACCTAACCTTCGAGTGAAGACAGGAGTACGACAGGGATGCCCCTTATCAACCACTCTTTTTTTAACAGTCATAGACTGGGTGATGCGCCAGACAACAGAGGGCAGTCCAAGAGGAATAAGATGGACTACATTTTCTACATTGGAAGATCTGGAATATGCAGATGACATTGCACTGCTGGCACATTCACATCAACACATCCAGGAAAAAACGGATAGACTTAATAAATTTAGCCAGCAGGTGGGCTTGAACATCAATTTAAAGAAGTCTGAGGTCATGACGCTCAATGTGAGCAACCCTGAGCCCATATCAGTAAGGAATCAGCAATTGGTACAGACAGATACCTTCACATACCTAGAAATGTCAAAATTGTCCTCTTTTCACACAACATGCCTAAGAAAAATTCACCGCATCTTTTGGCCGAATACCATCACCAACCAAGATCTGCTTACTCGTAGCAAGCAAGAGGACATGCACACCATCATAGCTGGCAGACGCTGGAGCTGGGTTGGTCATGTCCTCAGAAGAGACCCCGATGCCATCACAAGAACAGCTATGCTTTGGACCCCTGAAGGAAAGCGAAAGAGAGGCTGACCAAAAACAACTTGGCGGAGGACTGTGGAGGCTGAGATGCAAAGAATGAACCAGAGTTGGGGCACTGTACGAAGGATGGCCACCGACCGTGCAAAGTGGAATCAATTTGTTGTTGCCCTACAAGACGCCACTAGGCGTGATGGCCACTGACTGCTTTGAAGGTCGGTGGTTAAGGATCGAAGAAGAAGAAGAAGGTCATGATAGAATGCCCGGGAAAGAAACCAGAGCTCATGACTCCAACTAAACAAGTTTCAGCAGAAAGATCTAATGTGTAGATAATGCCAGGAATTCTTTAACTTGACACTGGCTACAAAAGAGAGACACGCTCAGCAGCTCTAATTAAACAACCACAACAGAGTAATGCCAGACACATGAGACTGTATACATACAGGCAGTTCTCTGTTTACGCGAGTTTCATTTACGCAAATTCGATCTTGTGCGCACCAATTTGTAGGCATTTTTGTTTTCTTTACACACCAAACTCGACGTTACTCGACCCAATATTTAGATATTTTTAAATATTATTTTATCTGCGCGCCAACGACAACAAGATAATGGCATCATCCACTTGACGTTGATTCGTGCGTTTTCAGCCATGCTGTAAATTCCTCGAACTTCGAACGACGTGCATCGTGCTTCGTAATTGTGCTAGTGCACGTGAATTTCTTACAGATTGAACTAACAGGTATAGAACTGTGTTGTTGCTGTTTAACTAGGGTTGCTGAGCTTCTCGCTCTTTAGCATCGAATACTACGTTGAAAACTCCATGGTATAATCTACACTGTAGATCTAGGCTTTTCCTGTGGCTTTTCTGCGTGTTGAGTTGAAGTCATGAGCTCCACTTTCTCCAGCTTGGCTTGCATTTAAAGGATCTTGTACCAAGCTAGGAGTAAGAAGTGTGTGGCATACTGTGCATTCTTCGCCATTCAAGGGGGCTTTCCAACTATGCAGAGCTAAAATACTGTACTCTGGTTCTCGGCTCTCCCAAGGAATTGTCACGTCCTGCACAAAGCCACTTCTCTGCTTCCCCTGCCTATCACCGAGTCCACAGTGAGAATGCATGCAAACCAACGTAGCTGGGGGCACCACAGAGGTTCACTTTCACATATGTTTATTGTAGACATGCATACAGAATTGTTTATGTCCAGTGCAACCAACAATGCTGAAACACGTGCCAGAATGTCCATAACAGTGGATAAAAAACTGGACGCAGTAAAGCTTTATGAAAATGGCCTTTCAACTGCCATGAAAAGGAGTGACAGCAGTGTGGTACCCCACGTGTTTAAACGTACTTTCACAACATTTCCAGTTAACACCAGCTAGCTAGGTTATTAAAGTCACTTTATTCATAAACTGTTTAACATAGGAAGCCCTCTCTTGTTTGACGTGAAGAGAACATTCGGTTAAATTTAAATTAGTCTGAATTTTTTCACTGCTGGGTCGAGGGAATTGCAAGAAATAGATCGCCTGGCAGAAATAAATGTCATATTAAGGCTGCACTTATTTTAAAAGCTCTGAAACTAGAACACAGATATGATTCTATCTAAGTAAATATTGGGAGAGGTGTGTGGTTCCCAACAGCTCTTGGGTTGCCGACGCCATTAGATTCTTCCACAGTCACATCTTCCAGATTGAAGGGCCATATGTTGTAATAAACACAGATCTGTGAAATAGAACCAGACAACAATCATTTACAGATGCGTATTATAGAAGAAACATGGAGATGGTATGGGGCATACCTTAAGGTAGGGGTTCCTAGCCTTTTAACAATTACAGACCCCTAATGGATTGCCAAATATGTCCCCATACCCTCTTCGTCCGTGTTGAGTTATCTGATCGCTGATTGGTAAGCGGCCTTGCCGCCTGAATCGGTATTAATAATGATGATAGTTAACAATCTAATTTAACAACTATTTTTTTTTAATTTTTCAAAGATCGAGTCTCTTACCCCATAATCTGCTTTCCATACCCTCTAGGGGTATCCATACCCCCGGTTAAGAATCCCTGCCCTAGGGAAACAACAAATTAATATAGCCATACATGTCTTTGACAGAAACTCATAAAGCAACAGAAGAATAGGGAGGTAACGGAGAAGATTGGTATTAGAGGAAGCGCAGGCACTCGGTCTGTCATGGATGACGCTGATGAGGATTCCTCAAAATATAAATTAATGGCAAGTAAAAGTTGCAGGCGCCCCATATAGTTCACAGGAACCCTTTTATGAGACAAAAAAGTAGGTCAATTGAACCTTCAGGGCATGTTTTACTAAAGGGAGAAATATGAAGTTGTGCGAGGGGATGACAGCCTCGTTATATAAAACAAATTGTTACAGAGACACCACTGCTGGAGCACGTGAATACATGGTGCAGGCTTCCTGCAAGCGGTCCAGCTGTAGTGGTGGCTCCATGCTTCATAAGGAGCGATAAGACAAATGATGATAACAGTTGAAGACAAATGATGATAAACGGTTGAAGACAAATGATGATAAACGGTTGAAGGCAAATGATGATAAACGGTTGAAGGCAAATGATGATAAACTGTTGAATGCAAATGATGATAAACGGTTGAAGGCAAATGATGATAAACGGTTGAAGGCAAATGATAATAAACAGTTGAAGGCAAATGTTGATAAACGGTTGAAGGCAAATGTTGATAAACAGTTGAAGGCAAATGTTGATAAAGAGCTGAAGGGAAAGTGTGATAGTTGAAGGCAAATGATGATAAACGGTTGTAGGCAAATGGTAATAGTTTAAGGCAAATGATGATAGACGGTTGAAGGCAAATGGTGATAGTTTAAGGCAAATGATGATAAACAGTTGAAGGCAAATGGTGATAAACAGCTGAAGGCAAATGTTACTCAAGAAACACAAACGATTCATTGATCTGAATAACCTAAAGCTAATAAATGTGTACAGGTGAAACAAAATATCATCATTGTGTATGTATGAGCTTCTGTCAGTTTAATACATTATACCAGTTTGCCTTTCTCGTTTGCTTATTCAGCATGTCCTAATGGTACCTACGGTCAAAACTGCTCAAAGGAATGCCCAGAATTTTGCGCTGTTCCTTACTGTGACCATTTCACTGGCCATTGTGAAAAATGTGGGTCTGCCCACGCAGGGCCCAAATGTGAAGGTGCGAATTTAATAATGAGACAGCGTTATTTAAAAATCGTTTCTGTTTCTAGTGCCCCTGTATTTCTTGTGTTCTTACAAGTGCCTACAATTTAGCTGTTATTTCTATTTGTTTACCAATTCAGACATGCAAATTGTTAATGAGATGATGTTCTCATATCTAGTGTGTGTATTATTGCCGTATATGTCTTTAACAATAACTACTGCATATTACCAATGGATATTGTACCACTTGTGCATCATTTCCTTAATTGCCTCCATACATCCTTCCTTCCCTTCACTTTCTTCCAGCCTTGATTAATTTCTCCTGTGTTTCTTCCTTTTTTTTCTTCCTGCCATTCTTCCTTCCTGCTTGCCTGCTGTCCTTCCTTCTGCTCTGTCTACATGCCTGCCCTCCTTTCTTCCTGCTGAGCCCACCTATTCCACCTACTCGTCTACCTGCATATCTGTACTGCTGTGTAATGGGGTGATCAGGTAACGTGATTATCAGTTTTTGATTCATTGCATTACTGACATCTAGTATGCTGTCATGTTGTGTTTCTTTAGCACTGAGCCATTATCTCCCAGCACACTAAGGGCAGCATCTACATGCTGATAAGTACAGTATGAGTGCAAGTGTTTGTCATTCAGCAGTAAGATTTGCTTTAGCAGTTTTCCAATTCATTTCTGTCGAATCGCTTTGTAGACGATAATGCCTTAGGCACCCACCTAGCTCATGTATTCCATTTGTGGATACATTATTATGTACTTGTGTTTGCCTCTTTTTCACAAGCAAATCTTATCATCATCATCATCGTACATTTTCAGCTTCTCATGCCAGCAGCTCATGTTTTCCCAAGTCTTTTCCATCCCGTTCATGGCTACATGTGTCTTTTTTGTTCTACCTCTATATCTCTTACTCTGCGAATTTCAGAACAAGCACTTCATTGTAATGCTATCAACAGGTTGCCTCGGCGTGTGTTCTATCCATCTCCAGCATCCTGCTCTCATTCCTTGTTCATCTAGCATTTATCTGGGCGTTGTCACAAGTTCCACTTTAATGGTCTTATCATAACATTTCAGCAAGCACCCATCTACGAATGTCCATAGCTTCTTGCTTGTTATTTTGTTGTTCTTCATGTTTCATATCCATACAGTAGGACTCACCTCCACATTGAATATTCAAATCACTTTATGGCTGTGTTATCCATGTACGTCTGGCGGCTCTCTGAGAAGACAACGAAACAGTAGGACTATGCACCCTCGGGCGTGTCATTCTGCATGTGGCAGGCAACTTTATCATGTCAGTCAAATTCCCACAGAAACTACTACTGCTGGAGCTTCTTATTGTTTGATGTAGGCTTCCTGCCAGGGGTTCAGCTGTAGCTTGCATGCTGCATAAGGAGCGTAAAGGAACATGATGATGATGAATGCTATTCACGGAACATGAGCATGATGGGGATTATGAAATCTTCTTTGTGTTTGGACAACACCAAAACTGAATCACAAAAACTGATAGTCAGTATTCCTTGTCCAATCCAGTCTATTCCCAGTTGAATTGTAATCAGTTTAGGGTTGTGTTTAAGTTTATTTTCAAACTCAATACAATGTTCTTCATTGCTACTACATTTATAATGTGAAGTTAAGTAAATGAAAATATTTTTCTGACAATGGTCATCGTAGTGGAAATATTTTTTTTGAAATAGAGAATCTTGAAAAAGAATCACCTGAAAATAGGCGGTTAGGAGGTCACAGTATCTGACATTGAAAAGGATAGTGTCAATTCTTGAGTGGTTTTCTGGGTTCTTGTGTGATTATTCACCGCTTAAATCAAATTGTGGAAATTTATTACCTAAACCGAGAACCGTACTTTTTCTTGACTGAAAAAGTGTCATGTTTCTCCCCTTTCCCCCCGTTGTTTAGAATTTTTTTTTAAAACACGCCTGCCGTTCGTAAGGTTAATTTAAACCGTCTGCCGTAGGGGAGTGAAGTGTCATAGACTTCGATGTACTGGGTCCCAGCTTTATGAGGTGGGGTGGCCTGTTCCCTTCCTCGCTGCCGTTGCCTTCTCTAACTCAGGATCAGAGTCAGGTACCCTTTTACAGCTGGTTAGACTGATGCGTGACATTACCTAGCTTTGAACACGAAACCCGGTAACTTATTGCGGTAGTAGAGTGTTAAAGACTTCACCATACTAGGTCCAGCATCAAGAGGTGGGGCCTACCTAGCTATAAATGGGTACTTAACTTTGAGTTCCCTTTGCCTTCCTCCTTTTCGATGCATATCTCCTCAGTCCCGAACTGATTTTCAATACAGCCTGTTTATAAACATAAAACCACCGGGGGGGGGGGTAGGGGGTCCCAGCTCCTGGTTCGCCTGACCCTGACGGGCAGTCTAAGGGGGGTCCCCCGCGTTACTGCAGTTCCTCACTTTTTTGGGGCATCTTGGGTCCCGAACTGATTCAATACCGTTTTATTGGTTTAGGGTGGGGGGAGGGGGTGGGGGGGGGGGGGTGGGGGGGGGGGGGGGTTTTGGGGCGGGTCTGTCGTAAGCGTGTCATCAAAGAATGCACAAGGAACGCATTTTTTTTTTTTTTAACTTGCCCTCCCCAATCACAATGTGAAATAAAAAAAAAAAAAAAACATTTATTGACAATCATCTTAACAAGACAATTTCGAGAACTACACGTTAAATCGTTGAAAGTATTCAAAAAGAGACATGAAAATAGGTCGTATATCTTTATCATCACTGCCCTACAGATCGCAAAGGAGCATGATGATGCTGATGATGAAAAAAAAAAAAAAAACGGTAAAGGTAGTCGCCATAGCAGATACTGCCGTAAGGGAGTGAAGTGTTAACGACTTCACTATACTAGGTCCAGCATCGAGAGGGGGGGGTGACTAGTTCCTTTCATCGCTGCCTTTTCCTTCCCTAACTGAAGGACAAAGTCAGGTACCCATTCACAGCTGGGACGACTGGAGCACGATGATACCGTGAATCGAACCCGGCACCTTAGTCGCAAGAGACCAGCGCTCTAACCACTCTGTCAATCGGACACTCATTAAAAAAAAACATGATAACGGATACAAACAGAATGTTAAAAACATGAAGGGGGAGGGGGGAGGAAGAGATTTGTGACGTCGCGTAAGGTTGCGTGTAAAATGTGACAACTCCATGGCCTTGATACTACGATTGGATTTGCCGAACTGAAGAAAAAGTACGATGCTCCGTTTACCCTAAACATTTCAAAAATTTTCATCGACGGTGAATTATCACACAAGTACCGTTTTCTGTATTAGAAAGTGAAGATAGTATCTGTAGCAGTAAAATAATGGAAACATGACAAAGTAGAAGAAGAATTTTAAAATGGAAAAATAATTATCAGGTTAACAGATAATTTCAGGACCCATATTTTGTGAGAAAGCTCCAACGTTTAGAAAGCCTAATGAAGAAATTGATTTTTTTTTTACATAATAAGTGAGTTTAATATCCTTTATCGAATTTATCA
The DNA here is from genome assembly GCA_024509875.1 of Oreohelix idahoensis. Taxonomy (NCBI): domain Eukaryota; kingdom Metazoa; phylum Mollusca; class Gastropoda; order Stylommatophora; family Oreohelicidae; genus Oreohelix; species Oreohelix idahoensis. Next base: position 147,455 of record JAMPIV010009780.1, read on the forward strand.
AAAAGTTCAATTATCTGAATGACCCTTTGCCACGAATTAATAAGATTAATCGGAGATATACTATAGTTTATTTTAACAGGGCGTATCTCCAATACTGTCATTTTATTCATTTCCCTGTTCACTCTTTATGGAGTTTAGAACCCCTTCCCCCCCCCCCCCCCCTTTTTGCAGCTGGTCGTACTTGATGAAAGCCGTCACTAAAGTATTTATGTACTCTTAGAACAACGGTTGTTGTAGCACTTTGTGATGATCAAGTTGCCAGTCCCATACATGGCTGAGGACGCAGGTCCTTTTCTTTCTTTTTTTCCTCAGAAACTCCTCACATGGATAACTACCCAGGGTTTCTTCTCTTTGTGGCACAATTAATAGGTCTATAACTTCTGCTTGTTTTATTTTCTCTGCTGGCTCCGCGATGAGCAGCAGCTGTTAGACTTTTCCATACCATAAGCCGAGGATTTCTCTGCAAAACAAAACAAAAGAATCGGCAAAAGACTAAGATGGCTGTATACTCTCCACCCAGTCTTGACCTATGGACGTGAGTTGTGAGCGATGACTGCAACCCACAAGAGCCAGCTGCAAACCCCAGAAATGAGGAATCAGAGGAAGTTGGTCCAAGTGATAAGAAGAGGCAGGGTTCACAACCAGACGATGCACCATAGCCTCGAAACCCAGCCCATGCAGACCTGGGTGGAATAGTCTCAGTTGCAATGTTTTGGTCATGTCTGCTGAAAGGGAGATATCCGGTTATCAAAACAAACATGAAAACAAAGAGCCACGGATCCAGACCTCACGGAAGAGTTCCTGTGAGAACAAGATCAGTGAATCTCTAAACGTCGAGGACAGGACTTCAACCACGCCAGATAGAAGACAGCCGATAGGATAGTATGGCGCTCTCTTTGGCAAATCTCTACACCACAAGGTACAAGAGGAATAACTAAGTAAGCAAGTTTATTTTCTTGAATTTAAAAATTATCAGTGAAATTATTATTATTATTTGGCGCAACGGGAAAGCACAACTGGACGGGGATAATGATGACATTAAGTATACTGATGGGTCAGTGATCTGTGGTGAGAAGTCCGGTTGTCACTTCTCAGCTAGAGTACAGTGCAGAACCGTCGCCGAAAATAACGGGGCTTACAAGATAACAACTTTCAGCATGAGAATAGAGGTAGAGACAGCTACTACATCCTTACGGTGACTAAATGAAACTTCATTAACAAAGGCATTCATTGTATCAGACTCTCGGGCCATGATTCCAAAGGTTCAAAATGGTTGGCTAATGGAATGCATGCATAGAAGTTTCGAATCTGCAAGAGCTGGTGTGAATCTACTGTCCTGGTCATGCAGGGTTACGCAGTAATGAGAGAGCTGTCAGACTAGCATCAAGGGCACCCACAGTGGGCACACTTGATGCGGATAAGGGAGTGAGACTGAAAACAATTAATGTCGTCTGTTAGAGAATGACACTGCAAAGATGAATCATCAAGGTTAAGACTATTGGGATTTGGCATCAAACGTAAAGCTAGCAGAGATTGACGTATGAGAGGATGCATTCGTCGTGTATATAACCAGCGAGCTAGAGGAACAGTTAGCATTCATATTCTTCGACATATGCCGAGGGAGACTGAGCACCTTTGCGTTTGCCCGGTGTGGAACGATGTCAATTCTTTTCAACAATAACAATACAATGTATTTGGTATTTATTAGCAACTAGGCGCACTGCGCATTTTTGAAGTGATAGAGCCTTTTTGTGTTGGACATGGAACAACGATCCCATATTGTGGAATAGTAGTCTAGGTGTGTTTGTATATGAGATATTTAGAACATTTTCCTTGCATCCTCATCCAGGAAGTGTTTGATTTTGGCTAATTTGAAAACTTTCTATGCCGTTAGCTTTGTGAATGCATGTACATGTGAGTTCCAACTTAGGTGTTAGTCAGCAGTTAGACCTAGAGTGATACTAAGAACTAGGTTTGCCACACGATTAATCCAGCTTGTCTGGCTTATGTGACTTTTCAGTCACTCCCACATTCCCAACATCATTTTAGTAGCCTCATATACGATGCGTGAATAAGCAGTTGGCATAATTTTTCTTTGTCTCCTGGAACTACTCAGGCTTCGGTTGAAATAAAATGGCCCCGAATACTGACCTTTCGTTCTTTAAGAGTTAACTATTTCGCCAAAAGTGCCATACTTGCACTTCATACTATTGTCCATATTCTACCAAGGTCCGCTGGTATGCCCAGTTAGTTATAGTCAAATTTCCTCATGATTAAAATCACAATAATTTGTTGAATTTGAACTGGCATTTCTTAAACACATTCCTCGGCCAATTTATAATGATTTTATATTGCATGAAATTATCTCGTAAATGTATGCTAAATGCTTGTTTTAAAATACCAAGTGAAGAAGGAAAAACAAACTGGAAAAGAGCATTCAGGTTATGTCATTATCAGTTTATCATTCATTGCACTTATGTAGATATACTATCGAAGGTCAAAAAGTAATGCCTCCTATTTTTTATGTATGTAAATACTGCATCGGTGTGCAATTTGTAAATTTAGCAGGATTCCTCAAACACTCTTCTGCATTGTGTAGCATTACCAACCTGTTTCAGTAACAGGTGGCACCACTGTAACAGTTTAAAAATGGCTGCCAAAGACGTTCGGTTAAAACAACGTTATGTCAGAATGTTGACAGACAGACATAAAGAAAGAAGGAAAATCATAGTCATCAACCTCCTGCACCGTTACGAAACTGAAGGAGAAGAGTTTTTATCGAATATTGTGACAGGTGATGAGACTTGGGTTCATTTTTTTTGAACCAGAATCCAAAAGGCAGTCAATGGAATGGCATCACACAACATCGCCGACAAGAAAGAAGTTCAAAAGTTCACCATCTGTAGGGAAAGTTATGGCCTCTGTGTTTTGGGATGAGAAGGGTGTGATTCTTCTCGACTTCTTGGAACAGGGAAACACGGTGAATGCAGACCGTTACATTGAAACTTTGAAGAAGCTTAGAGGTCGTCTTCGGCGACTTTACCCATTAAAAGATCAGAGAACTGCACTATTGTTGCACGATAATGCCACGCCACACACCGCTAAACGCACCATTGATGCGATTGCAGAATTTGGCTGGACATTATTACCACATCCCCCTTACAGTCTCGATCTTGCACCTTCTGACTTCCATCTGTTTGGACCACTGAAAAAAGATCTTCGCCGACATCACTTTGAGGACACCGAGACCCTTAAACGAGCCGTACGAATTAAAAAATTTTGAGGCAAGGACCGACTAGTAAATGCACTACTTGATTAATTGCAATGATATTTTAAGGGACTAGTACCGACGAAATATATATTTATCTCTAATCCATTATGTGTAATTTTTGTAAATGACTAAAATTTATTTCACAGGTTAATAAGAACGAGATTTACATACCTGACATTCTCTTTAATTATTGGAATTACAAGCTACTGACACTGTGAACATTAGTTCTCGTAATTATTTTCCTACCTGGACTAATTGATGTGACATAAACAGATCCAATTAACAGTAACGAAGTAAGCGTTCCCCAAATAACAGGATTAATCAAACTTTGAGGAGCTGGGGCTTATTTTGCCAAAACACAACCCAACACTGGATTTGCTGTTTGTACCGTGGAGATATGTTCCAGATGTTGTTAATCAACAATTAGGTAAGCGCGACTGAAAGTGGCCACTGTTTGTCTGAAGCGAGAGAAAGAAGGAGTGAATAATTCTTCTATTGTATAATCATTGTACTCACTTTGTTGTGCCTTTCTTTTGTTTGCTAATACTCTTATTTTTTCAAAATAGATTAATTAGGAACTCTGTTCTTTACAGCAAGGCCAAATTATATACCAAAGCGCAAATCTTTTGACCTTTTGGGGGTTATTTAACTTCTTCTTGTGGGATCTTGTCTCAACAGAGGGGATTGCACTTATGGAGTTTATTTCTTTATGATTCCTGTAACCTATGATTTTTCTATTTGTTATTTGATACTGTATGTTGTGAAGTTTTTTTCTTTATGATAAATGAACTTAACATAACACTTCATTACCTGTGTTGGTCAGCTCGGCCCAATATCCCTACTCCATTTAATATAGTTTCACGTTTGTGCGTCAAATTGTCGTCACGTATCTGTGTGGGTGTATGTGAGTGGTTAATAGGGAATATGTTAATATATATACGGGAAGGTAAACTGTCTGATAAACAAATTTCAGTCGTAAGATAGGCTGGAATAGAGTATCTTCTAAATCCAGGGACAGACTCTACCTTTTCACCATTCACTCGTGAAATCTATTTCTTTACCTTATCTCTCACTGAGTTACCACCTTTTCCAGTTCTATTCAGACGGGACCAGAATCTATCTTAATCACCTATCAAAAATCTACGACAACATAAAGGTTACTGTTGACTGTCCTTTTGTTGTTAATGGTCTTTGGTCGGTTGTTTGACTTTCATATTAAATTCCTGACAGTATCTTTCCTTTATTGTTAGTATATTGTTCATCTTGAGTCAATCGTGCTTTAGATGGTAAAGTGCGAATGAGGGTATAACTTCAATTCAACATGAATGGGCTCAATACGCATCTTGTATACGAGTCCATAAGTACATGCATAGTTTAATACGGAACGAAGACATCTCATCAAATAGCATTGGCATAAATCAAATACATAAGCTCCGTGCAGTTATAACAATCTCCTTAAAATAAATCCTTAACGTCAAAATGTATAGTTGTTTACACGTGATTCCGTATGTCGGTAATCCGGTAACGAGCCGCTATAGTTTTGGCGAAGAATAAGGATTCTGACAAATCATAATATAATAACTGCAGTTCCTCATCTAAGGAAATTCATACAAACAAATTGGAATGCTTCGCCCTTGCATCCATAAATGAGATAGCTGACCCAATCACTTATCTCCATGAAGAAAACTACTGCACCATTGTAACAGTAAGGTTCTTAACAATAGTAGGCCATACTGTCCATCACTGTAGAAGTCTTCTATTAGACAGTGTAGATGTACGTTTTTATATATGTAGTAGTGTGGGTGGTGATGTTGTAGTACAATACACCGTTCGTACCACATATAGGAGTCAGTAAAGTAGGAATAGCTGGTACGGTTCTAACGATTTATTATGGGACGATACAAAGAACGCTGACATCAATACATACACTGTCATCTGAACAAGGTACACAATGTCATGGACGTAATCACACGTCAATACACCTCTTTAGCAAAAACACACGCCGCATAAAGAGAAGGCTTCTCTAGGTAAATAAATGTTACTCTTTTAATCATCTCCGACCAAACTGGTCAAGTACCTCTGGCAAAATAGGCCGCATAGACAGCGGGCTTCTCTAGGTAGATAAATGTTAATCTTTTAATCATCTCTGACCAAACTGGTCAAGTATCTCTGGCAAAATAGGCCGCATAGACAGCGGGCTTCTCTAGGTAGATAAATGTTTATCTATATATTAAAGTATTGTTACCTGCTCTGCACTCCAGGAAACAAACACACAAGAAACACTGGCCATATCCTAGGCTTTACCGAACTATGCCAGAATCACAATCAAGGGGAATCTTAAACATATTTAATATCCACAGAACTCTGTTTCCCTTTTTCACTGCCAGGAAAAAACATGGAGGGACACCCTCTCTGCTCAAATCGCCCAGCCAGACTACCCTTAAGAAACCGTCTTTCGGACCCGCGCAAATCAATCGCGCATGCGTAGACACCAGCAACCCTGAGTAGCGTTTACCCATGGATCGTTCCAGAGCGTTCCCAGAAAACTGACCAGAGCGCTCCTTATATGGGCATCTGTATACCACTTAGATATCCTTATGTGAACATCTGAATAATGTCAAGGGAAGATAACAATTAAATCTAATCTGAACCAAAAAGTAAACAGTCAGTACCTTACCTTTGACCGTAAATATAAAAAGAAATATGAAAAGGTCACATTCCTAACTTACAACATACTGACTCTTAACAGTTTACCACACCCCCCGGGAAAAGAAAAAAAATGCTAACATCATTTTTTTTTTAAAGAAATTACATCGAAAATACAAAATGAGGGCCGCCAGCATACAAACATCTTGACTTAAGTACAGTCTATCATATATACAAGAGGAATGCAGATAGGACGACAAGATAACATAAGAAAAGTAGATTAGAGACAAGTGAACAGAGACCAGATGGGGATACAAAAGGAAAGAGAAAAGATGGAAGGAAGCAATGCCTAAGCATGACGAAGACAAAATAAGACATGGTAATCACATGCATAATATAAATACCATAATTATACAACAACGGACATGACAATCTAAATTTACATCCACCCCAAAAAGTAATAAGGAGCATGATACAAGAAGCTCATAACGCATACAATGATGCGTTATCAAAGGGCATCAAAATATATAATGCCATAATGTCAGGCTATACTGACGCACAATGGAGCGTCGGGTGAGAACAAAAAAATTATCTCACAACGTAAGAGAACTGTGTAGGGAGCCGCGCTGGTGTAATGGCTTCGGCGTTGTACTGGCGACCAGGTGTTCATGGTTCAAACCCGGGCGTCGGCGTTTGAAGAAATGTTTACGGCCGGAAATTTGACTGAATAGCCTGAACGGCTCCTGTGATAAACCCTCTGTGGATGGGAAGGAGCGAAGCTCCTGACCGGGTTGGAAGGAAAGTCCTCAGGTTCCCCAGCCTCGCAATGACATGTCATTGGGCCGAAGGGCTGAAAGCCCAAGTGCCGCTGGATAAGAAAAAAAAAAAAAAAGAGAACTATGTTCTCACAATCGCACAATAAAGTGCTGGGAATATTATAATGGTAGAAAAGAAATACGTACATATGACCTTATAGATCCTACCAAAAAAATACAATATCGACATGTCTGATAATGCAAAATTACAAAAATAAATGTGTCATTACCATATTATCCTTTTAACATTAATATCCAATTGTATAGTGACACCAACACCTTATCAGTAAAAGGTTATATGATATCAAAATGTAATATCTTCTAACATAATATCGTATACTAATGTACAACTATATTAACTAACAAGTAGAACTACAGGATGTCTACAGAAGTTCCAGAATATTCTGTACTGAAGAGGGTACCACAGACATCCAAAAAGCGTCCAACGCCAAATGATCAGCAGGGACGTCAAATGTTGAAATAACAGGAAAACTGCTAAGACACTCCATATAGCAGCGTCAAGTCACATCAACAAGTTTACGCTGTGAAACAATACAAATGAGAATCTCTGTTTGATAATTGTAGGACTATAAAATATACAATAGTCACTCCTACATTTCTATCTATAAAATGTGGCCATGTAAACCACCGGCCCTTATATGGTGACAATCAAACCTTCCTCCGTTACACCAGGGACGGTAACAGAGAAAGTAAATCAATCAGTTTACAATCATGAATTTAAATAAGGTCAAGCACATGTACTAATGGAATGTTAATGTATAACAGTGTATAATGATGTAGAGAATAGTCGTGAGTATACACTTGATACCCACGTCAAAAGGCAAATCTAGAAGATGGTAATGATGACTAAGAGCGTCATGATGGTTAACCATCTTGGATTTTTCGCAAGACAAAGTAAATGCAGTTGACCAATGCGTATCTCTCACAGGCTGAAATGAAGTCATAGCCTGTGTACTGGTTAAGGAAGAAAGTAAGAGGCATACAATAAAGATGCAAAACCCGACAGCAGTAAACTTGGACATACGTCGAAGTTTAAAAGAAAAGTTGTAAGTGCGACAAAAAGTCGTAAAGGACGAAGATACTGAGCTAACCGGCCCAATAAGAAAGGTAAAGAAAGTCAAAAAGTATAGGTATGCACAAACAATTAAGTTCGCACATGTAGCAGCACAAACACTAGTCATTGCAGCAAAGAGGTTGCAATCAACACGACCGGATACAGATTCAGTCGCAGCGACAAAGTCAGTATCGGAGCCCGACAAAGTCGAAGGATCCTCTTCTACAATAGTAGTTAAAGAGGAATGAAAGTTAGAGTTGTGACGTACCGAAGTATGTCTGACTGGGCTAAAAGAAGCACTAACATTAGTATGATGAACAGTTGTATCATCAATACTGCAAGATTTCACTAAATTAGCAGAATGCATAACGTGAGAAGATTTTGGCATAGTCCCTACGGTAGAAGTAGTAAGGCTATGTTGCCGTTCCCAATCAGCAATTTGTACCGGCGTACAAACCTTTACACCATGTATCTGTCCGACAGTAAGGTCGGCGACAGGTGCTCTGAGCAAACATGCGTGTATATAACCAGTGAAAAATGGTGTTGCAATGTGGACTATGGCAGTCGGAAAAGTCTCAACTGTCCCACAGAATGTCACACATTTCACCATATTACCAGTTGCGCAAGATGGATGAACAAAAGACTGTCTAATCCCAACAGTTGCGCATCCAGAATCAAAAAGAACTGAGACAGGATTATTATTCACAAACCCCTTATGTAGAGTAAAAGACCCTCTTCCGTCATGCGCGGCTGCGGCAGGAAGAGGGGGTAGAGGATGACTGCAACTCAAGGTAGTTAAAGCAGTAGGTTTGAACAAAGTTGTGCACTCCGGGCACTGAGATGCTCTCTCAAAATCGAAAGCAGAGCAACCCATAGCATTAGAGACCGTATTACTATTGTTATCTTGATTATTAACACACTGAGGTTCCAGTTGAGCAGAGTTAGCTTGGCTAACGGATCTATTATTGATGTGTTGCGATCTTTCACGGCTATTATTTCTATTGTAATTATTGTTATTTGCTCTATTGGAATTATCGTTCTGGTTTGAACTCCAGTTAGCATCGTTGGGATTGCTATTTCCCCTTTGATCAAAATTTCTATTAGATGGGTTTTGTTGTCTCTGTGAAAAGTTATTATGGGGTTTATAACCTCTGTTGTAGTTACCTCTTCCAAAATTTCCATAATTGTTGGAACTAAAATGTTGAGAACCATTAAATTGCCTCCAGTTCCCTGAAGAAGGATCATTACGTGATGGACCCCATTGGTTCTGTCAAAAAATTACGATTATCCCTCCTACCAAAGTTTTGATCAGCACTTTGAGATCTACGGCGCCAATTAGGATCATATGGCATTGCTGAAGCAACGGGTAAACCTTCTTCGACTTTAGAGTTGCTAAACGTTTTATTAGGATGTGCCGTGGCATAATGACGGCAGTATTGTTCCATATCTTTTATATTTGGAGGTTTTTGCTCATGTAGAAAGGAAAGAAAGTCTTTATTCACAGATGACATAATTTTGTCACGAAGCAGTAAGTCAACAATGTCCTCATATGTGTGTCCAGTTTTAGACAATTCCACCCAACGATTAAAAGTCAGGGGAATTTTGATATAAAGTCCGAAAAATCTTTCCCTGCCTCTGGCAACAGAGACTTAAAGCGTAGGCGATAACCTTCTTTATCCAGTTGGTATTTTTGTAACAGGGCCGCTCTGACAACCTCATAGTTTTTTTTGTCTTCCACCGACATCATAACCTTTTGAGCATCACCTGTAAGTAACCTACCGAGTTGATCGCAATATTGCGACTTGTCTATCTTATGGGAGTCGCATGCCAACTGAAATCTATCTAGATAGAATGCAATATCATCTCGAGTAGGATTAAAAGCAGGTAACTTAACATCATAAGTCTTAATATTTGCCTTGTCAGAAGTTGTTTGATTGCTTGTACCATTTTGTGCATTACTCGAATTTACCACCTTTATTTTCTCCAGCTCCATTGCTAAGACTCTTTCGTCATGTAACATTTTCTCTTTTTCAGCTTCTAGTTTTTTTCTGTTCAGCCTCCATTTGCATCATGATTTTTCTTTCTTCAGCTTCTAATTTCTACTTTCTCTCTCCAGCTTCTAATTTCTGTTTTCTCTCTTCAGCTTCTAATTTCTGTTTTCTCTCTTCAGCTTCTAATTTATGTTTTCTCTCTTCAGCTTCTAATTTCTGTTTTTCCATTTCCATTCGGAATTTTCTCTCATCTGCCTCTCTTTGCTGCTGAATTGTTCTCTCTTCCGCTTCTAACTTCTTATGTTCAGCTTCTAATTTCTTTTGTTCCATCTCCATTTGGATATTTCTCTCATCTGCTTCTCTTTCTAATTTCTGTCTCTTTTCTTCAGCTTTCTGCGCCTTGCCATATTCTCCAAGTGCAAATTCTTCTAATTTATCTCCAGTTTTGCCAAGGGTTTTCCCTTGCTGAATAAAGTAATCCAATGTAGACAATATGTCTAACTATGTGAGATCAATAACCTGTGTAAATAATTATTATCTGCGAAACTCACTTTATCCCAACTCAGTGGGTGACAAGTCTTTGCCCAAGAACCTGTATAATCAATACCTTACTTATCAATAATATAATTAACCACTTATATACTTATTGTGCATACCAATATAGACAGTGTATAACAACAATGAATAATATCAACTACAAAGACAAAGTATCAAGGACAAACGACAACGTTCGCAGAAATCAAATAAACACTAAAGCAAAACTAAAGTAGAATCTTACAAAGCATGTAACGACAGCTGCGAATCACCAACAAAACAATCGACTACACAGTGTATAAACGAAAAGGTGTAAAAAAATAAACGATAGGAAAGGGAGGCAGACAAATACAAACAAATTAATCAAAACTAAAGAACAGCGAAAATATTACAAAAACAACATAGAACAGTTCGTCACAACTAAACCAATATATCACAAATAACCAAACACAGTGGACGATAATACGCAGCAAAAATATTTGCTGGAGATTTCCACTGCGGGAAATTCGCAAAAGTCCCTAAAGAACGCTGTCGTAGACCCTCGGTAAAGTGGGATATTCTACGACAGTCACCGCCCAACCAAACCCGCTGAAATATAAACACATATATGACATATAAAACAAATAAACATGTAACATAGAACAAGGAATATAAATAGTATGTGCAGAGAGGAAGGCTTAACTACCACACATACAGAGGCACAGTTTACAAAACATATAGCCACTTATCTTAACTGGCAAAAAAATCCTGGCCTCGAGATAGCAGCAATGATGAAAACAGCGTAACAGCAATGATGTACAATAACACACAATCCAACGATAGGATGATCCACCGCTGAGAGGTACAGCAACCCAAAGATGCAAGGTCTAGATAACCGAATGCTCAGCTTCTTGGCATGTTGACCTTGCACGTGGAAAATCTTGAATGAGAACTTTGAAAAAATCTTGACTGCACATAAATTTCCGGCCAGGAAACACGGGCTGTATTCCACTTGTAACGCGAATGACATGGGTAACAGACCCTTAAAGCTGGCCACCACTGTAACAGTAGATTTCTTAACAATAGTAGGCCATACTGTCCATCACTGTAGAAGTCTTCTATTACACAGTGTAGATGTACGTTCTTATATATGTAGCAGTGTGGGTGGTGATGTTGTAGTACAATACACCGTTCGTACCACATATAGGAGTCAGTGAAGTAGGAACAGCTGGTACAGTTCTAACAGTTTATTATGGGACGATACAAAGCACGCTGACATCAATACATACACTGTCATCTGAACAAGGTACACAATGTCATGGACGTAATCACACGTCAATACACCTCTTTAGCAAAAACACACGCCGAATAAACAGCAGGCTTCCTTAGGTAAATAAAGGTTAATCTCTTAATCATCTCCGACCAAACTGGTCAAGTACCTCTGGCAAAATAGGCCGCATAGACAGCGGGCTTCTCTAGGTAAATAAATGTTAATCTTTTACTCATCTCCGACCAAACTGGTCAAGTACCTCTGGCAAAATAGGCCGCATAGACAGCTGGCTTCTCTAGGTAAATAAATGTTAATCTTTTAATCATCTCCGACCAAACTGGTCAAGTACCTCTGGCAAAATAGGCCGCATAGACAGCAAGCTTCTCTAGGTAGATAAATGTTAATCTTTCAATCATCTCCGACCAAACTGGTCAAGTACCACTGGCAAAATAGGCCGCATAGACAGCGGGCTTCTCTAGGTAGATAAACGTTAATCTTTTAATCATCTCCGACCAAACTGGTCAAGTACCTCTGGCAAAATAGGCCGCATAGACAGCGGGCTTCTCTAGGTAGATAAATGTTAATCTATATATCAAAGTATCGTTACCTGCTCTGCACTCCAGGAAACAAACACACAAGAAAAACTGGCCATATCCTAGACTTTACCGAACTATGCCAGAATCACAATCAAGGGGAATCTTAAACATATTTAATATCCACAGAACTCTGATCCCCTTTTTCACTGCCAGGAAAAAACATGGAGGGACACCCTCTCTGCTCAAATCGCCCAGCCAGACTGCCCTTAAGAAACCGTCTTTCGGACCCGTGCAAATCAATAGCGCATGCGTAGACACCCGCAACCCTGAGTAGCGTTTACCCATGGATCGTTCCAGAGCGTTCCCAGAAAACTGACCAGAGCGCTCCTTATATGGGCATCTGTATGCCACTTAGATATCCTTATGTGGACATCTGAATAATGTTCAAGGAAAGATAACAATTAAATCTAATCTGAACCAAAAAGTAAACAGTCAGTACTGTAGCAAGTTTATTTTGCTGGAGAGGTTAAGATGTTATAATAGAATTATGTATTGCTGTGGAAGTGTCAACCGTGTGAGGTCAAGCTATGTAAGACCCTGAGTCTAATAGTTGATGATGATGGTGATGAATTCTCAGGGTACTTAACGCTACCTCTCTAGATCTCACACGGGCTGTATTTTATTTCTAGTGTCGGGTGTTTCATGTGGCTAGTGTCTAGGGAATGAAATGAAATGATGGTACATCAAAACAACATACTATAACACACTACCAGTAAAGTAATAAGTCTGTGGTTTAAGTTTGAACATTTATTCTTTTTTTACAATTTTATTCTGCCTGTCCTGCAAACTCTTTTGGACAGGTCTTTGAAACTGAGGAAAATATATCTTACAACTAATAATTAACTAAAGGGACTCTTTGTCCTATAACGATAACTTATAATGTTCCTGTAGGTGTATTATACAACTGTTCAGATATATATATATATATATATATATATATATATATATATATATTGTTGTCATCACACCCCGATCATTATAGTTAATTTTAGGGAAATCAATTTATTCACAGATGAACTGACAGAGTGCCCAGATTATAGCACATCACCTTATTCTTTTATGTAGATTCAATCGCCTAACACTGCTCTGCATAGAATTTCAGCTCACAGAAGCTCCTTCTGGCTAACTGCATACAGTAGGCTTATACACTTTCAATGGAGACTTTCTGTCTTCAGATATATTTCATCAGGTTTCCTGTCACCGGCTGGTAACAGGAAATAAAACCGACAATTCAATGAAATAAAAACACACAAGTAACGATGACTGGCAGATATGGCACAAGTTTTTCTCTGCCTCTGTCCAGACTGTTTGACTTTTTATTTAAAATCAACACTTCTGTTCTCATCGTCTTTTGTCAAGGAAAATTTTCTTTCAAATGGCCAAGAGCCTTGTAAGCTTTTGCTAATATCATTTGGGCTGGCCAATGAAATCAAGCGACCACCAATTTTGAACTGAATTTGAAAAACCAAACCCCAAATATACTATGTGTTTCTTAGTCTGTTGGTCAGTCTGCCTATGCTATTACACTGCAAAAATATGTTTAGTTTTGGGCTAACATTTTCTACCTCTCCCTTCCTCCTGGCGTTAACCAATCAAATTTGAATCACGCCAGTGCCTCTTTTCAAAATTGCGTCCCAAAAATGTTACCAATAGATGAGCAAGAACGATAGTCTGTTTGTCACACTGTCCAAGAATATATAGTATTTCAACAATATCTTAGTTATTATTCGTGCGATTTTTTATATTAAAACATATTATTGACCAGAAGACTAAGCTCTATCTGTCTATATAAGTTTTATGTCAGTCTTTGAGCGTCGTTAACATTTTTGTCGTTTTGGGTTTTCTTTTGCTAAACCACAAATTTTACTAAAATGTATTCTTCTAAGATTGCTCTAAGTTATTTTTAATGACCATGGAAGATTTTATAGGTAATATTATCAATGTTATGCTTGTAACCATTCTTTTTAGTTTATTTTGAAAATCACAATAAGTTTCACTTTCAATATCGGTTTACTCCTTTTTCTGCCCTTCTCGCAATGTTTATTTGAATCGTAGTTAACTTACAGCGTGTCTAGCCTAACGAAGTGGCGGGTAACAAACAGTAAGGATTTCTCACGCAATAGTATACAAATTTCAAACCTCGGTTACTAAGCGACGGGGTACCCTATCATACGGTAGTGACCTTGAGCTTCCTATAATGCAGTTGTTTATTGCCTCTCTCACTCATATTAGACGAAACCAGTATTGGCCGCCCACAGACTGTCTCATGTTTAGTCCCTACTGCGCAAACGGAGCGACAGTTTTATAGGCTATCATTTCCTTCATATTAATACTTTTCAATTCCAGGCGTGGGTGACAATGATGCGCAATAAACACGGGCGGAAAACTAATTTACACTACATTTCAAATCTTTTGTTAAATATTAATGTAAGGGTGATCAAATATATCACTGATATCACTACAAGTACCTTCCCTTTGACCGTAAATATAAAAAGAAATATGAAAAGGTCACATTCCTAACTTACATCATACTGACTCTTAACAACCATATAATACATACAGGAGCTATCAATAATGCGTCTAACTCGGACGGCATTCGGAGTCTGAAGGGTAAATGTAATATGTTGTCAAGCGGTACCTTAACAACTTACCGCGTCATACTTTATCCTAGACAACTCTATCAATTTGCGTTCAATACCGTGAAGCGCGAAAACCTCTAAAATTTATAGTATACCCCTAAATTAATGTGAAATGATAAAATGCACACAATAGAAGTGGCTAACATCATTACACGAGTCGTAACAGTTACTTTTATAGTTGCCTCAAGCTAGCAGCATGGATAAAACTAAGAATGAAGTTGAATGTCTCAACCAAGGTTGAGTGGGTTCAATTCCCAATGCAGGGAGGAAAGACAAAATGATGCTGACACTGGCGAGTCATGATGTAAGTCAGTATGCCCCCCCCCCCCCCTCTCAAACATCTAGAATGTAAAGGTCAAAAAGGCCGAAACTTTTGTCGTATGGGGGAACGGCTTCTGATGATCAGATTCATCCCGTTGTAATTTTCTGTATAGATTTTCCAGTCATATATGTATATATTACAAAAATGTTACAGGCTTTTATAAAAGTGTGATTGCATTGTATAGAAGCATTGAAACAGAACAACAAGATCACCAATGTGAAACTAATAACAAGAACCAGACACGTGCCAGTGAAAGACAAGAGAGACCAGAAGCGTCCGCTGGCGAGAGATAAGACACAAATTGAAGAAACCTTTTGATAGTATTTACAGGCAGTCCTTGATCTGTGATCCCCAGGGTAGGAGAAGCTGAGGTCGACTGAAGGAAAAGAGATCTGTATACAGAAATCAAAATGGTAAGGGAAACTTGGAAAGGCCTTGAGCTGATGGCACGTGACAATGTTACAGGTATGAGTGTGTATTCATGGCTCCGTGGGGCGCTGAAGGGTGATACTGAATAAATATATAAATAAATAAATATATTTATTTTTCTTTATTTTTAGGATGCGTCAATACATTTTACGGCTTGCAGTGCTCGATGAATTGCCCTCCTAACTGTGAAGGGGAGACTTGTAATCCTCAAACTGGCGACTGTATACGCTGTAACATGGGGTATAGTGGGTTAAAATGTGAGCATGGTAAGATGTATTTCTTAGGTGATTACTGTTAGAAATCTTCATTAACATTAGCACATTCGGTAGTTCTCAAGATTTCACTTTCTTTAGTACAGGCTGGAGTTTCACAAGAAGTCACTATCTTCAGTAATTTTGGAAAGTTAACTATGTTTAGTAGTTCTCAAGATTTCTTTGTTTTTTGTACTTCCCATGATTACTATGTCTTTAGTAGTTCGCCAGTTATCATTATGTTTAGTAGTTCTCAGTTGTTCACTATCTTTACTAGTTCTCAAGATTTCATTATGTTATGTAATTCTCAACATTTTCACTATCTTGAGCAGTTATCAAGATTTCACTCTCTGCAATTGTTATTATTCTTTGATCCTTAGCCGCAGACTGTGAAAGAAGTCAGTGGCCATCACGCCTCATGGCGTCTTGTAGGGCAGCAACAAATCGCTTCCAGTTTGTTCGGTCGGCGGCCATCCTTCGTACAGTGCCCCAACTCTGGTTCATTCTTTGCATCTCAGCCTCCACAGTTCTCCGCCAAGTTTTTTTTGGTCGGCCTCTCTTTCGCTTTCCTTCGGGGGTCCATAGCATAGCTGTTCTTGTAATAGCATCAGAGTCCCTTCTGAGGATGTGGCCAACTCAACTCAAGAGTCTGCCAGCTATGATGGTGTGCATGTTCTCTAGGTTACTTCGAATAAGTAGTTCTTGGTTAGTGATGGAATTCGGCCAAAAGATTCGGTGAATTTTCCTTAGGCACACTGTGTGCAAAGAGGACAGTTTCGTCATTTCCTTCGCTGTTACTCTCCAGCATTCTACACCACAGAGAAGCACAGAAAGTACAAAGCTCTCATATAATCTTAATTTGTTGTTTGTGCTGTACTGGGGAGTTTCCAGATGTTGTTTAGACTAGCAAAGGCTGTTCTCGCTTTATTCATTCTGTTGTTGACGTCTTTGCTTGTTCCGCCGTCTGATGTTACTATGCATCCTAAGTATATAAATGTGCCTGTCTGTTCTAGCTTCTGGTTCCTGGCTGTTATTGGATCAAGATTGCCAACGTAATTGTTCTTACTAGGATTTTACTCTTCTTTTTATACCCACTAGAATGAATTCCTACAGATGCTTGTGTGCTATATGTAAATATAGTTCCATAGCAGATACTACTATATGTTATTAAAATGTTTGAGATTTCACTGTACTAAATCTAAGACTTATAAGATGGGTTAACCGGTTCTCTTCCCCGTTGCCTTTGCCGTTCCTAACTCAAGAGCGAAGTCAGTTTCCCTGACACAGGTGTATAATATGTATAAAGTGTCATAATCCGCTAGCGTTCGAGGGAGAGAAATAACTAGGAACTAGTAATTTAAGCATTAGTACTGAAAACACCTCAGTTTCATGGCTGTAAACAATGCAACACTGTAAACAACAATAATAATGATGATTATTGTGATAATTATTAGATTGAGCTCACTAGACGAACAAACACCAAAAGGTTGAAACAGATCTTTGTCTTGTCTTGATAAAAGATGTCAGATGGAGTCGAGAGGTGGATGTGGTTTTTTGTTGAGTTTAAGAACTCTAGTGAACTGCAAAGACAGAACGGATGAAAATACATATCACTAAAGTGATGCTGAGTGTCGTAAGACAACCTGGAAGAAGGTCTAGTAAAATTTGCCTTTTTTCAAGCCAATTATTTCTTAATATCACCCGTTCTTCCAGTTTTCCTGACTAGTAGATGGATCTGAAAGAATGACTAAGTTCGAAGTTAGATTAAGTAACATGAATTGCATGAAGTATAAACCAGCGTTACAAAATGTTCAGCGATTTAATTCTGATTATAATATTGTAAATCAGAATAGACAACAAAAATCAATCTCGGCAAAGCATTGATAGGTCAAAGCAATCAAGCGACAAAAAACAACAAAAGAATCAATAAATTCAATTACAACACACTTTAACAGATACAAACGTCCATAGGCCATTTGATTATTTCAATAAGTCGCTATAGCACTGTAAAGCAGTCCAGAAGAAGCTTCGTTTTGCACTCAGGTTTTTGTTTATGATCTCTGGGGTAAAGTTCTTTATCCGCGCGCAAGAATTTCTACTGTAACACCTAGGGGACTTTTGGATTAAGCTTCGGCTTGGATTGTCTGTAAATAGACCAAATAATCAAAGGGAAGACACGGGAAGCCGAATTTTAGTGTGTTGGTGACGCTGCTTTTAATGAGGTATGGGCTGCCACAGAACGCTGGCGTAATATGAACAGATGGTTAATGAAATACTGGTGCACGAGTCGTGAAGGCGACAAGCTGTAGTTACTGGTTTTTCAGGTAATGGTCACTCGGTTAGTGTGGGTTTTGCTAAATGTTTACTAATCCTGGTTTACTCAGTTGTCTGAGTGTAAGGGGAGATACTGAAGTAGCTTCTCTGGCAGAGAGCATTTCCTTCAACCACCTAAGCAGACGTGCCCTGAAACCAGTAAGGAAAAAACAAAGTCCAAAATCCTGCATAGCGCTACAATAATTTCGTCTTGCATGGAAACATATCTGACATCAAGGGAGCAAGAATAAAGAGGAGGGTGTCATGGATGGCAGAGGCAAAAACAACGATCAAACAGGTGTCACAGTTGAAAATATATTCAAATGGGAAAAGTGGAGTAAGTCAGATGAGAGCTGGATTAACTACCAGCAAGTCATCATCAGCCTTGGCAGTGAGTGTAGAACTTGGGACAGTGGGAAAGCGGAAATGGAAATTAATCATCTGATTCTTGATCATGCCGGGATAATGATGCCATTGTGAATAATGATGGGTCTGTGATCCGTGGTGAGAAATCAGGTTAGAGCTTCTCTGCTAAGGTAAAGGCGGAATCGTTGCCGAACATAGCGGGGCGTACAAGATAACAACTTCCAGTATGAGAATGGAGGTAGAGGCAGCTACTACAGCCTTAAGGTGGCTAACTGTAACTTCAGTAACAAAGGCGGTTGTTATGATTAAAATTCATAACCATTATGTAGGTATTATAGTAAGCTCGACAGTGCACTTTTTCTGATAATTTATACGGAATTACTCACTAATAAAGGAAATGACGTCATACAAATATGGTGTAGAAGCAGACGTGAATTTTGAAGCAGAGGTGGGTGATTGTCTGCTAGAGGAGATATATCTTGGGTTTTAATGTGAGCAGATGTATTTGTAAGAGCTCCTGCAGTCTACTGTGTTTTCCTGCATTGTACCATCACTAGGGCATCAAGATACTATGTTGAGGTGTCCCTAGTTTATTCTAGTCAGGAAGTATATATATATATATATAATATATATATTATATATATATATATATATATATATATATATATATATATATAGATACACACACACAAACACACGAGGGGCGTTCAGAAAGTAATGCACCACATCGTTTTTCTCAGGAGCTGTTTATTCAAAAAGCATGAAATTTATACAGAATATACATGGATATGTCATGCAAACACCGGAATTATTCAACATAATCCCCATCAACTTGTACGGCTTTATGCCAGCGCGAAACAAGTGCATGTATTCCTAGCCCGTAACAGATTTTGTCTTGATCATGTAGCCATTTCTTCGCTGCATGAATCACTCCTTCATCATCTTCAAACCTTGTCCCACGGAGTGCATCTTTAAGTGGACCAAATAGATGAAAATCAGAGGGTGCCAAATCTGAACTATAGGGTGGATGGGGTAGTACAGTCCAACCCAATTTGGTGATTGCTTCCCGTGTTGCCAGTCTTGTGTGAGGTCGCGCATTGTCGTGAAGGAGAAGCAGGTCTGCTGGATTCTTGTGCGGCCGAACTCTGTGAAAACGTTGATTGATTTTTTTTCTATGTCTTAATGTAAGCTTGCGAATTCATTGTCTCACCTCTAGGCCTAACGTCCACAAGAATCACACCTTCAATGTCCCAAAAGACAGTGATCATGACCTTTCCAGCTGAAGGAATTGTCTTGAATTTCTTTCTTCGTGGTGATTGCGGATGATGCCACTCCATTGACTGTCTTTTTGTCTCAGGTTCAAAATGATGTGTCCAGGTTTCGTCACCTGTAACGATCTTAGCCAAAAAGTTCTCTCCATCATCATTGAAACGCTCCAACAATTCAGAAGAAATTGGTTTCCTTTGCAATCGGTGGTCATTTGTGAGACTTCGAGGAACCCATCTTCCGCAAACCTTAGAAAATCCGAGAGTTTTTATAACTGCATTTGCACTACCAATGCTGACTAACAGCTGTAAGGCCAATTGTTGAGTAGTGATTCGCCTTTCAGTAAGAATAATGCCCTCAGCGCATTTCAACCTTTCTACGTTGGTGGCTGTGGCAGGACGTCCACAGCACGGCCGATCAAGTAGCTCCATATCTCCACTTCCTGATTCTTTGATTCTCTGAACCCAGCGACTGACTGTACTCCTGTGGACTACAAAACTTCCATGCACATCACATAGACGCTTGTGAATATTCACAACAGTTTCCTTCTCTGCAACGAGAAATTCTATCACAATTCGCTGCTTATAACGCAAGCTGCTAACACGCTCCATTTCAACAGTTTAGGGCAGCCGTATTATTTGGCCGGTTGCAATGCAATTGGGTGAACACAATTGGCACATGCCATATTTTAAGTGTGCAAAATTTCATGCTTCTATCTTCATTATTAGCTGAGAAAAACGATGTGGTGCATCTCGTATATATATATATATATATATATATATATATATATATATATATACACAGTAGAACTCCATTTATCCGAACCCCATGCGACCGAGCATCGTTCGGATAATCAAATGTTCGGATAATTGGATTACATAATGTATCGAGTACATGTACGCATATTTCTAAAAATAATTAACCATCACAAGGAAAATACTCTATAAAACATATTTACTTGTACTGTAATAATAATACCCACACTGTATTAGATCACTGTATCACCAAAATCTTTCATTACACTGCAGTACATGTACTACTTGTATTAATTTTTTTTTTTTTAAGAAAGTGAAATGTTATCAAAATAACAATACAAATGATTCAAAACCAGGCGCAACTAACGTATACATGTACTTGCACAGATGTAGCCCACTATTTAAAATAATGAGGAATCCTCTGTTGCACCAAACTGGATAGTCTCCTTTTGGCTGCTAAGTCCTGCATTCTCTTCAACAGCAGAAGCTGTGTAGGACAGCTGTCATCTTCTTGCTCGTACCAAGCCATCGCTGTTTCTAGTGCTATAAAGGCCTCTTCAGGATTTGGTCGACGTTTTGGGTTTTCTTCATAATCTACAAGTACATCATGTACATCTGAGGAGTCTTCATCATCGGTCACTACATGTATTTGGTTTTCTTCTTGCACAAAAGACAAAATTTCTTCGTCATTCAAAAACTGAAAACCAGAATCATTATCCTCTTCTAGCCACATGTGTGCATCATCTTTGTCCAGTCCGAAAATCCGGGCATTGCTTGAAACAGTTCCACAACTTTATTTATTCCATCATCATTTGTGTCCACTGCAGTAGTTTCATTTCCTCCTTTTTTCCCAAGCAATCTATTCCAAGCCTTGTTGAGATTATCTTGTGACAGGGTGGTCCAAGCATCAGCTAACATATAGCAGCAGTCTTCGAGATTAAGCTTTTTTGGAAAACGCCACCACACTTTCTTCATCTTCAGCCAACAATAAACGACGCAGGACTTCCTTCTTGTACATCTTTTTAAGCTTTGCTATAACACCCTGATCCATTGGTTGAATCAGTGCTGTTACATTGGGAGGCAGAAAAATTACTTTAAAATTTGCATCAACTGCATTCAATGTATCCGTCTCTGGATGAGATGGTGCATTGTCCAGTAGAAGAATTACCTTTCCAGTTTTCTTTTCTTGTTCTCTCAACCTCTTCATATTTTGGAGGAACTGATTTGTATACCAATCAAGAAATATTTCACTATTTATCCAAGCACTCTTCTGTGCTTTGTAGCACAATGGGAGACATGTCACATTCTTTAAACGACGTGGTTTTTTGGCTTTGCCGATCATTAGCACCGGTAAACGATGACTTCCACTGGCATTCGCGGCTCCCAAAATTGTTACTCTCTCTTTGCACTTTTTAAACCCTGTGTCAGCTGCTTCGCTCTGAGATGCAAGTGATTTTTGAGGCAATGATTTCCAGTATAAGCCAGTCTCGTCGGCATTATACACATCATCGAGTGAATAACCTTCTTCTTCCAAAATAGCCAAGAATGTTTCTTTAAAATTTTCAGCGGCAGTTGCATCGCTAGGTAATAATTCCCCTTGAATCTCCAATTCTCGTATGCCATGACGAGATTTCAAGTTTCTTAACCATCCCTGGCTAGCCTTAAAGTCAGGAGGACCGTCAAGTTGATTGTTGAACTGAAGTGCCTTTTCACAAAATAGAGAGCCAGAGATAGGTTACCCTTTGCTTCTTCTTTGCACAAACCATATATGCAAAGCCTCTTCCAATTTCAAATCTTTTCGCATTCCTCATGGTTTTTACGTTTCATTTCGACCCATTTTAACTATCCAATTGCGATGCAAAACTCATAATTTTTATCCTTGTTATTTTTGATGGTCAGAGACGGTAGCTTTCCCAACATTGAAAATCCTCGCAAGTGAAGACACAGTTTCACCTTTTCCTAGTCTCTTGACAATTTCTGTTTTTCGTTTCAATTGACAAAACATTGCGGTTCCTTTTATATGCTTTAGGCCTACTGGAAGATGCCATATCGCACAGAGAAATACTTGTACACCTAAATTATTCTGCTGTAGTAGCAGACACAATTATTTTAAGTTGAACTGTCTGTTTAGCCAGTGTTCTGCCTATAGCGCACACATACACTGGATTGGTAAACCAGATATTAACTGACTTTATGATCTAACTGACTTCCTGTACGTAAGCGACTGACCATTTTCCATCCTCTACAAATTGTTCGCACACATTTGAAGCTTGTCGCATCAAAAGATTCAGAAATGTAGTCTAACGTGACTGGTGGCGCCTGATTTTTTTTCTGGAAAAAGTGTTCGGATAATTGGATGTTCGGATAATTGGGGTTCGGATAAATGGAGTTCTACTGTATATATATATATATATATATATATATATATTTATTTATTTATATATATATATATATATATATATATATATATATATATATATATATATATATATATATATATATATATATATATATATATATATATATATATATATATATATACCCTTCAAAAGAAGTTAAGGACCAATGGGTGAAAATGACCCAAAAATAATAAAAATTAAAAAAATTATATTTCATAAGCAATTAATCTGACATTGATTTTTCTCGAACGAGAAACATTCAACACGTGCTGCGTGGGCCACCAGCATAACGTGTGGCTAGTGTTTAGCTCAGCATGTTGCTGCTGAGACACCAAAATGTGGGTGTTTTTAATGATGTCTGAGCATGAAAAAAATACCTGCTATTCCAAAAATGAGTGATGCATGTGGGGGACTATAGTGTTGGTCTTGAGCTGTACTCACAAAATTGTCTTTATAAGCAACACAAGTGCTGCATAACCATTGCACAACAGTATGCCTCAACGACGAAAGCTGAGTGGTGTGGATAAAGGAAGAGCCATTGCGTGGTTGCAGGAAGGTCTTACTGTCCGAAATGTCGCTCAGAGGCTTGCATGAAAATAGTGTTGATTGTCACTGATAAGCTTGTCATGTTATATTTTGTTGTGCTGTGTTTTTATTGTTCATTTTCATTTCACTTTGCACCCTTAATAAAAATGGTCCTTAACTTCTTTTGAAGGGTATATATATATATATATGTCAAGTGTACGATGAGATTAAATATTGTATGAATTCCAGAACAGCGTTTGATAGTGAACAGCCTGATGACTTCTGGAAGACTGCATGTTACTTCATTTGCCATTGGGCTCGTAATTATGTGATGGAGCTATGTCACAATTGAAATGGAACTGTACATCGTTATCTGTTCAAGAATTGTTTCCAGCTCATTGAATTTATCGTGATACGTGTCTGTCGTATACCCGTGGTTTGTACTTTGGCCACGGATACTTCTCCGGACATAATATATTATAGAGGGCACGCATCAGCGGTCAATGTGTCAAATTGTCAGTCCTTACTTCGAAAGGCTCAAAATGGTTAGCTGAGGCATGAATGGAAAACCTCCACAGAAGCGTCGAATCTACAGGAGCTGGTGTGGATTTACTGTTCTGGTCTTGTGGGGTTACGCGGTAATGAGAGAGCTGACAGACTAGCATCAAGAACACCAACAGAGGGGACACTTGATAGGGATAAGATAGAGATATTGAGAACGATTAATGATCACCTGTTAGACAATGAAATTGCAATAGATGAATCATCAAGCTTAAGACTGGTGACATTTGGCATCAAACGTCAGGGTAGCAGAGATGGACGTATGAGAGGATGCATCCGTCGTGTCTATAACTACCGAGCTACAGGAACAGTTAGCATTAACACTTTTCAACATATAATGAGGGAGACTGAGCACCTTTGGGTTTGCCCGGAGTGCTATGATGTCGATTCTGTTCAACAAGAACAATACGAGTCTAGATGGTAGCTGCAGAGGAAAGCTTACAGGAAGTCACCTTTTCGCTAGACCTATCCTATGCTCTAAGGGTGTCTTTTAATAGTTGATGTGGAATGTAGATCGTTAATGATCCCTACAAATTTAAAATATTAATTGATTCTCTTAATTTCCTCAAAGTAACAAAATGTCGAACAGAAACCGAATTTTAACAACATCAGTCAACTGCGATTTATAAAATATATCTCTACCGTTATTAATTTAAAATAAAAGGTCGGTAAGCAATGCAGATATGTATTTATTGAAAATTATTGATTGTCAATGTTTTTGTTATAATTATGACCATTGGTGACTTCTGAATCTTGTGTATTCAAGGTTACTACTACTTATCTAGTTCAGGTCCTTCCACTACAAACACTTCCCATCATTAATCAGGCGTTGATACTGGATAAGCAGATGTATTTTAGATAGCCCAAGCGGCCTCCACATATCCGGACTGCACAGCATTTGTTAATATCAGTATGTGCATTTTAAGAGAATTGGCACTGACATGATGGATCATGCCCAAATCTAGCTACTTCAATTTCACAGTTTTGTCCGATATTACAGTATTCAAGAACTGTTTTTTTTTTCTAATTGAATATGTATTTTCTCAGATTTGTCAAGTCACTCATATTGTATGGCTGTGAAACATGGGAAAGCTAGACATTCATGAATTGGTTTCTTGCGTAGAATAGAAGGATTGAAATGGTATGACAAGGTAACCAGTGTGGGACTTATAACTAGAACCAGCCAAGCGCCAGCGGAACTAGATATGATAACAAGACGCTGCGATGGAAAGGACACACAATGAGAAAAACTTTTGATAGCTTTACAAGGCATTTCCTGTTTTGGGATCCACAGGGTAAGAGACCAAAAATACAAGAAGAGAACAGGAAACAGATGAAAATGTTAAGAAAGACACGGAAAGAACTTGAGCTGACAGCACAGAACGACTTGACATGTGTTTGTTGACGGACTTTGCCCCTTGGTCAGCTTAATGGTGTTGACCGGTTGATAGGATTATGGAATCACTAGCAAGTAATCTATCAGGAAATAGCGATAAATAGTTATAGTGTGACATTCCTAACTCCATTTCAGTTCGTTCCTTTCCATTTCCTTGCCCCTTCCAGCAAGCAAATAAGCATACCAACACACAGAAAGAGACGGTGAAACAAAAACACGCTTAGAAAAGTTTAAAACCGATTGCTAACACTAAAAATAATCTACCTCTGCTCAGAATTGAACACAGTACATTTGCTTGGAAGGCAGCTTTTCTAACCACTTAACCACCCACGTGCCTCAGTATCTTCTTCACGTACCATGCCTGGCGGCGTAGGCGATCATTATTTCCACAACTTCCTGTCCCTAGTACTACTGATAATTTCCATTTTTGACTTCTTCCCATGCCCATGACATCAAACTGTCCAGTATCGTCTCTCTGTGTTGTCCGTCATCTCTGTTTTTTCCATCTTTACTATTGTCGCAGTATATTCCAGCCTATTTTCCATCTTTACTATTGTCGCAGTATATTCCAGCCGTTTTTCCATCTTTACTATTGTCACAGTATATTCCAGCCTTTTTCTTCGATCTTTGCTATTGTCGCAGTATATTCCAGCCTTTTTCTTCAATCTTTGCTATTGTCGCAGTATATTCCAGCCCTTTTCTTCGATCTTTGCTATTGTCGCAGTATATTCCAGCCCTTTTTCGATCTTTGCTATTGTCGCAGTATATTCCAGCCTTTTTCTTCGATCTTTGCTATTGTCGCAGTATATTCCAGCCTTTTTCTTCGATCTTTGCTATTGTCGCAGTATATTCCAGCCTTTTTCTTCGATCTTTGCTATTGTCGCAGTATATTCCAGCTTTTTTCTTTGATCTTTACTATTGTCGCAGTATATTCCAGCCTTTTTCTTCGATCTTTACTATTGTCGCAGTATATTCCAGCCTTTTTCTTCGATCTTTACTATTGTCGCAGTATATTCCAGCCTCTCTCTTCGATCTCTACTATTGTCGCAGTATATTCCAGCCTCTTTCTTCGATCTTTACTATTGTCGCAGTATATTCCAGCCTTTTTCTTCGATCTTTACTCTAGTCGCAGTATATTCCAGCCTTTTTCTTCGATCTTTACTCTAGTCGCAGTATATTCCAGCCTTTTTCTTCGATCTATACTCTAGTCGCAGTATATTCCAGCCTTTTTCTTCGATCTTTACTCTAGTCGCAGTATATTCCAGCCTTTTTCTTCGATCTTTACTCTAGTCGCAGTATATTCCAGCCTTTTTCTCATAACACGTCCAACGAAAGTAGATTGCTTATTTCTCTCATGACTAATAAACTTCATTTGTGCATTGAGCTTTTTCAGGACATCCCTCATTATTCTGGCCATGGTATTTTGAAGACGAAGGTGAATTGATTGTTAGAGTCATGATGTAATCTTTATCAAAATATTTATTTAATAAACATCAAACCACAGTGACAAATGCATCATTAGGCTAACGTCGATACTTTACAAACAGACAACGGTGTCTAAGAATACTACAGGATGAAGGTGTAATCAAGGGAAGTAATGTATTGCTCTCACCCGTGTGTTACCGGGGCCTGAAATGGGAGCAAAGAATAGTAACACTGTTCCCTGCCATGCGTGTCGTAGAAAGCGACTAAGGAGGGTTTGGCATGGGGCTGGTTATCCCATCCCGTAAAACAATTTAAACCACAAAAAACTTCAACAAACATGGACATGTCAATTAAGGAAAATAAAACACAGCCATCCAAGACAGGGGAAGGTCCTCTCGCAGGGAGGCGTATGATGCAACACAGAGAAAGCCGAAAGGAATCTGTGTTACTGACTAACCTTCTTTCTTCTAGGAGAACTTCCAGATTTGGCACCTGGAATGTTCGGACATTAAACGAACAAGGGAAAGTGGCACAAGTAGCAGCATAAATGAGGGAATATAAAATCGAGGTTCTGGGAATGTGTGAAACAAAGTGGAAGGGGGTAGACAAGAAGAAACTCATCACAGGTGAATTGGTGCTGTCCTCAGGACATGAAGACAAAAGTTCACACCACAGTGAAGGGGTAGCTCTTATGTTATCTAAAGAAGCACAGAAAGCACTCATGGAATGGGAAGCCGTTGGACCCAGAATAATAACAGCTACTTTTAAAACAGCTAAAAAGAAAATTCATGTAAATGTCATCCAATGTTATGCACCAACTAATAACAAAGAAGAGTCTGTGAAAGAAGCATTTTATACTAAACTACATGAAATTATGGAAAAAGTAAAAAGAGGAGACATCACAATTTTGATGGGTGACATGAATGCAAAGATAGGTCCAGTCAACACCGGCTTTGAAGAAGTCATGGGAAAACATGGGCTAGGAATAATGAATGAAAATGGGGAACTATTCTCAAACTTCTGTGCTTCAAATCAACTGGCTATAGGAGGCAGCATGTTTCCACACAAGAGAATGCACAAGGCAACATGGTTATCACCAGACCATAGAACAGAAAATCAGATTGATCATATATGCATAAACAAGAAGTTTAGATCATCATTGCAGGTTGTAAAGGTATGTAGATGAGCAGATGTGGCATCATATCACCGCCTTCTGATAGCCAAAGTAAAAATAAAACTCAAGAGCTTTGCAACAATGCAAAATTATAGACAACAATTTAATATAGGACATCTAAGAAATCAAGAAACAAGAGACAAATTTGCGGTCACAATATCCAACAAATTCCAAGTGTTCCAACAGCTGGAAGATGTAGAGAATACAGAAGATTATTGGCAGCAAATCAAAACTGTTTGGAATGAGACATGTGGAGAAATACTGGGGAAAAGGGAACGACAAAAAAAAGCATGGATAACAACAGAAACCATAAATAAGATAAAAGACAAACAAAACAAGAAAGCAGATTTAAACACAAGTAAAACCAAAAGTTCTAAAGCCAAGGCAAAAGAAATGTGCACAGAAGCAAACAAAGAAGTACAAAGAAGTATCAAAAGAGATAAGAGGAAGTATATTGAGGAGTTGGCAAGAGAGACAGAAGATGCTGCAGCCAAAGGAAATATGAGAGAACTGTATAGCAGCACAAAGAAGCTAACAGGGAAGTACAAGCAAACAAGTTGGCTCATAAAAGACAAGAATGGAAAACTGCTCAGCAATATACAAGAGCAAATGAAGAGGTGGACAGAATATTGTGAGGACCTTCTCAATAGACCAGCTCCACAAAACCCCCCGGACATCCAGCCAGCAGAAGAAGAGCTACAAATTAACGGTGAAAGACCAGCTAAGGAAGAAATAAAGAAAGCCATAAAGCTTCTAAGAGATGGAAAAGCGTCTGGACCTGATGGCATTCCAGCAGAGGCCATCAAAGCAGATATCAATACGGCTACAGAGATGTTATATACATTACTTGGTAAAGTCTGGGAAAAGGAAGAGATACCAGCATAATGGAAGGAATGATATCTGGTTAAGTTGCCTAAGAAGGGAAATTTACAAGAGTGCACAAATTATAGAGGAATAATGTTACTATCAGTACCAGGAAAAGTATTAAACAGTATTATCCTTGAGAGATTAAAAGAATCCATAGACAAGAAACTGAGAGATGAACAAGCAGGTTTTCGACAAAAGAGATCATGTACAGACCAGATAGCCACTTTGAGAATAATAGTTGAACAAAGTCTGGAATGGAATTCGCCACTATACATCGGATTTGTGGACTGCGAAAAGGCATTTGACAGCGTAGACTGAGAATCACTTTGGAAATTGAAGAGGCATTATGGAGTTCCCCTGAAGATCATTAATACAATAAAGAAAACATATGAAGACATGACATGCAGAGTTCTTCATGAAGGACAGCTTACATAACCGTTTGGGATAAGAACAGGAGTGCGACAGGGATGCCTCTTGTCTCCATTTCTTTTTTTACTAGCAATAGACTACATTATGAGATCATCGACTACACACACCAGGAATGGAATCCAGTGGACTCTGACTAAGCAGTTGGGTGATCTGGATTTTGCTGATGACTTGGCTCTTCTGTCCCATAACCGTAATGAGATGAAGGACAAATGGAAAACACTCGATGAGAGTTCACAGCAATTGGGTCTGAATATACACAAGGAAAAGACATAAATAATGAGAATAAATGCAGGTAATGATAACAGGGTTGAACTTGAAGAAACACTAATACAAGATGTAGAATGGTACACATATCTTGGCAGCAATATAGACATAGTTGGAGGTACAGACAGTGATATCAAAATAAGAATACAAAAATGCAAGAGGAGCTTTCATTGCATTGGGAAATATATGGAGATCAAGAGAAATCGGATCCAACACGGAAAAAAGAATCTTCAACTCAAATGTGAAGTCAGTCCTATTGTATGGCTCTGAGACATGGAGAACAACAAAGACAACTACCAAAAAGCTACAGACTTTCATAAATGGGTGCTTGCGTAGAATAGAGGGATAAAAATGGTATGACAAGGTTACCAACGTGGAACTGAGGACAAGAACTAGACAAGTGCCAATGGAACAAGAGATGAGAAGACGACGATGGCTATGGATAGGACATACGCTGAGGAAACCTGTTGATAGCATTACAAGGCGGTCCTTGTTCTGGAACCCCCAGGGCAAGAGAGGAAGAGGTAGACCAAGAAGCACATGGAGAAGAGAGCTGGAAACAGAGGTGAAAATAATGAGGAGAACATGGAAAGAACTTAGATGATGGCACGTGACAGGAGGATTTGGCATGTGTTTGTTGAAGGCCTATGCTCCTTTGGGAGTGGAGGGTTATGAATGAATGAATGTATTGCTCTCGTGTGAATTTCCATTGCGTCTCTTGGTTAGCATTGAATGGTGTTAGCTCGCTTCACTGTAAACATACCAAAACAAGTAATTATGTTCTGATATTCTCTTTATCACGTTTCTTCGTTACATTAGCCGAAGGCATCGGCGACAGAGCACGATCCCCGTCGCTCCCGCGAACACAGCGGGGCTTACAAGATGACAACCTCCAGCATGAGAATGGAGGTCGAGGCTGTTACTGCAGCCTTAAGGTGGATGACTGAAACTTCATTAACAAAGGCTATAATTGTGTCAGACTCTCAGTCCACGCTTCGGAAGGTTCAAAGTGGTTGGTTGCGGCATGAAAACATTCATAGAAGCTTTCAGTCTTCAAGAGCTGGTGTGTGTATACTGTCCTGGTCATGCTGGGGTATGTGGTAATGACACAGCTGACAGACTACCATCAAGAGCACCAATAGTGGGGACACTAGATGTGGATAAGGGAGATATACTGAGTGTCATGGGATTGCTTCCCCTTGCTTGGCAGTGGTGGTCCACTAATTGTCACCACGCAAGCGTATCTAAAAGTAGGTCGTCCAAGGTGTCTATCTTCGCGCAAGATTACTTTTGGCAAAGATATAGATAGAAGATGAATGTTGTTTCTACCTTCGGGGAGCCTTCACAAGATATTCCCAGAAGTCAAGAACAAACGCTGCTTAAGGACTGAACAGATTTGTTAACATTATCTGGTCCGTCGCCTTTCGTGAAGGGTTTATGCAATGATTCTGGCCCGTCAAGCCCCCAGTTGGAGTAATCCTCTTATAAGTAATGGCTCTATATTTTTATATATATATGAATTTATCAAGAAAACTGGCTCATACGTTTGCTTTCTTACATATAAACTGAATCAACTATTATTGTTTAGTTTAGAATAACATGCAACATATTTAATAGTCAATTAGTCTTTAACATGGGAAAATAAATATGGAAAATTTGGTGAAAATTGAGATTAAAGTTTCCTCACTGAGGTTTGTAGGCCGTTAATAACAATGTCCGTATTTTGTGATGTAGCCTGTTATATAAATCGTAGCTCCAGATGCGTCTTGCAGCTGTGGTTTCCGTCACTTCTTTTTGGTGATGAGTACACTTCTCCATGTAATTCGTCCACTGTAGGCGGTTGGTGGTAATACTCTTCTCTCACACTAGTGGCGTAGGAACTTCAGTACTTAAGTCTGATGTCTTGTAACCACGAACTGTGACAAATTAGAAATAAACAAATGCCTCAGTTCATTTGTTCTCGGCAAACTAACAGGCCCATTTTCATGCGCTCCACCCACGAATGTTAACCTCTCAGAAGAATTAAATTCCCGTGCACACAATGTAACTCAGGGAATATGATGAAAATTCACCAATATCCTTCTGGGTGTCAACTATGAATTTGCGTCTGGGGTGCATGGATAATGATTTGCGTGAATTAATATTAAAAAAGGTATATAAATCTCACAACATGATTCTAAACACTTTAAGCACATGTGATGTAATCAACACTCATTACTCGTCGCTACTCTTGTCTGAGTTCTGGGGCTATCTCTGCTGTTGGGTTTCCCGCAAGGCTAGTCAGAAACAATCACCAGCTCTTGCAGTAGTGGTTTATGCATATACTGTTTTCATATGTTGAGGTTGCCAGCCTCATATATATATAACCACTTAGCAAGAAACCTGTAAAATTTATCTTAGTATATAAATTGTTTACACTTAGACCAAAATTTTGGGAATACACATTTCTCCTGGCGCAGATAGAATGGACCCACAGATCTGTATTTAGATGCTCTTCGAATCACTGGTCTGGAAATGTAAGTTAATTCCTCTGACGGCTGGTGTTCTGCTAATTCCTGGCCTGGGAAAACTGTTTGTATAATTACTCTTATGACTGCTTGTGATAAAATTCTCAATTTTCCAGTCTTGTATTAAAATTGCGGATTTACTTGTAAAATTCCAAAGTTGTCCAATACTCGATCTGGTACTTATAATTGTGAAATGATAAGTCATATCCTATTTCCTCTGGGTTGTAGGAGGTGTTGTGTTTCCGCTGCGATGCAGTCTGTCTGTGTGCTGTGACTCCGAGTTTGTTAGATTATATCTCACAATCCTTAGTTTCAAATCCCAGCTGTGTTACCGCTAAAAGTTCCAGTCAAATTTTATAGTAGATTCTGGCGAACCAATCCAATCTATCTAGCACTGTTTGGGCGGGGAAGTTTATAATTACTCATCCTAAGCGTATTTGAAAACATTGATTTCTTTCATCGTATCACAACACCGGCTTGGGTCAACATGATCAACAGCTTTCCAATGGGGTCAAATGTTTGACCGCCCCGTTTCCACAGGTGGTCAGACAGATTATGCGATAAAATGTTATCGCTGGCTGGGTCACCAAACCTGGCGAATCGTAACAACAACTGGGAGTGGAGTGTGAAACAATATGTGTTAGAGAATTCACTATGCTATGTCCAGCATAGAGCAAAATAGTGAAAATAACGAATGAAAAGGCATGATTTATGCTACATAACAAGTGAATAATGAAGAATTATGTAGAAAAGAAGTTTACTGCCGGAGGGCTGAAGGGGTGAGAGATCACACAAAAGGACACGTACAGACGTGTCGTCACACTGAGAACAATTAATGATCGCCTGTTAGAGAATGACACTGCATTAAATGAATCATCAAGGTTAAGACTGTTGGAATTTGGTATCAAACGTAAGGCAAGTAGAGGTGGACGTATGTAGGACGCATCCGTCGTGTTTACAACCAGCAAGCTGCAGGAACAGTTAGCATTCACACTCTTCGACATATACTGATGGAGACTGAGCACCTATGGGTTTGCCCGGAGTGCAATGATGTCAATTCTGAATAACAATAACAATTCTCTTTATCCCAAAATGCTAAAAATATATTGTAAAAGTGGATGAAGGAAATATAATTGTGAAAACGTTGTGCACTATCCGTTACAGTTGCGTTTACACATGTTACAGGTTCAAAAGCATTCTCAAGCGGGGGGTGTAACATCTATTCATTATCACTTCCCGTGTTGCTTCACATCGAGCTTGGAGTCGCCCTGGAGCTGGTCCCCCCTTATAAGATGGCCTGCACCATTACATTTCCGAGTTCTGCTTTTGTACTTTGTGTAGCAATTTGTTTTACATAATGAGTTTGCCAGGTTGGACAACCTCATATTAGTTGCCTCTCACGACATAGTTAAGGGAGCAGGAGCTCCAGTCTGCCTCTATATCTCCAAGAAGACCCCCCTGGGAACAACGTGGGTAGTTTAATAGTGGCAGAGTACACATTACCAAATTATATTGTGGTATATGGGATGAGAAAGTAAATAAAAATGTCAAACACTACTGTTTCTTTCTTGCATGCAGTTTCAGCAACAGTTGCAAGTATCGTTCTCGCTGTGAGCGTCGCAATGGTAGTAATCGTTATCGCCATGTACATCTATATATCTCGGAGAGGTAGTGATGATTCTCAACAGTCGGAAACCAGTACTTCAGGTTTGTATGTTCTATCCAGCTTCTGTAATTAATATAAGGTACAATTAAAATAATAATTCACATGGCTTGAAAAGTGTCAGTCAAATGAGAGATGAGAAGCAGACGATTAACATGGATAGGGCAGACACTGAGGAAGCCTATTGATAGCATTATTCGGTTGTCGTTGTTCTGTGATATCCAGGGTAAGATTATGTTGTCGTTGTTCTGTGATATCCAGGGTAAGAGAGGAAGAGGGAGACAAAGAAGACATGGAGAAGAAAAATGGAGACAGACATGAAAGGGGGGAATTAAGACATTTAAAGACCTTGAGCTGATGGCACGTGACATGACGTGGCATAAGTTGATGTTCGAATGTTTGCTTCAGTAAGAGCTGGAGGTTGAAGAGGATCATGTCTTTAAGCCCTACTGTTGTTTCCCTTGTCGTTATAATGTAGGCTACATATCTTTTCTTCACATTTTTTGTCCGTAATAAAATGGTCCGGCAGTTAATGTTAAAAACAGACTTGTTATTTAAAGTGAGCCTTAGATTTTTGATTTTGCATCAGCTTTTTCCATTGCGGTTGGCCATCTGAGGGTTATTTTCTTTAGTGTTTGTCTTATCATGTTAAAGCGCGTTTACATACTGGCATGAATTTAATATTGGTTTGGGGTTTATTTATGTACTTTTTCAACTGGGTTGTATAATTTCTTTCTGATGAGATAGCTTTGTTACTACTGTTAGCGTTGTTAGTACTGTTAGCGTTGTAAGATAATTACGAGTTTACTTTCAGACTATATATATATATATATATATATATATATATATATATATATATATATATATATATATATATATATATATATATATATATATATATATATATATATATATATTTATATTTATATTCGTCCTTCGCTATTTTTAAATTGGAATGAACTGTGAGCCACCACTGCAGAATCCCTTCTGTAGGAAGGTTGTGACACAGACCCCTTTCTATAGGAAGGTTGGGACACAGAACCCCTTCTGTAGAACGGTTGTGATGCAGAACTCCTTCTGTAGGAAGGTTGTGACGCAGAACCCCTTCTATAGGAAGGTTGTGACGCAGAACCCCTTCTGTAGGAAGGTTGTGACACAGAACCCCTTCTGTAGGAAGGTCGTGACACAGAACCCCTTGTCACAGAATGGATTGGGGCTGACACTCCTGGTGGATGTTAAAACTAAATATTTGCAGGAGCGGCTGAGAGAGCATTATCGACAACCAAGTTTAATCGCAGGTGTTACGTGTCTTGTTTCTTACTTACTTACTTAGTCGTTCCCCTTCTACCGTGAGGTGTATAGGTTTGGAAGAGAGAGCGCCAGACTATCCTATCGGCTGTCTTCCTCCTGGCCTGGTTCCATTCTAGTCTTCGGTCCTTCAAAGATTGTCTAATGTTGTCCTCCCAGCGGACTCTGGGTCGTCCTCGGGGTCTTGATCCTTGGCTCTTTGTTTCCCATGCTTGTCGTGGTAGCCGATCTTCTCCCATTCTGTTAATTTTATATGACAGGATGGTTCCTGTAGGCCAAGTTCACTTCTAGCGTAGCAAACATCTAGACACTGAAACAAGCCAACGTCAATCACCCATATTTGAGCCACAAAGGACAAAGTGGACAATATACATTTTTATTCAAACGTCACAATGCTCCAACTTGAAATACAAATCAGTTCATTATACAAAAGACATATTATATGCAGTCGTCGATAAAACTTTAGGCAGTCCGTTCATGTCTGGAACGCTGCCCTTTTCATCTTCCACAATTTATTAATCATATGTTTCCACTCGACATTGAGAATCCATACTCCCTTTAAATGAATATAACTAGATACACCTCACAGAAGATCTTGATGTACTAGTGATGGAACAACATAGGGATGTACAATAATTATCTATTCAGGAGCTCAAACACATTCGTTCACTCGCCATGACACACAATGTTAGAAGGCCCTGCAGACGATCTCTGCACTTCTGCATTCCTAGTGTCACGTCTGCCAAATACACCGTAGAGGCAAGACGTCACTTCCTGTATTAATAAATGACTCCATATAAAATAAACAAACAAGGAGCCATGTCGAGCTACCTAATGATATCGACACAATCGTTATGAATGTTAATCATAACAGCAGGCTCGGCCGATATCAATGCACAGATTAACACGTTTCCCAGGTCATGAGCGCTGGCGGTCGCTGTCTCGAGAGACTTCGCGTGGTGATCCCGGTACCGGGCCCTCCCAGTTCATCGGTTAGCGAGGCAGTAGTTTGGCTCCTGTGTCCGTAAATCGCAGCCCCGGTTGTGATGTGAGCAAGCCGTCGCATTTCCGTATCGTGGCTCGACAACAGTCTTGAAAAAAGCCCAGCTCTCGCAATAAGTCGTGCGCCGGCAGTCAGTAAGCTGGTGTCGCTTTCTGCCCGCCCTGTCCGACAAGGGAAACGTCTTGTCGGCAGGCGGCCAGTGGTTCTCGCAAGAATAAAATCGCCGGGGCCGCCGGGATCCGCTCTGCACAGAGCGCTGTCTCCCTTCTCGCGCGAGCGACGAAATGTTCGAAGAAGACGCACGTCTGTTCGGACAGTTATCATGTTGATCCTGCCAGTATTCATATGCTTGTCTCAAAGATTAAGCCATGCATGTCTAAGTTCAAAGCAGGCGAACTTCTGTCTTGATTGACTGAGAGTGGTATACCCATTTTGGGCCCCCCAGTATTAAGAAACAAGGCAGATCGATGTCCCGTTTCAGATTTTGCTCCCTTTCTCTTGCTTTTTTTCTCAGACTTTCGGGTCCAGAGTATTCCTCTATAAATGCCTATGGCCACAAGAGGAAATGGCATCCCTCGACACCTTCGGGTATAAGAGGCTCTGTCCGTTTTGGCTGGAATTAACCAGGAAGGATCGATGGTTTCATAGCGATGAAGTGTACACTTGAGGACAAGTTCGGGCACAATGGGCTAATCACCTGTTTGTCAAATATTTTGATTGCATGTTTTGCCCAGGAGCCTTGTGCTCTTTGGGTCCCCTCTACACTCTGTTTTCGGGGTAGAAGAGGTTCCGATTAAGAAAGAAAGAAAGAATATTAACACGTACATAGCCCGAGCGCAATCTGCTTAATCACTGATAAGGCACGGGTGCGTCTCCGCTAAGGTTGTAAAGAGACGGATTTTGTGTGTGCTGAAGCAACAGATAAGACATGACTTTAGCGAAAGTAATAATTGGTTACATCTTACACACATTGTCGTGTGAGGTTACCGACATGTCTGTAAGTTCGCCTGCCGGCAATCGGATGTTTAAAGGCCATTTTC
This sequence comes from Oreohelix idahoensis, assembly GCA_024509875.1. Classification (NCBI taxonomy): domain Eukaryota; kingdom Metazoa; phylum Mollusca; class Gastropoda; order Stylommatophora; family Oreohelicidae; genus Oreohelix; species Oreohelix idahoensis. The sequence goes on from JAMPIV010009780.1 coordinate 184,534, forward strand.
AGAAAAGTAAAATTTTGCACTAGATGAATCATACAAAATATTCAAATCAGATTGGCTGATCGTCTGAGACCCATAACAGAGTGGGGTAAGGCAGACCTCAATGCGAAAGTTGGTACACACAATACATATAATGAAAGAACAATGGGGAAATGCAGCAGCGGAACAGCAAACGAAAATGGGGATAAACTAATAAGTTTCTGTAGCATTAACAACCTGGTCATTGGAGGAACACTCTTCCCACATAAAGAAATTCACAAATTAACATGGGAATCACCAAATGGTCGGGACAGAAACCAGACCAGTGAATATAAACTGACACATTTCAGTGGTTTGTTGACTGTGAGATTCACGCTTGCCAAAGACACTAGACATGCCAGTTAGATTTCAGAATTTCCATTAATAAGGCCGGACACCTTTTATTGGAGTAGTCATCAAGACTTACAATTCAGCCCTGGAAATATCTATCCTTTTAAAAAGGAAAGCCGCTGTCTGAGGAAACTGAAGGACACACACGGAGTCAGAAAGGGAATTAAAGTTCAAATTAACGACCCCGAGTAGACGTGTAATAAGGCAACTGCGAGTGCCTTTTATTCATCTGAGCAAACAGTCTGTGAGCCAGGATTGGCGTAAGTTGTGATTTAACATTCTATATGTTATTACTAACATATGAACTAATATATCATCTCATCCCGTAACCCGTCATGGGTCGTAGGGGTGCCATGGTGGAAGCATCAGCAGACAGGGTCCTCCACTGCTCTCTATCCTCAGCAATGCGTACAAGTGTGGAAAAACCGTGCCCTGCCTATTCTTTGATGTTATCAGCCCAGGATTTTCTTTGCCTTCCTCTTCTCCGTTTACCTTCGACTGTTCCCTGGAGGATCGTTTTCGAAAGGGAGTCATGACGAGTTACACGCCCAAACCAGGCGAGCTTTCGACGTTTCACTACTGACAAAAGTGGTTCTTGGTAGTGTGCATAGGTCTTTATTTTCTCTCTAACATAGACATTTGTTTTACGCTCTTTATAGCAAATGTGCAAAATTCTTCTATAACATTTATACTCGAAAACCTGAATCCTTTGCTCCGTATCTGCAGTGAGTGTCCAGCCCTCACACCCATACAAGAGAATAGATAATACAAGTGATTTGTATAATTTGATCTTCACAGGAAAACTGATGTTACTTTTCCAGATCACATTCAGCCTTGTCATGGCAGCTGAGGCCAACTCAAGTCTTGTCTTGATTTCTTTACTTGATCTTCCATCACTACATTTAGTGGACCCCATATATTTAAAGGTGATAACTTCTTCTAACGTTTGCCCATTTAACAATACACGTCCCCAGAAGCCAGGACTTCACAACTCCACAAGACGGAAGTCTAATTTCGCGCTCTCCACTGCGCATCACATATAGCCCAGAACTGTTTTACCTTTGACCCAAAAGGTCAAACACAATGAATGAACAAACAAGGGAGATAACCCCTAATCAACCTGACACAGCAAAGTCAAGACATAGTTATTCACCTTTGACTAGGGTGAAAAACCTACAACCAATAGATCGATGTTTGAAACTCCATCAAAAATGACCGCAACAGGGAGGCAATACTGTTTCACCAGCATTTTGTTTTTCCGTTCAACTGTTTTCCTTGGCCAAATTTCATACAGTTGGTGCGTTATAGCATTGGAGAAATGTACGCCTTTAATGTCTTTTCTGAGTGCTCAAATCGCAGGGTCTTGCGTTGTTATTTCTATCACTTGGGAACTACATTCCCTTTTACTATTATTCTCTAAACCTGCACCATAGTCAATTCAGGCTTCTGTTTCGCAAGCCTTATCATCACTTCTTCACATGCTAGGTTAGTATTTACCTCTTCATTACACATTTTATAGTTCCTATGACTATCTCTATTATTACTTTAATCTCATGAGCTAGAGTTACTGTTTTTGGTACAACATCAGCAGTTATGGGCTATTATGAAAAATATGGGATTTCCAAACCACCTTATACAACTCATCGCACTGCTGTACCAAGAACAACAGGCAGCCGTAAGAATAGAGGGGGAAACATCAGAATGGTTTGAAGTACAGAAAGGAGTAAGACAAGGCTGTACCCTTTCCCCTTACCTGTTTAACATTTATGCCGAGAATATCATGAGAAACGTAAGAGATGACCAAGAACACACAGAGTTTGACTCATTTAACATCGGCGGGTACCAGATCCCGGAAATCAGATATGCTGACGACACAGTCCTCCTATCGACCAACCCAAAAGGACTTGAACAATTACTTCTGTCCACCAAAAAACACAGCGAGGCCCAGAATCTATACCTAAACACCAAGAAGACCAAAGTATTGACAACAGACAAAGTAAAGACCAAACCAGAAATTGAAATTGATAACGAAGAACTGGAAAGTGTCAATGAATTCGAATACTTAGGATCAATCATTAACAGCTCTGGCGACTGTGCAGTAGAAATTAAAAGAAGACTTGCAATTGCTTCACATAAACTAATACAGATGAAAAACCTATGGCAAGGCACAAGCAAAGAAACAAAGTTACAATTGATCAGAGCATGTATATTCCCAGTAGCAACATACCGCTGCGAGACTTGGACACTCAATAAAACAGTTGCAAAAAAGATTACATCATTCGAAATGAAATGCTACAGAAGGATGTTGAGAATACCCTGGACAGAAAAAAAGACCAACAGAGAAGTACTGCACTCACTAAACGTACAGGAACATTGGCTCCTAAATACCATCGCAATAAGGAAGCTGAAATTTTTCGGTCATATAAAAAGACATAATAGCCTGGAAAAAACAGTGATGGAAGGCATGGTCCCTGGAAAAAGGGGAAGGGGTCGACCTAGACGACGGTGGACCCAGGACATCACAGAGAGTCTGAACTTGTCTTTGGCTGATGCAGGTCGACTTGCCCAGAATCGTGATGCGTTCAGAGCAGCTGTAATGGAGACAACGTTCTGGAAAGAATACGTCACATGATGACTTACTCAATTATATTTTTTACTTTGTCACTTCCATTTGGTGTAATGAACACACTACTACTATTTTTGGTTACCACTTTCTTGCCTATCACTTGTTCCAAAATTGTTATTATTTTAATCTACATTCAGTGCCTTAAGTCTCGTAACCTCGCCTGCCACTTGTGTGACTGTTATGCGAGATCTGGTCTCCACGTGATCGTGCTTGCTGTCTGTTTAAATTGACTGGGTCGTTTTGCGCACTTTTAATTCAGCTGTCTCATTGGTAGTGTCTTTGTATTGGTGATTTACTAGTTTCGCTTTCACTCCTATTTTGGGTGATATTTGCTTCATCTTATTTCATTGGGTCCAGAATATTTTTTTTCAATCTTTCTGTTTTCTTGTTGTGCTTGTTGTCCCTAATTTTAGTTTTAACTGCCTCCGACCACGTTTTACCTTCGGCTTATTGTGATCTGGACATTGTAGGTGTGTTGCTGGTTTAAGATCTTTCTGAGTTATGTGATAATATATGCACTACATTTTCTAATTAATGCCACTGCTTTATTTCTATTATATATTTACTGCTTAGTGATAAAACTATACGAAGAAACACAATTGCTATTTGGCCTATTGCTTTCCTTATTCAAGCTAAATCGACAACAGTTATCTGTTTAGCCGGACCTGACAATTTATAGTATTTATCTTATAACTTATCTGAAAATCATATTTATTTATTCACTGTCGTGTATGATTTATCAGATAGATAATAGAAGTTTATAGCCCTGTCTGAGCAGAGGTGATAGTGATGACAATGTGAAAGTAAGGGGTAAGATATAGTTTTTTTTTTTCACGAGGGTGATCGTGTAAGAGAAAGGACAGTCTCTGGATAGAATAATTTATCTAATCCAGCCTATCTGGACGACGATATTTAAATCAGACGCACTTTCTCTCCTTGTACGAAAATACTAGTTACACTGCACTCACATGCACACAATTCTGTGACAAATACGCACGAACGTGAAAACAAACTATGAATAACATATAATGGATAGGGGTTGACCGACACAATAACTACAGTTTTAATAACGTTTGTTATAAATAGAAAATCACAACATAAATCATATGCATCAAGAGATCATGGTTTACAGACAAAATGAAAATTAATCAAATAGGTTCTCCCCTCTGGTAAAGGAAAAGAAAGGACGATCCCAACAGAGGTTAATTAACCCAAAAGATCAAAGGCTAACAATAAGTTATGAAATAGTCAGTATGGGAAAAGAATAGGTTCCTAATGTAAACTATCACGTGACTAATCAGATTATTGAGATTTAAAAAAAAAAGAAAGAAGAAACCATATAAGTATTGATGTTAACAAAAGACATAAGTTTCTTTCTCTGTTCATTCAATTCACATACACGCAGTGGCCACTTTCAGATACACTTACCCCAGTAGTTGTCGCAGGCTTTCCAAGTAAATACACTAATAAGTAATATATAAGAGGGGCATTCAGAAAGTAATGCACCACATCGTTTTTCTCAGGAGCTGTTTATTCAAAAAGCATGAAATTTATTCACAATATACATGGATATGTCATGTAAACATTGGTATTATTCAACATATTCCCCATCAACTTGTACGGCTTTATGCCAGCACGAAACAAGTGCATGTATTCCTAGCCCGTACAAGATTTTGTAGCCATTTCTTCGCTGCATGAATCACTCCTTCATCATCTTCAAACATTGTCCAACGGAGTGCATCTTTAAGTGGACCAAATAGATGAAAATCAGAGGGTGCCAAATCGGGACTATAGGGTGGATGGGGTAGTACAGTCCAACGCAATTTGGTGATTGCTTCCCGTGTTGCCAGACTTGTGTGAGGTCGCGCATTATCGTGAAGGAGAAGCAGGTCTGCTGGTTTCTTGTGCGGCCGAACTCAGCGAAAACGTTGATTGAGTTTTTTCAATGTCTTAATGTAAGCTTGCGAATTGATTGTCTCTCCTCTTGGCATAACGTTCACAAGAATCACACCTTCAATGTCCCAAAAGACAGTGATCATGACCTTTCCAGCTGAAGGAATTGTCTTGAATTTCTTTCTTCGTGGTGATTGCGGATGATGCCACTCCATTGACTGTCTTTTTGTCTCAGGTTCAAAATGATGTGCCCAGGTTTCGTCACCTGTAACGATCTTAGCCAAAATGTTCTCTCCATCAGCATTGAAACGCTCCAACAATTCAGAAGAAATTGCTTTCCTTTGCAATCGGTGGTCATTTGTGAGACTTCGAGGAACACAACTTGCGCAAAGTCTTAGAAAATCCGAGAGTTTTTATAACTGCATTTGCACTACCAATGCTGACTGACAGCTGTAAGGCCAATTGTTGAGTAGTGGTTCGCCTATCAGTAAGAATAGTGCCCTCAGCGCATTTCAACATTTCTGCGTTGGTGGCTGTGGCAGGACGTTCACAGCGCGGCCGATCAAGCACCTCCGTATCTCCACTTCCTGATTCTTTGATTCTCTGAACCCAGCAACTGACTGTACTCCTGTCGACTGAGAAACTTCCATACACATCACATAGACGCTCGTAAATGTTCACAACAGTTTCCTTCTCTGCAATGAGAAATTCCATCACAATTCACTGCTTATAACGCAAGTTGCTAACACACTCCATTTCAACAGTTTAGGGCAGCCGTATTATTTTGCCCGTTGCGGTGCAATTTAGTTCACCCAATTGACACATGCCATATATGAAGTGTGCAAAATTTCATGCTTCTATCTTCATTATTAGCTGAGAAAAACGATGTGGTGCATTACTTTCTGAATGCCCCTCGTATATATATATTTAGTGTCAAATTTAAGTTTGCCAAATCCAGCCACAGACTCTCCATAGTTGCTGACTGCAAATTTCACAGGAGTCGCTAGAGTCGGTGTTAAATTTTTACTGGATACAATAAGTTATCTATGCCTTCAGTTGGTTGGAGTAAGGTTCATGCGTGGTTATCGCCGATGTAGAATAAATAGAACATATACAGTTCCTAGGTTGTTTAGCCTCGGGTGGCTGAAACGCTAGGTTTAAGTTACACAAATGTTGCTGACATAATATTACCACAGTTGGCTGATGAGATATATAAGTAAATCTGGTAATAGTTCTGGCCCAGTTAATATTATAATTCAATGGTTCTATTCTGGTTTCTCTCAGAAAATGAGGAAAATTGGACCGCACAGGTCACAACAAGATGCTCATCAATATTAAATATTCTTGGATGCTTATAATATTATAAGTTCGTATGATCAGAAGTTCATATGGCCATAAGAAAAGCCGCTCGTACTCAGGTTTTGACCAGCCTATATAAAAGAGAATATAAAAATTTAACCAAATTATCAATATCATATCTAACACGTGTTAAAATAGGACCTCTTCACCACTGTTATAAATTAGATTTAAAACACACGTGTTTAGCTTATCCTATCATTCTGTTAACGCGTGATATGAACACTAGTCATGTAAAAAAAGTTCATAAAATGGATAGAAATAAATAATATATGCCGTCAGTAGACTGTTATTTAATGTATGTACTAGTCAATTTAAAACATCTCTTACTGGAAAAATAGCGAGTAATTAAGTTAACTTTACGGCTGGAAAGTTAGCTATAAGTTATTTAATTAGCACAGAAAATCCTTCGTTCATGTAGTAGAAAAAATACTCTAGATGGGGAGGGGCAAAAGTAGATGATTACTGGTGCACTATTTTCATCTGTGACATTAACCAGTTCTAACAATAAGCAGCTGTTAAAAATGAAATATAAGGTTCACTTAGCTTTAATCCAACAAAAATGAATGAAACAAGATGGCTTCACAAAAACACCACGTGGATTAGTCGCGCTTGCTGTAAATCGCCTGATTGCTCCAGAAGTCCGAAGTAGAATGTTGGTGATGTTTCTGACCTTTAAATATCCCCCTAATAAATACATCTTTTCTTCTTCTTTGGTCATTGGCTGCTAGCTCACAAAGCAATCAGGGACCTGGCGGCAACCTGTAGGGCAGCAACGAACTGTCTCCATTTGCTCGATCGGCAGCCGTTCTTTTTTATACCCCAGCTTTGCATTTCTGTCTTCACAGATCTCCGCCAGGTAAATTTTGGCCGACCTCGCTATTTTTCCCGCTGGACTCAATTGCGCAGAAATTCCGGTAATGGTATCAGGGTCTCATCTGAGGATGTGGCCAATCAAATTCTAGTGTCTCCCCGCTATCGTGATGCGCTTGCATTTTTGATGGCTCCGAGTTCGCAGTTCTTGCTTAGTGATGATATTCGGCCAGAAAAAAATAATCTGCTGGATTTAAATCAGGAGATCTCACAATACATTAGATTGGACCCCTCTTCTAATCCACCTGTTATGAAATTTTTCATGAAGAAAATGTTTGTTAATAAGGAAACAAAAACCTGGAAGAATTAGATCAGGAAAGGTCGACATAATATTCTGGAAATTTTAGGGTATCCAACAACAACAAAATATAACTGATTAAGATATCCACCATGCATTTCTTCATACATAATATTATGAAAAGGTAAATGGCGGAACCTGAGGACTTTCCTTCCAACCCGGTCAGGAGCTTCGCTCCTTCCCATCCACAGAGGGTTTATCACAGGAGCCGTTCAGGCTATTCAGTCAAATTTCCGGCCGTAAACATTTCTTCAAACGCCGACGCCCGGGTTTGAACCATGAACACCTGGTCGCCAGTACAACGCCGAAGCCATTACACCATAAAATTACTCGTTCGCAAACGGATTTTGTGTGCGCAAGCGACAGAGAGAGGGATTACGTGTCTGTGAGACACCTTATGGACAAACGTGAATGACATAATCGTTTCATGTCCGACTTTCACAAACAGATAACTTTAGATAAATGTAAGATGTTAGATCCAAAACTCATTTCTATGAGAGTTTACGGGCGTGTCACTTCAATATATGGGAGACGTGAACTTTTGCATCACGCACATAATTTGTCCTACGTGGAAATATTTTTTTGAATTACCACACCAAAGACGCATGTTTGAAACGATTGGAGCCCTGCTTAGCATCGTAACAAACAAATGCGGGGGAAGGCAGGGCCATATAACCTGACGATTGCAGTTTTATGTCAATGTGAGAATCACTTGCCAAGACGACCACCAGACCGCCAGAAACTAGAATCGGAATTCCATTTATCAGACCGGACTTTTGTTGGTGTATTTTAAAGGACAAACAGCCCAGTAAAACTATCAATTTAATAAGAAAAGCCTGGATCTGAGGAAACTGAAAACACAGAGTCATAGTGGGATCTTATTGATAAAGAAACGACCCCAAAGAATACGTGTATAAAGGCCTCTGCAAGTGCCTTTATTTCTCTGAGCAAACAGTCTGTGAGCCACGATTGGCGTAAGTTGCACATTTAACATTCTAGATTTATCATTACTAACATGTGATCTAGTACGTATATATTACCATATGAATATTAATATGTGAAAATTGCTAGTGTATGTTCAAGTCATTTGAGGCTCGCAACCTCAGCATATAGAATGATGATTTCATGAACCACCACTGCAAGGGCTTGTGACTGCTTTATAGCTAGTTTCTTACAGAGAACTAAAAGCATAGGTAGTTCCAAGTTCCATATGGAGCAAGGATGGAAAGATGAAAGAAATGATGTACATTCTAATTATAATATTTAAATTTACAAACCCGTGTAAATGTCTATGTAAACAAATTCACTTTAAAATTAATGAAAGTTTTCAAGCTTTTCAACTAGTGCAGATGTAACTGAAAACATATTCAATCTATATTGTGAATATTTTCAACCAGTGTAGATGTAAATGTAAACATATTCTATCTATACTATTAACCTTTTCATTTAAATGTAAATTAAATATAAAGCTATTCAATTTAAAGGTAAAGAAAGTTTTCTCTCGAGGGAGTAAGCTTAATTTTCATCGAATGTAAATTCTGAGGTAGATGGGATGGTGGAATAGGAAGAAGGGGACACATAACTGTGTGTCGGGAAACTCAATACTCAGAGGGTATTTGTTTCTATTCTTTTAACATACTAGTTGGTGGTACCAGCTGAGGGTACTATGTCTGAAACATGAAGGGTACAAGTGGTTTGTAGTCGAAGGCAGATACCATCATCGGACGGGGCTTAAAAACGAGGGTCCAACTTCGAAGACACTCCCCAACACTTCTGGAAACGTGCTGCTCCCTACAACCTTGTCCAGCGACGAGCGTGATCAGCAAAACCGTCTACCAAGAACCAAACCATCAAAAGGAGCAGAACCGTCACTGACAGCTAAGTAACACATAAAAGCTGCCAGGTGGCCTCCTTTAGAAAACATCATTTCATCACAACAGTGATGATAATTTTCCTGATAAATAATTATTCATTTTTTCGAACCTTGTTAAAACCTACATGATTATTAAATGTGTTATTTGTAAAAATTCAGATTTGTCGTCGATTTAGTCATTTTTAATGTACTACCTGTTTGTTTTTGTCAATTTACTAAATACACTCTAAACAGAGCTATGCTGGAATAATGTAGTGGTTTTTTGATGTTATTGTATGGTTGTTATGTTACCTAGTGTACTGGATGAGGTCAGCTGTGAAGGCTACTGAGATAACAGTTTATGTGAGTACAGAAGGCCTTTCTGCTACCACTTACGACCTCAAACAGACCTATTCTACTATAATGATTGTTAGCTACGTTAAAAGTCTAGGGTACTGAAATGTAATGTGTAGGTAATAAAATACACAGACACACACATGTAAATAATAAGTCTAATAATAATAATAATAAACTCTATAATACACTGAACTAACTCTGGCTGTTATAGTTTAAGTTTGAAAATTTTTTTTAAATTTATTAGTCCTGAACCAATTGTTTCTTTTGGTCAGAACATATGAAATAATATGTATTTATCAATGAAATGCATATATATATTGCATAATCAAATGTAATTTTTGTACATAGGTATATTATTACAATGGTTAATATTAATAATATCTACAATGTCTTGGGAAAAACTAGCACTGGATGTTTAGTTGGGGTGGCGTCATCATGCCCAATCTATGGCTACAAAGTTCATTGTCCTTGACATATGGACTGATGTTAATGTTTATATAACAAGATTTTATTTCTTTATTGATGGTGGAAATAGTTTATGAATCTCCAGCAGGCCAGGTTTGCACTTAACTGGCCTGTGACGATGTAGTACAGAATTCTTGTGGCCCACTCCTCTCAGTTGCTGGAGTAAAATGTTAGGCTGCACAGACACCCGCTCTTGTACTTCTACAAAAGCATCTGGCACAATCGTAGTGCCAGATCAGAAACTCTGAAACTAAATTTGTGCCATGTGTCAACACTCTGTTTACTTCGCCACTCTTACACACAACACAGCAAAACAACATTACACAGATTGGGTCAGATCTCTCTGACCAACTTAGCACATCTCACCCAGTTGTTATCAAATAGTACCAGTTTCCCAAGCATCCGAAATATGTTCAATAGTTTCCTCTTCCATTCAATAAGGTGGGTGATATGTTCCCACTGATCTCAATTATAGATCCGCCTTCCATAGTCTTAGATAGGTTTTCATATATTATTTGTTTGTCTCTAGGCCCTGGACTGCTGCTGGGGACCTAGAGCAAGCACTCACTTGTCGTAATCATTTTTCATGATATGGCAGTATCAATCACTCAAAATATTAAAATAAACAAGATAAATGCTTTTTCCCTTACCACAATTCAGAATTGAGAACACAGTTACGTAATACTAGCAAAACTCAGCTGAGCTGCTGGCTAGATTAGGGCGTCCCACTGATTTTTATTTATTAATTCCTGGAAATCACCTCTAGCAGTAACCTACTGTGTCAATGGACAGTCTTCTATCAAATGGCACAAGCGTGCGTCTCTTTCTCAATAATATGAATGCTTTTGTCCAATCAGCGGACTTCCCCTCTAACTTTTTCAAATATTCAAACTAAAAGTCAAATTTCAGTCCAGTCTCAGTCTAGTATGTAGTATTTTTCCCAAAATTACACTTGTTTTTTGTACTAACTACATGAAAAAACTACACAAACCTGCCCCACTAAGTTATTTTTAGCTACTATCCTCCGACTTTGCCCCTCGTTCATCTGCAGTTTGATTTTTGCATTTTTAGTCTCAAGGACGCCAAAATGTAACTTTAGTGAAAATATGCACAAAAAACTGTTCGCTAGTCTGATTGGAACAATACAGTCTTTCGTCAATATCTTCCGTGTTATCTGTCCGTCTGTATAATTAAAAGTATATTATTTCTCTGCTCAAGATGGGCTATCAAACTAGCTAGGATTTATTTTCATAAACTTATTATTAAGAAAAAACCTACTTTTCTCAAGGTTAGTTTTGAAATTTGTTTTTGAACCTTCGTGTACGGCGTTTGCCGTTATATTTAAATTAAAACGACCAATTACGGTAAAACGTCTAAGATATGTCTGTTTCTAATAAGAGCTAAGGTCTTTTTTTCCATTTCCTTACATTGTGTCAACTAGTGGCGTAATTTTTTCCTTTAAACTACAAATTGCGTCTTTTTTTTTAGCATTTAGATTCAAACACGTGTTCCGACCGTCATATTTTTTTTCTTTTATCTCCGTTTCCCTCCCGTCTAAAAGGGTAAACCGTTTAGTCTGCACGTTCCAACTAGTTAGTTTCAATGGTGGTAGAAAGCGCTGGCGTAGGTGAAGAAGCCTCGGCATATCTTGCCTATATTTTTATCCCTACGTGTTATTTTACCCGTTATCTTTATAATTGGAGATATTTTAACGTTGTATCACTGTATTTTCACCACACATCTCCCCACCTGAGAACATGCACTAGTGCAAGTTCCAAAACCAGTGATACACATAGATAAAATTAACCTCACGCCTGCCAACTACTCTAATTTTGATCACAGGGGTGCCTACTGAAGAAATCTGCACCGACATTCTGTGACCCAGGGATATATTCAATATTAAACTGATAAGGTTGCAACAATAAAGACCTTCTTAACAATCTTGCATTTTCATGCTTGGCCTGAGATAAGAACACTAGGGGCTGGTGATCCGTCTGGACCACAAAAGTCCTACCATACAGATAGATTTGGAACTTTTTTATTGCCCAGATTAACGCTAAACATTCTTTTTCGCTTGTGGAATATCCTTGCTCCGCTTTGTTCAACTTGCGGCTTGCATAAGCGACTGGGTTCAGTTCCCCATTGGGTGAAGATGACCTTTGCAACAGAGCCTACATTACTTGCATCTGTTCTCAGCACAAAGTCCTGAGTCAAATCAGGCAATTTGAGAATAGGCTTGCTAGTGAGTTTTTCCTTTAACTCTTGCGCGGACCAAACAATTTTATCTGGATTTCCCTTGCGAGTCAGATCAGTCAGAGGAGCACATATAGAGTTAAAATTTTTGATATATTTTTGGTAAAACCCACATAACGACACGAATGATCGCACGTCTTTTTTTGTTTGTGGTCTAGGTGCTCTCTGCAGTTTTTCCAAGTTCTTGGGGTCAGGGGTCATGTTACCCTGATATACAGTATGTCCCAAGAATTCCAACTCTTTGCATCCAATACAACATTTTGTTGGTCTAGCAGTTAAGTTTGCTTCTCTAAGCCTATCAAATAACATATTCAGAGAGTTAATGTGTTCTTCAAAAGTTTCTGTGGCGACAAGAATATCATCCATGAAATTTGTGATACATGGATTATTCAAGGGATCCAACAATTTGCGCATCATCCTAGAAAATACACTTGGAGCATTTTTAAATCCGAATTGTAGCATGTTGAATTCATAATGTCCTTCCGAGGAGCTAAAAGCTAAATAAGGTCTAACTTCAGGCTTCACTGGAATCTGGTAATAGCCTTTGCTAAGATCCACCTTCGAAAAGTGTTTTGCCTTGTTCAATCTGGCAAATAACTGTTTTGTGTCTGGTAATGGATCCACTTGTCCTTCTGTGACAGCATTCAGTTTCCTGTAATCTATGCACAGTCTATGTTCCCCATACGGTTTCCTCAACAAAACTACACTGGAGCAAAAAGAAGATTCACTGTGGGAAATAATCCCTTCTTTCAACAAATAATCTATTTCCTCTTTCAATGCCTTCTTTTTCGTTAACGGAACAGAATAGGCTCTCATACAGATTGGGTTTGAGTCTACCAGCTTCATGTCATACTGTAGCAAATTTGTATGTCCTGGTTTATCTGTTAATACATCTGTATGTTCCTCCAGAACCTGTTGAACTCTCTCCCTCTGATGTTTAGTCAGATGCTTACTGACTTTTACTTGTGCGGCTGTCTCACAGGGATGTAATGGGTATTCATGTGAGGTGAGTGGTTCCTTTTTCATTTTAGTTGCGATAGCCAAGGTCAGTAAGGGGGTGCTTTCCTGGAGTGGTCTGTCCAGATACTTCTTTAAAAGGTTTACATGATATACCTTCTCCTTCCCCTTTTTGTCAATTTTATAATTTGTTCTAGACACCTTCTCTAGAACCGTATATGGACCTTGCCATCCAATTTGCAACTTATTCTTTCTGCCGGGTAGTAGAAGAAGCACCTTCTCTCCCACAGCTAATTCTCTGTCCTTTGCTTTCCTATTAAAATACGCTGCATGTTTCTTCCTGGCTTGTCTCAAATTATCATTTGCCAGTTTCCATCCAGCTTTCAGACGAGTGGTCAGCTCGTTCACATATTGATATGATGAGGTAACAGTCTCTTCTGCTTTCTCATCTGTCCAGGTCCTTAATAAAGCTTCTAATGGACCTTTTATGGGCCTCCCAAATAGCAGGGTTGCGGGAGCCATCCCGGTTGAACTATGTGGTACCTCCCGATACGCAAACAACGCGGCGGGCAGAAATTGATCCCACATATCCGGTTTTTCATGTGCCAGCTTCCTCAGGATAGAAATGAGAGTCCCATTGAACCTTTCTACCTGGCCGTTCCCTTGTGGATGGTACGGACTACAATGAAAGTGTCTGGCTTGAAATAGCTTAAAAACTTCTTCCGTTAGTTTCTCTTTGAACTGTGAGCCATTATCAGTCAAGATTTGATGCGGGAATCCTAATCTTGTGAATATTGTAAGTAGTGCCTCTGCTACATGTTTCGAATCAATTGATGGCAGGGCTACCGCCTCTCCCCACATAGAACAAGTGTCCACCAGAGTAAGGATGTAACTGTTCCTCCTCTTGGTCCGAGTGAGAGGTCCCACAATATCCACTGCAACCCTCTCAAAAGGTGTTCCCACTATGGGCATTTCCCCTAGAGTTGCAGGAGCAGTCCAGTGCTTTGGAGCTACCCTTTGACATTCTGGACAGGATTTGACATATCTTTTTATATCCTCCGTTATCACTGGCCAGAAGTAATGACAAGCTATACGCTGTCCTGTGGCGCTGATCCCCATGTGACCACTGAAGGGAATCGCATGCCCTAGTTCCATCACTTTATCCCTATATGAAGCGGGAAGAACCAGCTGGTTGTGACCATTTGTTCCAGTTCCGGCCTTCCTGTATATCAATTTATTCTTCATAAAGTACGCTCCCTTGCTTGGAGGTGTGTGGCATTTGGGCATTTTTTTTAAACATGGCTTGAGTGTCCTATCCTCAGCCTGCGCCTTCCTCATCTCCTCTGGATGAGCATTTATAGGTTCACCTTCTTCCTCCTTTTTCTGTGACCTGGTCTGCACTGTCGCCATGATCACAGGTCTCTCGGGATTCCCCAAGAAGACGTATCTACACCGCAATATCAGAGGGTAGATTGGTTCATCTATCACTGCTGCTCTGATTTCTCCTTCCACATAGCGAGTTTTCACCGTTATCCTTGCGATGGGAAGTGTCATGAGTGGTATGTCCTTAGTCGCCCCTTGTATTTCCACTGTTTCTGTAGTATACTTTCTTGGGTCCACTAGGCTAGACTTCACAACTGAATCATAATCCAAACCTGTATCATATAGGCACCTTATGGTGACCCCATTACAAATAACATCCTCACAAACTGGGGTGTGATAAGGTTCCTGCTGTCCATTAGGATTAACCTTTAATCTTTGTTTCCCCGATTTCATTGCAGCAATGTTTGAAGGTTTCCTTTTACAAAATTCGGTGTTATGGTTGTCTTTCTTACACCATTTGCATCATCTCTTTCCTTGGTTAAACGGTTTTCTTTCATTATATTTTTGGTCATTGAACTGTGAGTTTCTATCACGATAATCATTTCGTGGCCTATCAAAATTTGTCCTGCCTTTATTACCTCGTTCTCTGGTATCAAATTTACTAAATTGCTGTGGAGCTTTAAAATTTGCTATGTGCTTCTTTTTAGTGCCACTTACCTCTGCCTGGGCTGCCTGATACCTCTCAGCGACATTTAAAACGTCCCCAACCTCTCTGCACCATGTTCCATGAGAAATTTTCTCAGGTCTGGAGCCATGGACTCTCTTAATTGCTCTATCATGATCATCTCTTTGAGATCTTGGGTCTTCCCCAGAGCAGTCCACTTCTCCAAATAGGTTTCCAGTCTGGCAGAGAATTGGTGGTATGTCTCCCCAGACAACAGTTTGGCATTTCTAAACTTCTTACGATAAAATTAACCATTCTTTTCATATCTCAATAACAAAGCCTGCTTTAGCATGTCATAATTGTCTTGGTCGTCTCTATTCATCTTAGCAAAGACTTCATAAGAAGTACCTCTAAGCCCTTGGGATCACTTAAGACTCCACCTCTCTCTCTCTCTCTCTCTCTCTCTCTCTCTCTCTCTAACCCATACGTAGTAACTAATAGTTCGAATCTACTGAGGTACCCCTCGATGTCATCGTCTTTCTCAACAAAATGGTCTAAATGAAACCCCATAGCTGAGGTTGAGGCTCCCTGACTAGGCGTAGCATCTGAGGGAAAGGGGCTGGCACCATTTTCAGGAGCATGGCCTTGTAATTCCAGCTCCCTTAGTCGTAATTCGTGCTCCCTTTGCACTCTTCTATCTTCTGCCTCCCTTTGCTGTCGTTTTTCTTCTGCCTCTAATTGGAGCCTTTTAATCTCCCTATCTGCCTCCAATGCCTTAGCCTCTTTGTCAGCCTCAATCTCCAGTCTCTTAAGTTCTTTATCAGCCTCAATTTGTAACCTCTTCTCTTCAGCTAACCTCCTATCTTCCCTTTCAATATACTTGTTACATTCTGAAGTTACAAGTACATACTGAATTAAAACCTGACCATCCATGTTCATTTCCTTCGCCGTCAGCACAGCAGCCGATCTAAATTTTGCTAGATCTGCCATACTCTAACACACAAATTAACACTGACTAAGGTAATTCCAAGTATATAATTACTAAGGTAATATATTAATTAATTAATTAATTACCACTGGCTGTGAAGATTCATCAACTTTTATTTTCCACTTTTTATTTTAAGGGACACTTTTAAATTTATTCCCTTATGCCCCCACTAGTTTAATTCCCAGACCAGGAGACCCTAATATCTTTGATACACTTAATCCCCGGACAAGACCCCAATATTTGTAGTGGTTTTTTGATGTTATTGTATGGTTGTTATGTTACCTAGTGTACTGGATGAGGTCAGCTGTGAAGGCTACTGAGATAACAGTTTATGTGAGTACAGAAGGCCTTTCTGCTACCACTTACGACCTCAGACAGACCTATTCTACTATAATGAATGTTAGCTACGTTAAAAGTCTAGGGTACTGAAATGTAATGTGTAGGTAATAAAATACACAGACACACACATGTAAATAATAAATCTAATAATAATAATAAACTCTATAATACACTGAACTAACTCTGGCTGTTATAGTTTAAGTTTGAAAATTTTTTTTTAATTTATTAGTCCTGAATCAATTGTTTCTTTTGGTCAGAACATATGAAATAATATGTATTTATCAATGAAATGCATATATATATTGCATAATCAAATGTAATTTTTGTACATAGGTATATTATTACAATGGTTAATATTAATAATATCTACAATGTCTTGTAGAGAATTTCAAAGGCAGTAGACTACAAACTGAGGAAAGAACAAGCAGGATTTAGAAAGAACAGAAGATGTGTAGACCATATATTCACTCTCAGGAACATTATAGAGCAGTGCTCAGAATGGCAAAGACAGCTTTACATAAATTTTGTTGATTTTGAAAAGGCTTTTGACAGCATACATAGGGACAGTTTGTGGAAAATACTGAGGGCTTATGGAATTCCAAGCTGCATAGTGTCAATCATAAAAAGCCTCTATGCCAACTTTACGTGTAGTGTTGGGCAGAGCAACCTAACCTTCGAGGTGAAGACAGGAGTACGACAGGGATGCCCCTTATCAACAACTCTATTTTTAACAGTCATAGACTGGGTGATGCGCCAGACAACAGAGGGCAGTCCAAGAGGAATAAGATGGACTACATTTTCAACATTGGAAGATCTGGAATATGCAGATGACATTGCACTGCTGGCACATTCACATCAACACATCCAGGAAAAAACGGATAGACTTAATAAATTTAGCCAGCAGGTGGGCTTGAACATCAATTTAAAGAAGTCTGAGGTCATGGCGCTCAATGTGAGCAACCCTGAGCCCATATCAGTAACGAATCAGCAACTGGTACAGACAGATACCTTCACATACCTAGGAAGCATAGTAACACCAGACGGTGGGGCAGGCAAAGACATCAACATCAGAAAGAATAAGGCAAGAACAGCCTTCTTTAGCCTAAATAACATCTGGAAGTCCTCCCAATACAGCACAAGCACAAAATTAAGATTATACCAGAGTTGCGTGCTTTCTGTGCTTCTCTATGGTGCGGAATGCTGGAGAGTCACAGAGAAGGAAATGTCAAAATTGTCCTCTTTTCACACAACATACCTAAGAAAAATTCACCGAATCTTTTGGCCGAATACCATCACCAACCAAGATCTGCTTACTCGTAGCAAGCAAGATGACATGCATACCATCATAGCTGGCCGACGCTGGAGCTGGGTTGGTCATGTCCTCAGAAGAGACCCCGATGCCATCACAAGAACAGCTATGCTTTGGACCCCTGAAGGAAAGCGAAAGAGAGGCCGACCAAAAACAACTTGGCGGAGGACTGTGGAGGCTGAGATGCAAAGAATGAACCAGAGTTGGGGCACTGTACGAAGGATGGCCACAGACCGTGCAAAGTGGAATCAATTTGTTGTTGCCCTACAAGACGCCACTAGGCGTGATGGCCACTGACTGCTTTGACGGTCGGCGGTTAAGGATCGAAGAAGAAGAACAATGTCTTGGGAAAAACTAGCACTGGATGTTTAGTTGGGGTGGCGTCATCATGCCCAATCTATGGCTACAAAGTTCATTGTCCTTGACATATGGACTGATGTTAATGTTTATATAACAAGATTTTATTTCTTTATTGATGGTGGAAATAGTTTATGAATCTCCAGCAGGCCAGGTTTGCACTTAATTGGCCTGTGACGATGTAGTACAGAATTCTTGTGGCCCACTCCTCTCAGTTGCTGGAGTAAAATGTTAGGCTGCACAGACACCCGCTCTTGTACTTCTACAAAAGCATCTGGCACAATC
The DNA here is from genome assembly GCA_024509875.1 of Oreohelix idahoensis. NCBI lineage: Eukaryota > Metazoa > Mollusca > Gastropoda > Stylommatophora > Oreohelicidae > Oreohelix > Oreohelix idahoensis. The sequence goes on from JAMPIV010009780.1 coordinate 203,095, forward strand.
GTAGTGCCAGATCAGAAACTCTGAAACCAAAATTTCTGCCATGTGTCAACACTCTGTTTACTTCGCCTCTCTTACACACAACACAGCAAAACAACATTACACAGATTGGGTCAGATCTCTCTGACCAACTTAGCACATCTCACCCAGTTGTTATCAAATAGTACCAGTTTCCCAAGACTGCATTGCATCCGAAATATGTTCAATAGTTTCCTCTTCCATTCAATAAGGTGGGTGATATGTTCCCACTGATCTCAATTATAGATCCGCCTTCCATAGTCTTAGATAGGTTTTCATATATTATTTGTTTGTCTCTAGACCCTGGACTGCTGCTGGGGACCTAGAGCAAGCACTCACTTGTCGTAATCATTTTTCATGATATGGCAGTATCAATCACTCAAAATATTAAAATAAACAAGATAAATGCTTTTTCCCTTACCACAATTCAGAATTGAGAACACAGTTACGTAGTACTAGCAAAACTCAGCTGAGCTGCTGGCTAGATTAGGGCGTCCCACTGATTTTTATTTATTATTTCCTGGAAATCACCTCTAGCAGTAACATACTGTGTCAATGGACAGTCTTCTATCAAATGGCACAAGCGTGCGTCTCTTTCTCAATAATATGAATGCTTTTGTCCAATCAGCGGACTTCCCCTCTAACTTTTTCAAATATTCAAACTAAAAGTCAAATTTCAGTCCAGTCTCAGTCTAGTATGTAGTATTTTTCCCAAAATTACACTTGTTTTTTGGACTAACTACATGAAAAAAACTACACAAATCTGCCCCACTAAGTTATTTTTAGCTACTATCCTCCGACTTTGCACCTCGTTCATCTGCAGTTTGATTTTTGCATTTTTAGTCTCAAGGACGCCAAAATGTAACTTTAGTGAAAATATGCACAAAAAACTGTTCGCTAGTCTGATTGGAACAATACAGTCTTTCGTCAATATCTTCCGTGTTATCTGTCCGTCTGTATAATTAAAAGTATATTATTTCTCTGCTCAAGATGGGCTATCAAACTAGCTAGGTTTTATTTTCATAAACTTATTATTGAGAAAAAACCTACTTTTCTCAAGGTTAGTTTTGAAATTTGTTTTTGAACCTTCGTGTACGGCGTTTGCCGCTATATTTAAATTAAAACGACCAATTACGGTAAAACGTCTAAGATACGTCTGTTTCTAATAAAAGCTAAGGTCTTTTTTTCCATTTCCTTACATTGTGTCAACTAGTGGCGTAATTTTTTCCTTTAAACTACAAATTGCGTCTTTTTTTTTTAGCATTTAGATTCAAACACGTGTTCCGACCGTCATATTTTTTTTCTTTTATCTCCGTTACCCTCCCGTCTAAAAGGGTAAACCGTTTAGTCTGCACGTTCCAACTAATTAGTTTTAATGGCGGTAGAAAGCGCTGGCGTAGGTGAAGAAGCCTCGGCATATCTTGCATATATTTTTATCCCTACGTGTTATTTTACCCGTTATCTTTATAATTGGAGATATTTTAACGTTGTATCACTGTATTTTCACCACAAATAATAAGAATTCCACTGAGTATATCAGGGAGGGTGCTTGAACGAGCTGAGATTAATAATTGCTTAATTCTTCATGTCACAAACCAAAATGTAACATATGATTCATGTTATTTATACGTGGCTTGTTGTCCTCAAATTGGGGTATGATAATTCTTGTGTGATCACTACCAACACAGCCTCACTAGCCACACTCGTTCATAAACTCAACAGAAGTCGGTTGTACAGTCGCATGAACATATATATTTCACCAATACAGAATCCTGGACATCGGTAACATCATGTATGACTAACATATGAATAACAAGTCGGTAGCACCTAACAATAGCTTCAGACACATCTCATGTTACACTGCTCAACGTAACATGACTGCTGGCGTTCTTGCGCACACAGTCGCCTTACTTCTACTATCTGGGCCTCCTCTAGTGCAGCATGCATCTCGCACTAGGAATCTCCTAGTCAGATCAACCACCAATAACCTCTGACTGCCTATGACTCTAAAGTTAACACAGACGCGGCATACACTCCACGCGTATACAATTTACAACTAGGCCTTAATATGACTCCTAAAGTCAACACAGACGCGGCATCCTCTCCTTGCATATACAATTCACATTTCGGCCCTAAAACATCACTTCTAGACTCAACAGTCTAACAACAATCACTTCATATAATATGTCACATCTGACCCGTCTTCCATAACGGCCATATCACTTCTAGACTCCACAGTATAACAATAATCACATCAGATAATATCACATCCGACCCGTCTTCTTCAACGATCAGTCACACCACTACTTCTAACATTACAAACTCCTCTCGGTCATACAGACAGTACACTGTCCGACATGCTCTCCACGAGCTCACGTGAATCTCACCAACGTATGACACCCCTGAACAACACTACAAATATATAACTTTAGAAATAACACATGACCGTGATACACTCGCAACAATGCTAGCGACATTCAACCGTAACAACCGTTCACTCTGTTACCCACACACACCTTGAAACATACGTCATGTGTTTCATGACACTTCATAAAAGATGGCGGATCAGATATAAGTTACAATTTGCCGAACGCAGCATTATTCTTGATTTCTGAAATATGTTATGAAGACTCCCATGAGATGGAAGCATCATTATTCTTCTATCTACAACTCTGCCAAGAGTAATCTTGAGCGAAGGCGGATACCTTTGAAGACCCATAATAGATACTCTTGAGTTTTGGCCACTGTTGAACCACTACTGACAAGCAAAGGAGACAATTCCGTGACAACCCTGTACAATGTACATACAGTAAATATACATATCAAGTTTCTGCTTCATTTCTATTTCCATCGTACAATTACGTAGTAATGTACCTATTAAGATTACGTATTTCGAATATAAGAAAGTATTCAGTGGGGTACTGGAAGATGAGACAGGTCTATATTTCGGAGCTGGCATTTGCTGATGATGTTGCCCTGATTGCTAAATCAAAGGCACATCTCCAATCCAACCTGCAAGTCTGGAAGGAAGAGCTGGAGAAGAGAGGGATGGTCATAAGCAGCTCAAAAACAAAATCCATGGAGATATCACGAGAAGAAAGAAAACATCAGATTAAGCTGGGAGAACAGGTCCTGGAGCAAGTCGACCACTTTAAATACCTCGGAGCTATTATAGATCGAAAGGGAAGCATCAAAGAAGAGTTGGCCACTCGAAAAGCAGCAGCTGGGAGACTTTTTCAGGCCATAAATCGAGGATTCCTCAGCAAGAGAGAGGTTGGTAAGAAAACGAAGATGGCTGTATACCGCTCCACCTATGTCCCAGTCTTGACATACGGATGCGAGTCATGGGCAATGACTACAACCCATAAAAGCGAGATCCAAACCTCAGAAATGAGGAATCTGAGGAAGGTGGTTGAAGTAACAAGAAGAGACATGGTACGCAACCAGACGATACGTCAAGGCCTTAAATCCTACCCCCTGCAGACCCAAGTAGAACAGTCCCAATAAAGATGGTTTGGCCATGTCTGCAGAATGGGAGAAGATCGGATACCACGACAAGCATGGGAAACAAAGAGCCAAGGATCCAGACCCCGAGGACGACCCAGAGTCCGCTGGGAGGACAACATTAGACAATCTTTGAAGATTCGAGGACAAGAATGGAACCAGGCCAGGAGGAAGACAGCCGATAGGATAGTCTGGCGCTCTCTCTTCCAAACCTCTACACCTCACGGTAGAAGGGGAACGACTAAGTAAGTAAAGTAAGTATTTCGAATATATAATACTTAATGCAAGTTCAACATCGTATTCGACTATTGCATACTGTATTTTTCAGCAGCCACCTACTGCTGTAAATTATATTTGGAATCTTTTTTTTTTTTAAATTGGCATCGTGCTTATTTCGAATCCCTTCGAATGCGCATGATTGCGGGTAGAGAGTCTACTGTATCTGTATTGTAATAACTATAAACATTATAACTATTATTATTATTATTACTACAAACATAAAAAAGCTCCATAATTTCTTTTTAAATTTTTTTATCTACTCCCACAAAACAGATTCTGTGTGACTTGTTGTGACGTGACGGATGGTAGAGATGCAAGACCACAGAGCAACGTCCTAATTTACCACGATGTTGAAGTTCCTGTTATTGTTACTATCCCCATTTTTAGCTTCATCGCAAATGTTATTAAAAATGTAGTCGTTTCCAGATACTACAACACGTGGAATATAACGAAATTTATTGAACACGTTTTATTTTAATACAGGAAGAAGTTTAACTAACGTGGCAGTGAATTACATTTGAGGACTTACATTAGGAAGATACTTAGATGAAAAGCAAGACGAATGAAATAAGATTGAAATGGAGTTATCAAAGTAAAGAGGAGACATGACGAGGAAAGATACTATGTAGAAGAGATGACGTAAATAAGGATAATGTGACGATAATGGTGAACAATTTAAAACAAAAAAACGAAGTAGAAGGATAAATCTTAATAATTGTTGATCGGTTGTACAAATATTGTGTTCCGTGCCCTCTTTATATGTGTGTGTTTTGTTCTTGTTTATCAACTGTGTGTTTCTGTGTGGGAATGTTTGCATTTGTAAATGCATATCTTTGTGTGTATGGTTGTCTGACAGCGCCTATTCGTGTACAAGTTGTCAAATTTGTTAACAGATGTTTGTTCAGATAGTAGCATCATTAGTCCGTTCACACGTACCACCTATTTCACGTTCATGCATCCGAATCTCCATAATGCTTCAGCGGTTCTCATAAATTTTTTTACGATCACGACTCAATTTTCACAATAAATGAAGCTTGGGACCCATGTACGTGTAAAATTAAGTTATTGGCATTAAGGGAAACGTGAGATATGCAACGCATCAGTGTTTCCGGCGACTCAAAATTACGTCGCGACTCACTGATTGAGAATCATGCCTTTAAGGCATTAAGTAATTAATTTCTTGTTTTCTATGTTTCAAAGCTATATTATATTATCTGTGCATCACAAAATATAAATGATATATACTTTCTACAGCACGTCTTCATATTTTTTATATAATTGCATTTTGTGGTGTCTTCTTCTTCCGTCCTTAGCCAAAGACCGACCAAGCAGTCAGAGGCCATCACGCCTTGTGGCGTCTTAAGGGCAACAGCAGATTGATTTTCTCTGTTGTAGTTTCCCATTACGCCTAGCCATATTTTCTAACTAGCATTGTTCAAACACTTTTCCTTGTGAATTCCAAAATACAGAGTCTCGCGGGTTGTCTCTCCTTGCTCTGCAGTGATGGTTCAACAATGGCCAAAACCTAGAGTATCTAATGTGGGTCTTCAAAGGTATCTACCTTCGCACAAGATTACTCTTGGCAGAGATGCTAATTGAAGGGAGATGATGCTTCTACCTTGAGGGAGTGTTCAGAAGTCAAGAACAATGCTGAATGTGACTTAGCAAAGTTATCTTAGTATTTGCCCGCCGCCTTTTCTGAAGAGATATATTGGATGATTTAGCTCGTTAAGCCGCCAACTGAATTAACAGTAAAATTCTTCTTATTAGCTCTGTATATAAATATATTAAAGCTACTGATTCATACATGTGCATTTCTCTCTGTAATAACCAAATCAACTATGGCTTTGTAAAATAACATGTAAAAAAAATTAATGATCAATTATTTTAACAGAAGTAAAATGACTATGGGTGATAGATGTGATGAAGTAAAAATTTTGTCCTCATTGAGGTTAAGGTGGATTTGATTAGATTTGCAAAAACCAAATTTTACAAAGTTCATAGAATACTGGGCTTCTATAAGTATGACTTGCCAGATCTCTGAATGCGGCTTCTGCTGTTTTGTCAATCTGTTTTCTGTGACGAGGGCACGTCCCGAGAGATGGAGCAGGGAGTAACCTCTCCTGGTGTCAGTGCTAATATCTCCACAGCCCGTTGAACGAAGCCGTCTAGTGTCAACAACAAGAGTCTGAATCATAGATTCGTAGCGTTGAATCGTACCACAAATGATCTTGTAGCCTCGTTCCACAAATGATCTTGCAGACTCGTACCACAAACCCAATTTGGGAAATACAATCTCCGGGCACAGTTTTAAAATAGACACGGCAAGTAGCTTAGATGCCTCGAACACATGGCCTCGGTAATTTTAGAATCCCTCCTATGATGGGTGCTCCCATTCCTAAGTCTCCAGTCTTTGTATTTATAAAGTCAGGTTTTCTCTGTCTGGTCTTGTAATTTGGAATCCTGTCTTTTTCTCTCTCGCTCTTGGAGTTGCTTATTTGACGTTGCAGTGCAGTGTGTTTTAACCTCCGAATTTGCTAGGTTATATCACACTTGTCGCTCCAAGCCCCTGCATTGCGTTTTCCGACGAAACTTCCAAACATAACAAATGTATATTTTCTGCTCTCATTTAATCCAATCCACGAGCAATAATGAAGTGGGTCGTTAGTCATTACCTTCCCCCTCGTGTTTTAAAATGTTAATATGATCTTTATCCGTTTACTCTTAGGTAACCTTTCAAATCAGACTTGCACGATGGTCAATCCATATCCTCGCTAATTTGTCTCCCCAGACGGGTTTCTCTGTAATAATTATTACAGAAACTTCTTGACGGAAGTGCTTAAGTAATTATCACCCGTACTTCAGTTTCTTTCACCATACAGATAATATACTGACGCACATTAAAAACGCACCACCTGTATAATCCAGGAACAGAGTGTGAAATGTAAATATAAGTGTTTACAAGTTTACGTATTTGGAATCTTTATTCATTTTTCTATGAATCCATGCTGGTCATTAATTTGTACATTTGATTGTTATGAAATTCATTGCATTCTGTGCAGGCAAGGGAGAAAACCAAAAATGCAACCAATAAAAAAAATTCATTCACACTATCCTCAGTATCTGGTATGTCCACCGTGTGCTTGCAAACAAGCTTGGCAGCGGCTCCGCATGGAACGCACAAGTCTCTGAAGGAAATTCCGGGGAATCAAGTTCCATTCACGTGTAAGAGCAGCTTCGAGCTGTTGCAGATTAGCTGGAGAACCTTGCCTGTAGACTCTGCGTCCAAGCTCGTCCCACAGATGTTCTATAGGGGACATGTCTGGTGATAGGGCAGGCCAATCAATCGTCACAATGTTCTGCTGCTGCAGATATTACTGCGTAATGCATGCGGTGTGCGCACGTGCGTTATCATGCTGGAGAAGCTGCAAGTCTGGATAATTTGTGAACGCAGGAGCAACCAATGCATCCAGAACCTCATCTCGATATGTCACAGCATTAACATTTCCACGGAAGACGTGAAGAGGCAAGCGATGGTGAAAACTGAATCCTCCCCAAATGTGAATACTGCCACCTCCAAATCGGTTGTGCTGACGAACACATCAATCTGCAAAGCGCTCTCCACCCCGTCGCCAAATCCGCATACGTCCATCAGCAAAGAAAATGTTGAATCTGCTCTCGTCTGTGAATAGGACAGCATTCCACTGCAGTCTAGTCCATCTGACAAGTTGCTCTGCCCATTGCAGGCGCTGCTGACGATGTCTGTGAGTCAAGTTTGGCCCAACATAAGGTCGTCTTGCAGTAAGGCCTGTATCTCTGAGTCGTCGTAGGACTGTCATTCGAGAGACTTGCCCACGTCTACCAACTATTGCTCTTGCTGTTTGACTTTCCGGGAGAGAACGATTCCTTAGGTGACTCAGCACAATATGACGATCTTGCGCAGGGGTAGTAACTCGTTGTTGGCCACTCTGAAGTCTATCCCGGGCACTGCCAGTGGTTCCGTAACGTTCATTGAGACGTACAATAGTGCTGTGGTGGCAATTCATCCTTCTGGCAATGGCCTGCGAGCTCATTCCGGTCTCCAACATACCAATGGCTCGTTGGCGGTCGTTTTCAGATAGTCGTAGCATTTCAAGCACATGTACTGGGAGTTTTCTCTCAACGGCCTTTTTATACCGAGTATACTGCCACAACGCGTGCACATTTTCAGGGTCATAGCTGTTGGGAATCGTGTTGCACGTGTAACTTTCATTGTTTTCATGTAGTCTGTACACAAACCCGTGGGTTGAATCATGCACTTTCCATTCCAGCAGCCATTCGCTCTCTACCTCATGACAAACACGGGGAAAATCCATTTCCACACTTTTTTTCCAGGTTCTCGGCATCAGTATATGTATTAGTGGTGCGTTTTTAATGTGCTTCAGTTATAGATTACATTCGTTGACCACGGAGATTTTCACAGACAAAAGTCTGGTCTTCCTTTGTCGTCGGACGCAAAATTGTCGCGATGAGCAGTCAACACCCCATGTGTATAATCTCTATGTCTGGGTGGGCGGAAATGTGTTACGTAAAAAGTCAACAATCATTTTACGGCCATCGTACCTTGCCTGTCTGGGTAAACTCGCTCGGCGGTAACATTAATCTGCCAGGCAGAGGTCAATTAGCCATGAAATGTCATGAATACAGTATGGAAAAGGGTAGCCGAATCTAATGTGCGTAATAAATGAAGAAATAAATGGATAATGTACGCGAGGAAGAAGAGGCATAACAGAACACGATAAAATGTCATCACACAGAGAAGCACGTGTGGTATCAGACTGACCATCTTTTGGTAGCTGTCGTGAAGATGAAAATCAAGAATGTGTACATCTACATGTAGCTTCAGTGATGAGTCTGAATCCTATCTTGGCTATCATTCAAAACATTACACCGTACAGAAATTATGTGAAGTCAAACAACCAATCAAAATCGCAGCTCGGTACACGCCATGCTAATATTTTGTAAGGCCTTTTAGTAGGAAGACGAGAAAGTGTAGATGTTGGCAATTTTTCGGAAAGCAATTTGCAGTTATGAACGGAATATATCAATGATGAGGAACACAATTTTATACTAGGGATCATTAGCAATTGGCAGATATCTATAATTTCACTGAAAGTGGTGTAGAACCGGAGAAAATGTGTATTTAATGCATCGAAGCATGAATCATGTTGTGCTTTGCCATGTTTAGGCTGCTCCAGTGAACAGTGGGTTAATCTAGACATGAGAGAAATACTGCAATAGATAGAGCTTAGCCCTAAGAATAATATAAGCTTTGGATGAAGGAAATCCGTTCAGAGAAAAAGAAACTAGAACGATTTCAAGTTTTTCATATTAGCACAGGACGCCTAAGATTGTCACTTTTCCTAGTCTGCAAAACAATTTGGCCTTGATGCTTTCTCGTACGGGAAACGTTGACCTATAAAAGGCGGAAGGTACCAATAGTCATTCACTTGCCACACAATTTGAAACTTCAGACACGAGCGAAATCGTCTATTACCAGACTCCATTGCCATCTACAGGGTAACACAGTCTGTAGAGCCATTAAAAGCCTGCATGTATTTGAGGGTAAGAAAGAATGTAACTACATATGTATAAATAATTATATTATTAATATGTGCCTTATAGAAGTGGATAAGTGTGTGTGAAATCACTGTGTAATTCTTGAAGGGAATTAAAACATATGTTAGCTCAATGTAATTGTGAAATGAAAGCAGATCGACGTGTAGATTGTGATGTTTGTTTTAGGAAAGTATTTTGAAGATGTTAAGCTTACTGGAATGGACCACCTTATTGGAAAGATGGAAAGAATTGAAAAAATTATTTTACTGTACAAATAACATAACTCTTTCCACAAGGCCATTTGATTGTAAGGAAGCAAATCATGGACAAACTAACCAGAGAGTTACTGGAATAGTGGGCTATTAATTAAATGAATTATGTTATTTTTGACTTGCTATGATTCTCATGAGTAATCACATCTTGTCTGATCTGTCTCATCTTACCTCCTGACTGGATAGATATTCAGTGAGCAATACTACGTAGGTTATATGTGTATTATATTTCAGGTTATATCCTGCCTTGAAGAGTTTATTAAATTCTACGTGCCGAAGTCAGCTGAAGGAAGCTTTTGTTGTTCTGAGCCCTTGTGAAATGTCAGAGGGTCTTCAACAGTGCCACCTTTAAGACTGGAAAAACCGTAGTTGTGGGATTCTTTCCAGTTCCATTGTTGGGCCAGGCCTAGAAGTACATTCGAAGATAAGTAGCCTTGTTTGGGGCTACTTGACTTTACAAAAAAACCGTACCACATAAAAGAAATTAAAAATTTAAGATTATAAGAATCTAGAGACTATGGAAAATATAACCTACGAGTTATTCTCTACAAGTGAACATTGAAATGATGACACAAGTCTGTGGTGTTAAAGAACTTAGCAAATGCCATTATATACTGCTCAAAAAGTTAAAGGCCACTTTCAATTTTTAGGTCATTTCAACTATGCTGTTTTTTTTTAAACCTGAACACTCAGTCAAAAAAGTTTTGCTGCATTTTGTTGCATGCTTAAACAATGTTTGTTAATCTGACAATAAATCAAATCTGTGTTACGTGTGTGTACCTCCAAGGTCAATCAAATGCACGTGGTGGAAAGGGAAATAATACATGTTTGAAAATGCTTCCTATGGCAAAGTCTGTTGATAACATTGCTGAAATTTGCTTTTCACGTGCAAGTCGTGACTATGGTGAACACATTTCATCCACTTTTCGGAAGGAACGGGCAATGGGTATGTTTGTAACATTTACCATTTTAGCCATGGCTCAGCGAAGACGCTTGACCAATGTTGACAGATGGAGAGCGATGGCATGGCTGCAGGATGATGTAGGGCTGCGAGAAGTTGCTAGGAGATTAGGAGTTGTCCACTCTGTCATACAAACTCTGCGTGATCGTTATAATGCAACCGGCAGTGTCGCAGAACAACGCAGGTCAGGACGTCCAAGGTCTACCACAAGACATGCTGAGCGATGGCTAAAATGGTAAATGTTACAAACATACCCATTGCCCGTTCCTTCCGAAAAGTGGGTGAAATGTGTTCACCATAGTCACGACTTCCACGTGAAAAGCAAATTTCAGCAATGTTATCAACAGGCTTTGTCATAGGAAGCATTTTCAAACATGCATTATTTCCCTTTCCACCACGTGCATTTGATTGACCTTGGAGGTACACACACGTAACACAGATTTGATTTATTGTCAGATTAACAAACATTGTTTAAGCATGCAACAAAATGCAGCAAAACTTTTTTGACTGAGTGTTCAGGCTTTAAAAAAAACAGCTTAGTTGAAATGACCTAAAAATTGAAAGTGGCCTTTAACTTTTTTTGATCAGTATAAATTGTGATATAAAAATATAAACATTTGTTCGTTTAGCACAGAAGAAAGACAGTTTTCATCAAAGATCAAGAAAACAGATGAAGATGAACTTTAATTAACTTTAAATGTAATTTAAATACTTGACAGTGAAACCATATATATATATTTTTAATTCATTTGAGTTTATTTGAAAATTATCTAACAGAACAAAGAAAGATCATGTACATAAATAAATTATAGATTGTACCAACAGTCTTTATTGAATTATTTAAGTTTGGTTCTTAATTCTTGTTGGTTAGTTCATTACCCCTAGCAGAGTCAGTGTCTAAGGTTAGTCTGGAGACGGGCACCATAGAAACCTAAGATAGTACATTACCATCTCATCTAGGAACCTATACAGCTTGTCTATACCTTTGATGTCGATACACCATTACTATTTTCAGAGAATGAGGTATTTCTAGTAAGACCAGTCCCTTATCTGGCACTATCCTGGTGTCATCTGATACATCTATTTGTCCAGGATATTATCATCATCATTATATGTTTCCTCTCGCTACAGCTTCAATCAAGAGTTTGATGTTGTGTATCTCAGTAGTCTTAATTACTTAGCCGTTCCACTTCAACTCTGCAGTGTAGAGGCTTGCCAGAGAGAGCGATATACTATTCGTGCCATCGGCTGTCTTCTTCCACTCCCAGGTTCCAATCTAGTCCTCGGTCCTTTAGAGATTATGCAATGTTCTCCTCCTAGCGAACTCTTAGTCGTCCTGGAGGTGTGGATCTCTGGCTCTCTGTTTCCCATATTTATTTATCTGACAAGACCAAACCAAGAATTAACATTTGCAGGCACTGTATCCAAATCTGGCTGGAAACTTCATCATGTAAAATAAATTACAACATAAACCACCGCTACATGAGCATGTGCCTGTTTGGCGCAGGCTTTCTTTAAAGAGATCAGCTGCTGTGTTTGCTCCATGCTCCATAAGAAGTGCACAGAAAAATGATAATATCCAATACATACGGACTGTATTCTACACAAGATGATGGAGCAAATACGGATAACCACTGACAACAGAAAAAATAAAAATATTTATAAATAAGCAAGAAACCCGCCGATACATTACGAGACATAATTATGTACTACTTTCTTGCTGCATGTCCCGAAGGCGACACTAATCTCCTGCGATCATGTCGTTCCTTGCTATTCCATTTCAACTTCATTAAATCTATGTAGTCAAACTTATCATGACTTATGGTCAATGGCCGATGCTTGGTACATTTTGAAAAATGGAAAGGCCTGCGTACTCTTTTAATGCCGTCACGAAACAGTATCGATCATTACATTTTCCTGTGCCATCCCCTTTCCTTTATCACAACTCTAACATTATGTGTTGTTTTTTCTTCGTAGTTCAAGGTTTCTTGTATGTATGGGCCTAATTGACTATAACTTGCTAATTGCTTTGATCGCTGACCTTTGTTTGAAACTATTTTTACTCCTGGTGGTGTAGAGTGGCGTGTCTGTGTACGATTGTGTAACGCACTTCCAACTAATCTTAGGAGTGGAAGTGCCACCTGGATATATCGTTTATCGCTAGCTTGGCCAATTGTTATCTCAAACTTTCTGTCTAAGTAGAAAACCCAGGCTGTTGCCATATATGTTGTTAAAGTTTGCAAATGCCGTGCCCAAAAACACACGGTAAGTATCAATCTGGTGACAGATTAAGACACGGACAATAAGATAACGAATAAGATTTTTGGGGCACGAAAGCGACGTAATCGTTTCCTCCTAGATTATGTTGTAAGTAATAATTACAAGAAAGTGAAATCTTGAAAGAGATTATCAGTAGTAGATCTAAGAGGTGGTGAGTGTAAACATATAAAAACAAACGGAAGAGGCAAAACCTTATACGATCATGTATGTCAGATGCCTGAATTTTTTTATGACGCGCAGAGAACATTAGTTTATGTTGTCTTGAAAAACATTCTAGATAAACAAGGATAATTGGGGATAGATCCTTACCAAAATCAGCACATTATTTAACATTGGTTTGTCATTTGGGATGCAAATATAGGCTGCATTTGATTGGACTTTCGCCCACGAAACAATTTGGGCTGGCAAACGAAAATATTTGTTATAATCTAGCTCCCTGCAAGCCTACTTCACGTACTTCAAATTTTTTCAAAGAGAAATCACAGACAGCCAGGAACACAGACTATCAGGACCCAAATATAGGACAGGACAGAGGACCGGATGTGAATTCTATGATTAGAAGAGAGCGGCCCCGGAGAACCGACTTTGTGTTTTATGTTCTAGGATCCCAGTTCAAGTGCTAAATGTTAGACACATAACCCACCTGAAAAGACGGCATCTCAAATCAGTTGTCCGACAATATTCGGAATTTATCTTTGCAAAAAGTCTGTGTAGAGACGTCCGACAACTTGGGGATAAGTTGTACAATATACTTTATCATTTTATATTTGCATCTTTAGAGAAACATTTTGCTTGTGCATGTACAGTGGCGTATGATGCTAGCAACCTCATCACTGTAAATAACGTGCCACATAAACCCCCCCCCCCTGCAAGTACTGGTGACTGTTTTGTGTGGGTTTGCTCATAAGGAACCAACAACAGGGGTTGCCCCAAGCTCCATAGAGAGCAGGTAGTGGATGATGATATTATGATGTATATAGTTGTTATACAAGCACTTTATTAACTTTCATATATATATATATATATCTATATATATATATATATATATATATATATATATATATATATATATATATATATATATATATATATAAATTGTTGCCTATCACTATCCAAAAGCACTTTCACCCGACTCACTGGGGTCAATATTAACACTCAGGGAGGGTAAATTTATTCCGAAGACGATGGAAATTGTGGATGGAAGCGACAGGAGCTTAAGGCGCATATCAAGTTCCCAGTATTCAAAAGAGACATTTGTTTTCTTCTTAGGTTTTGGTACACGTTTGTGGTACAAATTGTCAGGAGTCTACGCTTGACTTGATAACATTAGCAATTACCTCGGTCGTGTGCAAGAGACGTGTTGCAACCACAAGATTTGACTTTCGACAAGATGTACAGTCCAAAACACCGATGGGACCCAACAGGGACTGAAGCAGACGCCAACCATCTAACTCCACACTGTAAACTGCGTAGCAAACTTGTAAAATATATTAACCCTTTCCACAAGTATTCAACTACTAAGTTAAATCATCCTATGATGATCAATATCATCAATTTCTTTTTTCTCTAAACAAAGTTATTTATTTTAAATATTGTTAAACTCTAAATGATTATTAAACATGTTGATCTATAACTTTAAAACTATAGTTGGATTAAGCACTACTGAGTGAATTGTATTTCTGCACCCGTATGACACTGTGTTAAGTAACCTAAACATATAGAACTATACAATTAATAAGTGCTGAATCACCTTCAGGCGGGGGCGCAAAAAAAACATCAACAACAAAAACTATCTAAATTTACTTCACAGAAAGGGCGGGAAGATTCAAAGTTCATGACGGTATAGAAGATCTCAGTTGTGATGCTTGCTTTCTTCACATTCCTTTGAGGCCCCTTAAATAGAAGCATCGCCGTTCATCTCTTTATATCTCTGTAAAGAGTGAACTTGAGCGAGGGTTGATATTTTTGGATACCCTTATCATTATACTCTAAGTTTGGCAGTAGTCAGCTCAAGGTACCTGACATCTCGTTCGCCCTCAGACTTCCACATTACTGACTCTAATAATGGCAGTAGTCAGCTCAAGGTACCTGACATCTCCAAGCAGTTTTTCCTGGAGTGAAGTAAGTTGTTACCAAATGCTACTCCGGTCCTGCTGTATACTGGGCAGGACTGCAGCAAATATTCTGTTGTCATTGGGCTGATGCTGCTGGTGCAGAGATCGTGTGTACCGATTTTCTACTTGTGGTATAAATGGTGCTTTAATCTGTTGTGTCTGGTGCGTAGCAGGAAATTGATGATTTGGTAGTTCCGGGTGTTTTTTCTAATTACATTTTCTCTAGTACTCCGTGCCCTGTCTGCACGATGCGGAGGTAGGTGACCACCAGTAGCTTTGGGTGGACTCCGTCGAGGCATGGGGTCAGACACCCTTCCCACCTGCCCGGGTCTCCTTGGGTCGAGCACCACCTCGTTGGGTCTTATTTGTATATGTCATCTTAAGGCGGTTTGTGTTAAACTATGTTGTGTATCTTGAGACCCAGTGCATCTGTCTTCTGCATGTATTTGGGACTGCTTCCCTACCTTTTGATTTTTCGTGACTTCCCTACAAGACAGCAGCATCAGCCTCTACATGACTGGTCTCTATCTGACTGGCATCTAAAAAAATGTAGAAAACTTCATAAACTTAAAAATTTAAGCAGCCATATTTACAAGGACAGATCACTCTACATCCGTTTAAATCTCTTCTGTTTCTCTGACCCCATTATTACAGAATCAGGGCTGATTGTAATGCCATTAACTAGTTTTTCTCAATGAGCAACCTAGCCAAAGCCCGCGCCATGTCTCCACCTCTAGTTCAGCTTGTATCTTGCCTGGTTCTTTCTCTCAATTTTACATGCGTGATCTTGCCAGATAATAATTTTTTTCCCTATTCTGCACGAGAACCCATTTATGGTAGCTTGTACCTTCCTAGTTTTCGGTTGTGCAGCTCTCCGTATTTCAGAGCCGTAGAATATGACTGATTTGACATGTAAGTTGACGATTTTTACTTCTGTATTTGAGATATTCCCAAATAAAATGAGAGCATATTTTTTTCCTTCTGTAATGATAATTTGATTTCCCTGCATATTCCTCGAAGTATAGTGCTACCAGGATTTATGAGTGAGTCCACACCTTGTGATGATGTTTCTCTAAGTATAGTCAGAACTGTATTTACCTCATTTATTCTTATAACTTTCGTCTTTTCCATGTGTATCTTGAGATCCAGTTGCAACAGCAAGTATTCTTATTTTGTGTTGCTTCTTGGTATGATTATGGGATAGAAACTGTCCCAGAACTGGATCTTCGTGTCCAAGTATGAATATGTAATTTGTGTATATGTGCAGCTGTTACGTACATTTATTACCTAAGGGGGTAGTCTTCGGTCCTGCCAAATGTACGCACCAGTCTTTATATATTTTAATGCAGCCAAGAGTTGAAGTATCATGTAAGTGTCGCCCCATGTCATTGAATGTTTATTGAGTAAATTAATGTATAAGGCCGCTCATAGTTCTGATCTAGCGGGAAGTCATCACAGTATGTCCTTCCTAGAATGGACAGACGGAGTCGTTAGCTCTTTTGAATTACCGTAGAGGGGAGGATTCCTACGAAGAAACAAAAGTTAATTGATTTGCATACTTCTTATGTTTATATGCCGTATTTTCGTAAAATGCCAAAGTCGTGGCATGGATACAGAGAGGTTGGTCAATACAGAACTCTAACCTGGTCGTATTGTTGTGGAAGACTTTGTTTGGATTGTTATATATCTATGCTACCTAAATATTGTATGAAGGAAGTCTGGAATTAGTGCGAGTATGACAAGAAATATTACTCAGTGAGAATTAATCCGTTGGTCATAGGATACGTCCTTGAGAGAAGGTCAACGGACGTTACTACAATACATATGCTATGGCAAAGGAGGTGATCGATCTTTAGTCACTTGAATGAGAGGACTTAATTGTAGAGGATCTTCATAAACTTGAAAAGTCAATGATCAACATTTTTGATGTAATGACCTTTTTGCAACTGTAAATATGACCGTCTTGTTCAACGTCGTATATGTCACGTTCAATAAAATATATGTACAATCATCACAGCCTTGTGTGCTGCCAGTCAATAACCAGTTCATCACTACTTGTTGGTGTTCGTGTTGAAGAACATTTTATTATCATTTTTTTTTAATGGTTTTTTTCATTTTTCATTTTCAAACTTGTTTTACCACATCGTTCCAAAGTAGGTCGTTTGTGGATGTGTGCTTTAATGCATACTATCATTTAGTTATATTGATTTCTTTTAATATTCTTTTCTTAATATAGTATAACTTTATGCATTTCATATATCTTGTTGTAGTTTTGACTCACCTCTCTCGGGTACTAAGTTCAAAAAAATTAATAGAATTAATTTTTTTTTAAGGGGAGGTGATAAGGGAGCTGTTACGTACATTTATTACCTAAGGGGGTAGTCTTCGGTCCTGCCAAATGTACGCACCAGTCTTTATATATTTTATTATTTGTGCGTTCGATTGATTCACGCACTGACGTGCACAATGCAGTGTGAGTTGCTTTGGACGCACGGGTAACCTAGTTTGGGAGAGAGTGACGTCATGTGAGTTCGGGGCAGTACGGACTGTGTTTATGTCCGAGGTATATTTCTTGGAATATTTTATTGGCAAGTTTGGAAGAAGCCATTACTTTTGTATGATCTCTACTGGTTCATGATGCAGCCAAGAGTAGAAGTATCATGTAAGTGTCGCCCCATGTCATTGAATGTTTATTGAGTAAATTAATGTATAAGGCCGCTCATAGTTCTGATCTAGCGGGAAGTCATCACTGTATGTCCTTCCTAGAATGGACAGACGGAGTCGTTAGCCCTTTTGAATTACCGTAGAGGGGAGGATTCCTACGAAGAAACAAAAGTTAATTGATTTGCATACTTCTTATGTTTATATGCCGTATTTTCGTAAAATGCCAAAGTCGTGGCATGGATACAGAGAGGTTGGTCAATACAGAACTCTAACCTGGTCGTATTGTTGTGGATGACTTTGTTTGGATTGTTATATATCTATGCTACCTAAATATTGTATGAAGGAAGTCTGGAATTAGTGCGAGTATGACAAGAAATATTACTCAGTGAGAATTAATCCGTTGGTCATAGGATACGTCCTTGAGAGAAGGTCAACGGACGTTACTACAATACATATGCTATGGCAAAGGAGGTGATCGATCTTTAGTCACTTGAATGAGAGGACTTAATTGTAGAGGATCTTCATAAACTTGAAAAGTCAATGATCAACATTTTTGATGTAATGACCTTTTTGCAACTGTAAATATGACCGTCTTGTTCAACGTCGTATATGTCACGTTCAATAAAATATATGTACAATCATCACAGCCTTGTGTGCTGCCAGTCAATAACCAGTTCATCACTACTTGTTGGTGTTCGTGTTGAAGAACATTTTATGACATTTTCGTTCTATCAAAACCATTCGCGTAAATAACACTCTTGAACGTTAGAAACGAACCCAACAGCAGCATACTGAGGTAGCATATGTTTCGGGGTTGCTAATAGTAAAAAGGTCAAGGCAGTCCCATAACACATACTGCTGCAGGGGAGTGCAGTGTTTGAGACTTCACCATACTAGGTCCAGCATCGAGGGGTGAGCTGACCAGTTCCCTTCATCGTTGCCATTTCCTTCCTTACCTGAAAGAGCAGGGTCAGGTATCCATTTACTGTTCGGTAGACTGGATCGCGTCGGTACCGTGATTCAAACCTGGTACCTTTGCCGAGACAGACCAGCGCTCTAACCAGCGCTCTGCTAATAGTGGAAAAAAGAAAACAAAAACCCAGCGAATTTAGTGACAGTTTGTAGGTCATGGTGAAATGAAAGATAAAAAAGACACCTCGGAAAGAAGAAAGATAGGAGCATGGGAAATAAAAACTGCACGCCGAAACAATATAATATCTTATTTTTAGAAGATCAACTGCGTCAATGCGATGCTAGGAAAGGTAGCAGATATAATCGAAAACTATTACTACTCACATCCTTAACAACTTAAAGCGTCTTTTCGGAAACCGCGTCTTTAGAATCGTCTTTCGGCAGGATGGAATTATCGATCGCCATAAAACCAGGAGAAAAAAATGTTACCCGAATTAGAAGTTGTTGTCGTGGCGTGCGCTATATCTGGAACCAGAGATGCTGTGGGCTATTTCAAGCTTAAAGAATCGATAGAATCGCCGGGCGGGTTATCGATTCTAGTCAAATTCACTACCGGGAATGACGCATGCCCTGACGTCACAAATGAAAATGTCCAAGGGGGGGTCTGCATCAAACGAATATACGTCGATATTAATTTAGACATTTTCGAACATTTCTAGGTATATATAAAGGGGCGCTGACTGACCCAAGCGAAAATGTTCAAGTCTCCTGGTCCACGTTGGTTGATCTGGGTTGATTTCTGAGCTGTGCCCGGGACAAAGTTAAAGTGAACTGGGCACGGTGTCTCAAAACTGTGCTCACTTAAAAAAGCCATGTGTGATTTTGGTGCCAAGATAACACTGATCCAAAATGGCATCGTTTTAATATTAACTTCTGGATTATTAAAAGTAAAATTGTGCAAACTGTTTCTAGCAATGTTCAAGATTGCAGCTACACTCGCGATGGGAAGTACGAATCTTTATTCAATGACTTTCTTGAAACAATATTGTGAAAGACGTGCTTATACTAGTGTTGTGATTTAAATAGTTTTTTTTTTTACGGATATCCTTTTAAATCGTTGAATGAGAAAACTGCTCAATTTGCACTTTCCATTTTAAACCTGGGATTCTATTTCTGCCAAATGTGGAGCGGCTAAAAATGTCAGCAGGATCAACCGTTATCTCTGTAAAGGCTAACTGGCAATTAGCGGTAACATAAAATATGAAAGTAGTGGGCAATATTTCCTTATGTTACAGGTTGGTATATTTGGACATGGATACAGAAAAACTATGTCTTTTCGAACGCTTTTTCATTGGCATATCAGTTATATTAAATCCATGTGAATCGTTGTACGTGATATCTGACTATAGACGATGATTTGTTCTAGACTTCAAGAGTAAATGTGAAATAATAAGTGCATGTGGCTTCTTGATACTCATTCTGGCCGCCTTGAACTCTCAAACAAGCTTATGCATTTAACGAAATTGAACCAGTCTTTCCTACCCTGAATATCTTGTAGGTATTCCCAAATGTGCTTAGTTTTCCCATTTATAATTCCATAACAAACCAAATGTAGGTCATAGGGGCCTTCAGGGAGACAAAGGAAGAATATGCCTGTTGCTCTCCAGGTATGTCGTAAAAGACGATTAATTTGAAGTTATGCTTGAGGCTGGCAATCTCATCATGTTAAAACACTTTGCTACAAAAACAATCGCTGCAAACGCACACGAATGTTTACTGTAGAAGAGGCTAGCTATGGAGGTGGCTTCATGCTTTATAAGAAGCGAAAAGGGAAATGATAAATCTCATGTTTTATGTTGACACTGTTTCTTTTACTCTGGAGATTTCCTTAATCCAGCCTCGTTTCCAATTTCAGTCAATAAACTATCTTTTGACTATGGCATCCTCTGTCAGTATCTGTATCACTCCGTGTGGTTTCTGTCTGTATCACTCCATGTGGTTTCTGTCAGTGTCTGTATCACTCCATGTGGTTTCTGTCAGTATCTGTAACACTCCATGTAGTTTCTGTCAGTATCTGTATCACTCCGTGTGGTTTCTGTCTGTATCATTCCATGTGGTTTCTGTCAGTGTCTGAATCACTCCATGTGGTTTCTGTCAGTACCTGTATCACTCCATGTGGTTTCTGTCAGTATCTGTATCACTCCGTGGGGTTTCTGTCAGTATCTGTACCACTCCGTGTGGTTTCTGTCAGTATCTGTATCACTCCGTGTGGTTTCTGTCAGTATCTGTATCAGTCCATGTGGTTTCTGTCAGTATCTGTAACACTCCATGTGGTTTCTGTCAGTATCTGTATCACTCCGTGTGGTTTCTGTCAGTATCTGTATCACTCCGTGGGGTTTCTGTCAGTATCTGTATCACTCCGTGTGGTTTCTGTCAGTATCTGTATCACTCCATGCGGTTTCTGTCAGTATCTGTACCACTCCATGTAGTTTCTGTCAGTATCTGTATCACTCATTGTGGTTTCTGTCAGTATCTGTATCACTCCATGTGGTTTCTGTCAGTATCTGTATCACTCCATGTGGTTTCTGTCAGTATCTGTATCACTCCGTGTGGTTTCTGTCAGTATCTGTAGCACTCCGTGTGGTTTCTGTCAGTATCTGTAGCACTCCGTGTGGTTTCTGTCAGTATCTGTATCACTCCATGTGGTTTCTGTCAGTACCTGTATCACTCCATGTGGTGTCTGTCAGTATCTGTACCACTCCATGTAGTTTCTGTCAGTATCTGTATCACTCCATGTGGTTTCTGTCAGTATCTGTATCAGTCCATGTGGTTTCTGTCAGTATCTGTACGACTCCATGTAGTTTCTGTCAGTATCTGTATCAGTCCATGTGGTTTCTGTCAGTATCTGTACCACTCCATGTAGTTTCTGTCAGTATCTGTATCACTCCATGTGGTTTCTGTCAGTATCTGTACCACTCCATGTAGTTTCTGTCAGTATCTGTATCACTCCATGTGGTTTCTGTCAGTATCTGTATCAGTCCATGTGGTTTCTGTCAGTATCTGTACCACTCCATGTAGTTTCTGTCAGTATCTGTATCAGTCCATGTGGTTTCTGTCAGTATCTGTACCACTCCATGTAGTTTCTGTCAGTATCTGTATCACTCATGTGGTTTCTGTCAGTATCTGTACCACTCCGTGTAGTTTCTGTCAGTATCTGTATCACTCCATGTGGTTTCTGTCAGTATCTGTACCACTCCATGTAGTTTCTGTCAGTATCTGTATCAGTCCATGTGGTTTCTGTCAGTATCTGTACCACTCCATGTAGTTTCTGTCAGTATCTGTATCACTCATGTGGTTTCTGTCAGTATCTGTACCACTCCATGTAGTTTCTGTCAGTATCTGTATCACTCCATGTGGTTTCTGTCAGTATCTGTACCACTCCATGTAGTTTCTGTCAGTATCTGTATCACTCCATGTGGTTTCTGTCAGTATCTGTATCAGTCCATGTGGTTTCTGTCAGTATCTGTACCACTCCATGTAGTTTCTGTCAGTATCTGTATCAGTCCATGTGGTTTCTGTCAGTATCTGTACCACTCCATGTAGTTTCTGTCAGTATCTGTATCACTCATGTGGTTTCTGTCAGTATCTGTACCACTCCGTGTGGTTTCTGGAAGTCTCTTAATAACAAATAAAGAAAAGGACAACTTCACTACTGTCAAGCATGTCCTACAAGGCTTCTAATATGTGATTGTTATTGGAGCTGGCAACCTCATCATATAAACAAATAACAACAGCAACAACAACAACAAGAGAATATCAATGTTATCCTAGTCCAATAAATCAATACATCTCAATACATAACAAACTTGATTATATTACTTCTCTGACCCTTTTAACAGTTTGATTGTATGACATTATAGAACAGAAGTTATGAATATTTGAAACTGCACAAGGAATTTATAATGACACTGTATAATCTAAAATGGCCTATAAATTAACATTACAAACTGAACCAAAATTACTGACAGCTACGACGTCCCGCGCTGAACAGGCCGGGTTTAACGTTGTGTAATATAACGTTGCATTTTTTACATAATAAAAAAGCAGTTAATTCTCTTTATTTTGACGTTTGTTTCATATAATTTAGTTGGATGGAAGTGAAGATATAAACATTGAAATATAAGGAGTAATTTTTCAATTACCCTGTAGAAGCTGCCAGATTTGCATAAGAGAGTTAATTTTTCTTTAGAGACCAAATGAAGCCGCCTCTGTCCTTAAGAGGACTACATAACTGTCTACTAGAGTTTTGTTGATAAATCTTAACAGCATTGCAAATTCCTTTTTGACCAATTTACAGTAATAATAGATCGACCAATATAAAATAGCAGAAAGGTTACAGTATTTTTAATTTGTTTTCTGGAATATATTATGAATTAGTCCATAGTAGCGACAAAGAAACAATTAATATGCCGGCTTTGTATGCTAACATTATAATATCGATTTAAACTATTTGTAGCCTATATTTAAAAAAAGACACACGTAAAACGAGAAATACAAGCTGCACATACGGTCTGAAAATTAAACGTGTACGGAAATTAATTAATACACTGTTTGGAACAAGATAACACGCTCTGTAATGGTTGCATGCTTTAAAAGGCGCAAACAAAAAAGAAATAATGCTAGGGAAACTAATGTGCACAAGGAAACTAGAAGAGCACGTGGAGAGATGGAAGGATTTTATATTCATTAAAGGGGAAATATGTTGAAGGACATTATTTGTAGTTGTGGTGGTTTTATATGTTTTGAATGTTGGTGTTACAATTATAGTGTAACTGAGTGAGGTCAAGCTGTGAAGGCCCCTGAGTATAACAATTGATGAGGTGTGTTCTCAGGGAGCCTTTCTGCTACCACCCTACGATCTCACTCAGACTTATTTTAGACTAGTATGTCTGATATCTACGTCTAATGTCTAGGGTAATGAAATTGTGGTGTGATGGTAACCCAATACTCAAGACACTCACAAATACTAAGTTCTATGATCAACTCGACTAACACTGTGTATTAAGTTTGGTATTAGAAAATCTTTTTTACAATTTTATTAGGCCTGAACCTAATATTCTTTTGGTCAGGACTGTCAAATCAAATGAAATCAATTTATATATATATACATCTAGATATTCAATCAAACAAAAAGGACAAACTGTCCAAGCACCTACTTTAAAATCTAATAATGATGTTACTAAATCTATATTAATTCTTAATTTGTACGGGATGGCGGGTCGAGGTGTTCACATCATACCCGGTCTGTCTTCCTAAAGTTTCTTTTCTCTTTATACATGTTTATTGGTGGAAAAGTCTTTATTACTAATACAGTTCAGTATTATCTGGTGGAATAGTTGATGAATTTCCTCGGGCCAGGTTTGTTGTACTTATCTGGCCCTTGAAGATAGAAGATAGTTGTCTTTCCGGCCAACGGCCACTGCCTCACTTGTTCTGAGGTAATATGATAGACAGCGTGTATCAATATTCCTACTCTAGTGGTAGAAAGCTTGTACCACTAGAGAACCACACAGTCGTTCACTTCAGAACATCTGGCACTAGCACAGTGCCAGACAAAGAAACCCTGCAACACGAAAATTATGTTCTGTCTTAACATAATGTCTAATCCACCAATTTTACAAACAATAATATACAATATATTTAAAATAACAGACATGGGTCAGCTCTCTATGACCAACCCAGCTCATCCGCATAAATGATGTAACAAGTAGTACCAGTTTCACATTCCTCTCCCCTAATGGCTGCAACACCTCTGCCATTCTCAATGATCTTTATCTATTAAATATGATAGGTGAGATGATCCATGGTGACAACCTATAAAATATTTTAGTTCCACATCTCTTGTAGCTTGTTATATGATGGATCAACCTCTAGGCCCTGCAGAAGTCGGCTAGGGACCTAGTCTATGTACTTACAGTCGTAATATTTGTCATATGGCAGTATCTCACACTCACATTTTTAAATAAAATATTAATAATTTATGTCTTACCATAAATTCAATGAAAACACACAGGTACGTTGATCTGGCACAACTTCAGACGTGCCACTGGTTGGACTATGACGCCTTTTACTTTAATATATATTTAATAAGGCAAGTCACACTTCACAGACTTTCAATCGTCCTGTTCAATGAACAGTAATAATTCAAATGGCGTCGAGCCTTCAACTTTTTTTCTCAATATTAGTGTTACGGGCATTTTTAGAGCTTATTTAATGTGGTCAGGATGGCACCACTCCTCCAAGCTGGTTCTCTTCTCCAGTGGGGAGATTATTATAATATTCTTTTCTAGGGTTGCTGAGTACCTCAGGGATATTCCTTTTGCTTGTACAATATTAATCCTGATATATAGGATATGGCCACTCACGCACTTTTCCCTGGCCCGTAACTGGCACTCAGATAATGAAAGCATACAGCTCTGACAGTTTCACCATTTAATAACAATATGCTCCACATGGAATAGTAATTGACATCCAATGCTAATCTAAGCATGTCTACCTACTGTCCTGTAATCTTACTCTGCACACAGTTTATTAGATACGTCGACTTACGTACATCTTGAAATCCTCACTCACACTGCTAAATGCCTAAGATGATCTTACGCACGGCGTTGTATGCGTAAATCACTGGTTGGTTAAATAACTTGCAGGTGATAATTAAAATGCAGATAGCTTTCATATAATAAGGTCCTACTGGACACACTCCATCCTGACACGTTCAGAAATGGTCCTAACGGACACAGACCATACACGCTTGTCAAAAGACACAAGCAGACTGTCCGGCAAAGACGCCTTCGTGTTTTAGATTAACCCGCTCACGTCTGCCACTATTCTGAGCAGCAGTCAAGAGGTCACTTCCGGAAACTCATGACAACCGTCTATAAACAACAAACCAGGAAGTGATCTTATACAAGCAATGTTATGATATTTAAACATAACATTTACTCCCCCCTGCAGTAAAATAATGAAAAGGAACTTTTCATTATTTCCATTGCAAATCCATAAAATCACTGGAGTAACCAGATGACATATGAACCTCCTACAACTGTCCCCATTGATATAGCACCTAGATGCGTGCTCCACAATCGACAATTAAACACACAGTTTATTAGATACGTCGACTTACGTACATCGTGAAATCCTCACACTGCTAAATGCCTAAGATGATCTTACGCACGGCGTTGTATGCGTAAATCACTGGTTGGTTAAATAACTTGCAGGTGATAATTAAAATGCAGATAGCTTTCATATAATAAGGTCCTACTGGACACACTCCATCCTGACACGTTCAGAAATGGTCCTAACGGACACAGACCATACACGCTTGTCAAAAGACACAAGCAGACTGTCCGGCAAAGACGCCTTCGTGTTTTAGATTAACCCGCTCACGTCTGCCACTATTCTGAGCAGCAGTCAAGAGGTCACTTCCGGAAACTCATGACAACCGTTTATAAACAACAAACCAGGAAGTGATCTTATACAATCAATGTTATGATATTTAAACATAACAATTAGCTAAGCTGGCCAATGGGATCGGACGATTCCCAATTCTGACTTCAATTTGAAAATAAAGCCAAAATTACAGCCCAATGTCGGGGTACATCTGTCTGTCGGTCCGTCCGCTTTTGGCGTTACAACGTAAAAATAGACTTGCTTTTTGGCCTAATACATTTGCCTCTCACTTACTCCTAGATTTCCCCCTTGGACTTTGACCCTCCCTCTTCTGCTTCTTTTCAACAACGCGTGCAAAAAATTGTCACCGATAGTGAATGCAAAAACGAGGGTCTGCTTGTCAGTCTGTACGAACCAAGATAGTATTTTGTCAATATATCTACTATTAATTGGGCGTTTTTGAAGAATAAAACATTATTAATCAGAAGATCATATTCTATCAAAATAACTAAGTTTTATGGTCCTAATCCTAGTAATTATGAATTCCATATATTTTCCATATTATTTGGCAATTTCTACTTTTATATAAATCCACCATCTTTCCCCCTCCTTCGTTGTTCAAACCGAAACAACAAGTGGGTTACGTCAGAAAAATCCGCTACTTGGCAGACACAGCGCTGTGTGTGTGGTTATATATGTCAAACTGCGTGCCGATAGAACGAACAAGTATTGGCTTTTCGTTGTATTTTTAAATCTGCCGCTAGCGATATCGCTCGCTCGCTGACAATTTTGTGGTTCAAACCAACACGTGCCAAAAGTATCTTTTTCCGTCTCTCTCTCTCTCTCTCTCGCATTCCTTCTGGACGAATAAACCTTTCGTATCAAAATGTTATAAATAGTTTTCCAAGGCATTAGAAAACGATAGTACTATTTATTCTACCAGACGGCCTGCCAAAATCCATACGATTGCTGGCGTGGGCGAAAACGAAACGTTACAACTTCACCATTATTATCCCTACATTACTTTGACTTATAAATACTACAAATTTTATAGGTGTATCAATGTATATCATCACAGTAGTAATGAAAAAAATTATGGTGAAGAAACACTATTTGCATTAAAGAGAAAATATATTGAAAAGACACTTTTCGCATTAAAGGAGAAAATGTGTGAAAGGAACACTTTTCTCATGAAACGGAAAATATATTGAAGAGATAATGACTTCGTTAAGGAGAAAATATATTGAAAAGATAATATTGAAGAGAAACTATTTCTAATGAAAGGAAAGCATGTTGAAGGGACACTATTCCCATGAAAGGGAAAGTACGATGTTGAACGGACACTATTTCCATAAAAGGGAAAATGTGCTGAAGAGACTCTGTTCTCATGAAAGAGAAAATATACTGAAGAGACACTGTTCTCATAAAAGGGAAAGTGTGTTGAAGGGACACTATTTCCATGAAAGGAAAAATCTGCCGAAGAGACTATTCTCATGAAAGGGAAAGTATGCTGAAGGGACACTATTTCCATGAAAGGGAAAATATGCTGAAGAGAAACTACTCTCATGAAAGATAAAGTATGTTGAAGGGACACTATTTCCATGAAAGGGAAAATATGCTGAAGAGACACTATTCTCATGAAAGGGAAAGTATGTTGAAGGAACACTATTCTCGTGAAAGGGAAAATATGGTGAAGTGACAATACTAGCATTAGGGAGAAAATGTATTGAAGAGCCACTATTTGCGTTAAAGGGAAACCTTGTTGAAGGGACACTGTTTGCGTTAAAGGGAAAATATATTGAAGAACCAATATTCTCATGAAATGGAAAATATGATGATACACTATTCTCGTGAAGGGTAAAATATGATGATACACTTTTCTCATGAAAGGAAAAACATGGTGAAGGTACACGATTCTTATGAAAGGCAAAAATATTTTGAAGAGACAATATTTGCATTAAAATGAAGATCTTGATGAGACAACAGTTGCACTAAGGAGAAAATATACTGAAGGAACACTATTTCCATTAAAGGGAAATTTGTTGAAGGGACATTATTCCCATTATAGGGAAAATATATTGAAGGGACACTATTCAAACAGGCAAAATATATTGAAAAATACTATTTGCATTATAGAGAAAACATATTAAAGGGCGTTCTTTGCATTAAAGGGAAGATATGACACAAGAAATTATTTTACACATGCTGACATCCAGAGCACAAGCTGAGCTCCAAAAATAGACAATGTCATCAGTAACAAGTCCTTTTCAGAAGTATGTAAACGCCACCTCGTGGAACAATACAAATGCTGAATTCATCAATGCTTTCAGGAAATCATTTAAAGTATTTAAAAAGGTGTCCTAATATGCCCGGTGGACATGTGTCTATGGCTGAAAGATGCATGCGTGGAAATATCCAAGGAAACAAATGGATATGGATAACTGTTGGAAAAATATCAAAGCATGAATAATAAGATTCGATTTACCGATACCTGGTAATTTCTGGAAACATGTAGCACTATGAATACTGTGTGAATTCTAGGCATGTGTTGTATTATCGATACCATTGGATTCTAGGCAAATGGGGTGTTCTCGATACTATGTGAATCATAGGGATATGGGGCATTTTGGATACTGCAATTTTTATTCTCTCCTGATATCTAATGAGAAACAATAGATAAAGGTGGCTCGTGGAGGTCATGACTGATAAATCGTGTTGCACACAGCGGAGAAAATGTTTTACGAACTCAAATTAACAAAACAATCAAAGTAATAGTGGAACATTAATTTGAAGTAAACAAAACTTAACACGACAGAAATACTCACTGTTCAAACAATATGGCGAGAGCTATAGATAAAGGTTGTACTAGCAGGGCCTGATTCAGACAAGAAGGGCCTCAATGCTTTTTGGTGTTTGGGGCCTCTCTTCACCTAAATGGTAATAATTTTAATACTTTTTTTCAAACCCCTTAGCATGGTGATGGTATATACTAGTATTATTAATAGACGGGTATGTTAGTTTGTTAGCATTGCTTACCTCTTTTATTAGTATAGCAAATAGTTCATGCGCCGTTATGTTTTTGTCGGGGTGGTATTTCAGGCTATTTTTGTTTTTATTTTTGTTTTAGAAGGTTATGAATGTGATTGCAAAGTGCAAACGTGTTCTTTTTGTACATAAATCTTTGCATTTTAAATCTGTTAAACTTATGCACGGGTCCCCAAGTGCTCCGGGCCCCCAGACTTCAGCCTACTTAGCCTGATGGATAATCCGGCCCTCCATCCTAGAGCATATACTGCCGTAAGCCAGGTACCAAATGACAGCTGAGTGTGCTGTTGCTTGATGCTACCAGGTTTTCAACTCATAAATTTGTTGAGAGAGAGACATGCAGCTTACAGTAAAGTGGTATAATAAGAATAATGATATAAGGATATAAGAACTGTGTGGCTAGCTTTAGAGAGATCACATGATACAAGAACTGTGTGGCTAGCTTTAGAGAGATCAGATATAAGAACTGTGTGGCTAGCTTTAAAGAGATCAGATATAAGAACTGTGTGGCTAGCTTTAGAGAGATCAGATATAAGAACTGTGTGGCTAGCTTTAGAGAGATCAGATATAAGAACTGTGTGGCTAGCTTTAGAGAGATCAGATATAAGAACTGTGTGGCTAGCTTTAGAGAGATCAGATATAAGAACTGTGTGGCTAGCTTTAGAGAGATCAGATATAAGAACTGTGTGGCTAGCTTTAGAGAGATCAGATATAAGAACTGTGTGGCTAGCTTTAGAGAGATCAGATATAAGAACTGTGTGGCTAGCTTTAGAGAGATCAGATATAAGAACTGTGTGGCTGGCTGTAGAGAGATTAGATATAAGAAGTGTGTGGCTAGATTTAGAGAGATCAGAAATAAGAACTGTGTGGCTAGCTTTAGAGAGATCAGATATAAGAACTGTGTGGCTAGCTTTAGAGAGATCAGAAAAAAAGAACTGTGTGGCTAGCTTTAGAGAGATCAGATATAAGAACTGTGTGGCTAGCTTTAGAGAGATCAGAAATAAGAACTGTGTGGCTAGCTTTAGAGAGATCAGATATAAGAACTGTGTGGCTAGCTTTAGAGAGATCAGAAATAAGAACTGTGTGGCTAGCTTTAGAGAGATCAGATATAAGAACTGTGTGGCTAGCTTTAGAGAGATCAGATATAAGAACTGTGTGGCTAGCTTTAGAGAGATCAGATATAAGAACTGTGTGGCTAGCTTTAGAGAGATCAGATATAAGAACTGTGTGGCTAGCTTTAGAGAGATCAAATAATGCAAAAAATGAAAGGGAAAATTTGTTTTGAAAGATCACTGACCAGCACCATCATCATCATCAACATCATCATTTTTCTTATTCACTCGCTTTGCAGCTAGCACAATGGATTCATATACTGTTGAAGTGGTGGTTTATGTGGTAACTTGCCAGCCATATGAATAACCTCATATTAGTCGCATAGTACAACATTCCTGAGGCAACAGTAGGCATATTATTTCTTGACCTCATAAGAGATCCCTGAGGAGTACAGGGGCAATGATAGCTGATATACAAGGGTTAATGTGTCTGGCTCAAAGAGAAGCCAGTAGAAGCGATACATCATGTTGCATAAATATGATACCCTGAGAAGTTTGGCAACAGTGGAACAGAGCGAGAGTCTCATACTCACCCCTGATCTTTGGTGGATTTGTGTTGTCTGAATCCTGCTTGTTGAGGGGATAATAATAAATGTTTATTTTCCAGGTGCCACATCAGTCTGGTATTAATCATGCGCTCCATCAGTTGTCCTTCACAGCTTAGTAGGCTGATTGGTCTGTAACCATTAGGTTCTTTCAGTTCCTTGTCTGTCTTTTGTACAAGTATCAGTATAGCGTCCTACCATGCCTGCGGAACAATTCCTCTTTTCCAGCTGTAGTTTAGTACTGCCAGAAGCTTCTTGTTGCCATTGTACCGAGACCTATTAACATTTCAATACTGATATTAACATTGATAATAAACTTTGCTTGTGACAAGAGAAATCGTGGGCGAACATGATGATCATATTAACAATGACAATAAACTGTACTTGTGACAAGAGATATCTTAGGCGAACTTGATGATGATATTAACAATAACGATGGACTTTGCACCAAAGGACAACATGAAGAAGAAAAAAGAATCTGAAAGACTGATATAGTAACTTACTGATCTCATAAATGAAGGAAATAATACAGTGAATGTGTAAAATTTTCACGTAATGAAAACCCAAGTTGTCAAAAGTATGTTTAGATAGTTTCTGCAAAATCAGAGTATTATAAACTTTGTGTATCTTCTTCTTGTTCTTCGTTCACTCTCAGACGTCTACTTGAATGTTTTCAAAGAAAGAAGTAGTCAGCGTGAGGCTATTTGAATCTCTGTAGAGCTTTTCCACGAATGGTACTGGTGTCGGTCATATGCACTTTCTCTGTTCCGCATATGTTTGGCAACTTTGAAGCAGATGTTCAGCAGTTATTTTATGAGTGCCATAGTTACACTGATCTATAGTTCCTATCTTTAGCTTGTTGAATAGATGGTATCTCAATCTGTTGTGGCCAGTGCAGAGTCTGAAGATTATCACTTGGTCTCTTCTGCTGAACTGGTAATATACATTATTGTATGTGTGACCTAGATGCTCTACATACCTTTTGTTTATGTATCTGATTCTGATAAAACTCTTTGCCTCCTCGAAAGTTATGCTTGCATCAGGCTGAGGTAGATTTACACCCTCCTTTGCCAATCTTTTTGTACAAACTTTTTGTATAAACGGGGTCTGCCAGTCTAAGATAACATTCTTATAATTCTCAAAAGCTAACATTATTTCTAAAACATCATTAAGGCATAGCTGAAGGTTACTACGCGAGAACCTAGCGTGGTTTAGACAATAATAAATGACCCGTAGCGTTCTACGCTAAATAAGAAAACAGTAACGAAAAACGTGACATTCTGAAAAGGCATTAAATGATCGGGTAATTACAGAAGGCGCTAATCAAAATAACATGAAGATTCGCTATTAAAGAAACGCAGTCCGATTTGAATTGAGCGAAAACTATTTAAGCCATTATTAAATCGTTTCCTAGGATGTAAAGCCAAATTTAAAAACAAAAATAAATATGAGGATGCCCGAACACGTCAGACGTTTTACGAACCTTTGGAATCATAACAATAACATACCTAGAAGGGCACGCACATTGATATAATAGCCTCTTTTTGAATTTATTAGCAGACTTGAATTTGTTTGATTAACGTGGCATTTTATTTTTTTCTTCTTCTACTTCTTCATCTTCTTATTTAGTCCTTGGCCACTGACTGACACAGCAATCAATTACCATCACGCCTGTTGGCGTCTTGTAGGGCAGCAGCAAACTGTCTCCACTTTGTTTGATCGGCAGCCATCCTTCGTGTCATGCCTCAGCTCTGGTTCGTGCTTTTCATCTCTGCCTCCATGATTCTCCACAAGGTAGCTTTTGGCCTGCCTTGCTTAAACTTTCCTTCTGGAGTTCACAACATGGCACTTCTGGTGACGGTATTAGGGTCTCTTCAGAGGATGTGGTCAACTCAATTGCAGCGTCCACACGCTATAATGGTGCGCCTGTCTTCTTGGTGGCTCCGAGTTATCAGTTCTAGGCTGGTGATGGTTTTTCGGTCAGGTTTGGCAGGTTGTGTCGAGAGAGGGAATTTTGTACATTTCCTTCAGAATTCAAACATTTTCTTCACCATCTTGTAATCGTGTAAAGAAAGTGCTTGTCTTCATAATACCATTCCATTCTGCCAAGCAGTAATCGTTAATCTGACGACACCAGCTGTGAAAAATCTACAAATCCCTTAAAAGCAACTGGGTAAGGAGAGATATGTTAAAGAACAGCCAATAGGATAAATGAGTAATGCATACAATAAAAAACATCCAAACAGATGTCAAAGAATTTACAGCCTGTAAGAAACAACTCAGGAAAAACAACAAATGTAATATACTATATAGAATAAGAAACACCTAAGTATAACCCACATGGGGTTGAGCAGATCATTCCATGCATAAGATAGACACCAGTTATATTATGCATTGCCCTAAATCCAGAGCTACAGAAAATCAAGTCAGCATAATTCTTCAACCGATTACAGTTGAATAATTGTAGAGCCACAAATGAATCATAATATCATAATTATAGTAATATATTTATTATACCATGAAATTAAATACTTCGCCTAGATAATTATTCAGATTCGCTCACATGATAATTACTAAACAGGTCATTCAATAATTCAGCATAATCATAAGTTTCGGAGTAAAATCTTGCCTGAAATATTTGTACAACTGAATATCTCAGAATATCGATCATGCAGCTTACAGTTTTTGAGACAATCCACGGAAATTCCCACAGTTACCTAAATAAAAAAATTAACAAATAGCTGCAGCATGGCTTGAGTGACCCTGGATTGTTTCTGCAGTATTTTTCAAGATCTGTGCTTTCAGAGATAGATCTAACTCGAGAATACGTGCAAGAGTAGCGAGCATTCAGAAATCTATCCCTAGCATTTGCGCCAGAGTAGAGAGCATTCAGAATCTATCCCTGGCATTTGCGCCAGAGTAGAGAGCATTCAGAAATCTATCCCTGGCATTTACGCACGAGCAGGAAGAATTCAGAAATCTATCCCTGGCCTTTACGCACGAGTAGCGAGCATTCAGACATCTATCCCTGGCATTTACGCACGAGTAGAGAGCATTTCTTGTTTCTCGCTGTATCTGCTATGGGATTATTTGTACATTTTGTTTTAAACCAGCTGTACAAATGTGTACCTGCCTGTGCTCTGAGTCAGGGCTGTGCTGAGAGGAAGATAAAACAGCGAGGAAGGAAAAGAGTCACCTCACCTCTTGAAAGCAGAGATCTACAAAGTGATTGAAAAGTCACTCTGTTCATTTAAAATTTGTTTTCCTCACTCGTATTTAATGGCTATTCATGAAAGAAGGGGGTCACAGTGGCCAAGAGGTATGGCGTTCGCCTCTAATTCTAAAGGTACCGGGTTCGCTCTCAGTACAGGGAATATAATTGATGGAAATTTTTATAAAGAACCAATGGTTTCTAATTATGTCATACTCACCTCTGATCTCCTGGGTATTGAAGTCGGATGCCTAGCCTTCTCGGATTAAAAAATAGGAGGTTCCGTGGGCCAGTTGCGCAAGTTGAAAATTTCTCGGTAGTTAAAGATCGTAAGGCCGCTGCCCTGCGAAATTAAACAATTAGAAAACCTACCCACCACAAAAACTATTTATAGAAAGTGTGATTTCTGTATGCAAACATTGGAATCCTCGCTGGTGCTACAGAGTGTGGTCTCTGTGCTGAGATCCTCCTTATATGATCTAAAGGGGAGGAAAGGAGAGTACTTATGGAGCTGTCCGTTTGCAATGTCTGACTTCCCCCACCCCCCTTACTGTCCTTAAATACAAACCAAACATGTAACAAATGTCAAAATATTGAGTAATAACTGCTTTTAACATTTGACTAATGAGTTTTATTTGATATCTACACAACAAAATAATTTATTAAAATTAAAATCTAAAGCGACCTTGAATTGTCGTTACAAGAGACAGCAAAAATGTCAACCCCGCGATAACGTCACGTGTTGACAGGCGAGATCTCACATTGAGATAATGGTGTGACCTAGCAATTTATGGGAAAAAATATATATTACGTACTTACTTAGTCGTTCCTCTTGTACCGTTAGGTGTAGTGGTTTGGAAGAGAGAGCGGCATACTATCATATCGGCTGTCTTCCTCCTAGCATGGTTCCATTCTAGTCATCGGTCCTTCAGAGATTGTCTAATGTTGTCCGCCCAGCGGACTCTGGGTCTCCCTGGAGGTCTGGATCCCGGGTTCTTAGCCTCCCATACCTGCCGTGGCAGCCGATCTTCTCCCATTCTGCAGACATGGCCAAACCATCGTAGTTGGGACTGTTCTACTTGGGTCTGCAGGGGTAGGGTTTTTAGACCTTCACGTATCGTCTGGTTGCGGACCATGTCTTTTCTTGTTACTTCAACCACCTTTCTCAGATACCTCATTTCTGAGGTTTAAATAATAGTTAATACTCTTTATTTTGCTGTTTGTTGCATATACATTAGTTGGTATAAAGAAATAAAAATTATTACCAAAAAATGGTTGTGATTTTTCAAACACTTTGTCCTATAGTGATCTATAACATTCACTACCCTACGGCAGTAGTTATAGGACCGTAAAGGTAGTCCCATAGTAGATACAGTTGTAAGGGTTTACAGTGTTAGAGACTTCACTATTCTCGGTCCAGCTTTTTGAAATGGGGGTGACCAGTTACCGTTCTTGCTGCCCTTGCCTTCCCTAACTTAAAAATAGTCAGGTACTCATTTACAGCTGGATAGACAGGAGCGTGTCGGTACTAGGCCTCGATCCTGGGACCCGGTAATTATACAGAGAGATGTAAGTGCTCAAAGAGGGAAGAGTATTTCCCCATGTTTATAGTGTACGGACTAGCAGAACTAGAGAGCAAGGGAGATAACACAAATAATTTAAGGCCGATCTTTGGTACTTAAAAATTTATTTGAGTTATTTTCCTTCATTACAAATGTTATAGAGCAACTTTGTTTCCATTTTTGTGTGTGTTCGGGACCAAGTTAAATTCTAGACCCCTTTCCCCATTTTAATCCATACCTCACTATTTTATATTTTTAAAAAGTATGATATCACATTTAACCCATAATATTGTTCTCAATTTATTACTATTTTTTTTTTTTTCATTGTTTATCTATTGTTTCAGATGTTACAATTAGTTTTTGTATCACTAGTGTCACTTTGTCTTCTTATCTGTCGCTCTTTTTTGAATTGTCTATTGCAGCGTAAATATGTTTAAATATATTTATATCACCTTAACATATATGTTTTTTCATTGGTTGTAGGACCAGCATACAGCTCCATCAACAACTCAGCGTCTCTTAAGATCTTCCAGACGATAGTTCTCATTCCGTCTTCAGCGTGGTCACTTTGAAGCTCTACTCTGACGTCAGTATCTGACTTCTTACATTGGTTGTCTAAGACAAGTTACACGATTGTGCGGGATGCGTCTGACTCAACTCTCCTCTTTTCGACAGCCTACGGGGAACTCTTTACCATTTCAGCGTCGGATACAATGAAGTCGGTTGCACAAGTGCTCATCGTAAGGGGCGTAAAACTCACCACAAGCTGTTAAATTTTAAGTTTTTTTGTTTTTTGTCTTTTTTTAAAATGCTACTCCAGTTAACGTACCAGACAAGCTGAATTGTTTCTAAAAACTGTTCTTTTTTTGTTTCGTTTAAACAGGAGTTTTTGCCTCGTTTTGGCTAGGAGCGCCGTGTTCAACCTAAACACAAGGTCCGTCTGTTATATTATGGCATGTCCAAATATAAAAGCCCTTGTGGTCTGACGTTTTGTGTTTCATTGTGTTAAGTAAGACAATATCATTTTACTTGTCGCTCCTGACTGAGCATTGAGCCACTTGTGTCCCTGGTCCCGCTTACAGGAAACCTGAACCAAGCATTTACTTCTTCTTGTAGCAGAGTGTGTCTGTACCAATTTGTTGTACATGATTTAGTTGTCAGCTTCATTCACAACAGTGGCGTCACTAAGGGGGTGCGGGGGGTGCGGACTGCACCGAGTGGCACCATCAGATGGGTGTGACACCAAAATGATTGTCTATAAAATGTGTGTGCAGTGTTTCAGAAGAAACTTACTATTTTTTATAAAAATATCCCTGTAGTTAGTTATAACCACAAAAACATTTTTCGTAAGCCCAGCTTACATGTACTGTATCAATATACCTACGTTTGTACTTCGAATTCTATTGTTTTCTCACAGACTTTTCCCTTTAACCACATGAAACTATGTAAATGTAAATACATTCAGGCTGTGCGTATGATATTGTAATTTAAAGGTGTAATTTTAATTTTGTTGTTTATGTCACTACTATTGCCATTACATTCAGTGATATACGGGAATTACGATTTACCAGTAACATTAGTACAAAAAACATTACTAAGGATTCTGTATGGTCTGGGACGGGAGGAGGTCCATGGGGGTGACACCATGAGTTACCGCACTGGGTGACACCAACCCTAGTGACGCCACTGATTGACAACCTTACATTAGTCGCCTTGTACGACATGCCACATGTAGCTGTAGTACTATTATTTCTGTGTTTCATCAGAGATCCCTTGGGACCACACGGAAGATTCCGTTTCAGCAATATGTGACTTCACACAAAAATTTATATAAATTACAATTATCATTTGTTTTTTATCAAACATCTTGAATTAGTTGTCTGCTGGATGTTCGTTTCAATTCCTGGTATTTTACTACCAAGGGATTAAGTATAGCTGAAATATTTACGTGTATGTGCATGATTTATTTTTATTCACTTTTTATTTTGATTTTTTATTGTTTCTACACTTCACAAGATATAACAAACAATTATAACATCACATAAGAACTCAATAGCATGTCACAACATTCTGCAGCCAATTACCTAAAGTTTGATGCATAATATATACATCTATTAAATTAATATATGTGTCTACTGCCTGTTTTTAAAACATCACTAGTAGAGAAAAAAATGTCTGCATATTGGGTCCTGGGTAAAACCGAAAAAAACCGAAAAAAAATATCTGGGTTAGAATGAGTTAAGCATGTACACCTGGCTGCATGTACACCTGGCTGCATGTACACATGGCTGCATGTACACCTGGCTGCATGTACACATGGCTGCATGTTTCTACTAATAGTTTTATGTTTACTTTTACTTCAGTAACTACCGGTGTACTTAGCCGGGGTCTCGTTCGAATGTTTTATGTATGCTTCCTCCAGGCAAAGCCATAGGTGCAAATGTTGAACGGTTCGAATCAGGGTTGTGGAGTCGGCCAAAACGTTTTCCGACTCCAACTGTGGAAATTTTAGAAGTCGGACTCCGACTACAGGTTTTTTAACTAGTGATATGGCATAGCATTATGCACTTATATGGAGGTATATGTAAATGTATGGTATGTGTGTGAATAAATGAATATGTGACGTTCGTTCACTGCATTTTAAATTATTCATTCATCCATACAGTAATACAAAATAACAAAACTGCCACACCTGCACACAAATGACTGCTTCGCCAAACACTACGCGGCAAAATAGTTTCATTTTAACAATGACGGAAAAATTGACAGTGTATATAATTTATTTTCATTTCTTGTGTGCTTTTTCTAAATGTGCCAACAAATTTCCAGTTGTGATAAAAACTTTATTTATGTTAACTATTGTCTGCCTATGATTGTGTAAATATTGTCTATCATCTGCGGGGTCCCTTTTCCATGAAGGCAGATATTCTTGTAGCATGGTGTGGTGGTATCTGGCTCCAACCGGTTGTGGCGTCCAAACCACTATCTCTCTCTTTAAATTTTTATTTTTTGGTTACCCGACTGTGTTGCTTCATTCATTCATTTACTCAATCCTTTACTCAATCATTTACTCAATCATTTACTCATTCATTTACTCAATCATTTACTCAATCATTTACTCATTCATTTACTCAATCATTCATCACACTTCAGCTTCTAAAGGAGTACAGGCCTTCAGCAAACTTATGCCCAACCTTCCTGTCCCGTGCCATCAGCTCTTGACCTTTCCATGTCTTCTTCCTTTTCCTTTTATGTCCGTATCCAGTTATCTCCACCGTGTGTTCGTTGGTCTATCTCCACCGTGTGTTCGTTGGTCTATCTCCACCGTGTGTTCGTTGGTCTATCTCCACCGTGTGTTCGTTGGTCTATCTCCACCGTGTGTTCGTTGATCTATCTCCACCGTGTGTTCGTTGGTCTATCTCCACCGTGTGTTCGTTGATCTATCTCCACCGTGTGTTCGTTGGTCTATCTCCACCGTGTGTTCGTTGATCTATCTCCACCGTGTGTTCGTTGGTCTATCTCCACCGTGTGTTCGTTGGTCTATCTCCACCGTGTGTTCGTTGATCTATCTCCACCGTGTGTTCGTTGGTCTATCTCCACCGTGTGTTCGTTGGTCTATCTCCACCGTGTGTTCGTTGGTCTATCTCCACCGTGTGTTCGTTGGTCTATCTCCACCGTGTGTTCGTTGGTCTATCTCCACCGTGTGTTCGTTGGTCTATCTCCACCGTGTGTTCGTTGATCTATCTCCACCGTGTGTTCGTTGATCTATCTACACCGTGTGTTCGGAGGTCTATCTCCACCGTGTGTTCGTTGATCTATCTCCACCGTGTGTTCGTTGGTCTATCTCCACCGTGTGTTCGTTGGTCTATCTCCACCGTGTGTTCGTTGGTCTATCTCCACCGTGTGTTCGTTGATCTATTTCCACCGTGTGTTCGTTGATCTATCTCCACCGTGTGTTCGTTGATTTATCTCCACCGTGTGTTCGTTGGTCTATCTCCACCGTGTGTTCGTTGATCTATCTCCACCGTGTGTTCGTTGGTCTATCTCCACCGTGTGTTCGTTGGTCTATCTCCACCGTGTGTTCGTTGATCTATCTCCACCGTGTGTTCGTTGATCTATCTCCACCGTGTGTTCGTTGATCTATCTCCACCGTGTGTTCGTTGGTCTATCTCCACCGTGTGTTCGTTGGTCTATCTCCACCGTGTGTTCGTTGGTCTATCTCCACCGTGTGTTCGTTGGTCTATCTCCACCGTGTGTTCGTTGATCTATCTCCACCGTGTGTTCGTTGGTCTATCTCCACCGTGTGTTCGTTGGTCTATCTCCACCGTGTGTTCGTTGGTCTATCTCCACCGTGTGTTCGTTGGTCTATCTCCACCGTGTGTTCGTTGGTCTATCTCCACCGTGTGTTCGTTGGTCTATCTCCACCGTGTGTTCGTTGGTCTATCTCCACCGTGTGTTCGTTGATCTATCTCCACCGTGTGTTCGTTGATCTATCTACACCGTGTGTTCGTTGATCTATCTCCACCGTGTGTTCGTTGGTCTATCTCCACCGTGTGTTCGTTGGTCTATCTCCACCGTGTTCGTTGTCTATCTCGTGTGTTCGTTGATCTATCTCCACCGTGTGTTCGTTGATCTATCTCCACCGTGTGTTCGTTGATTTATCTCCACCGTGTGTTCGTTGGTCTATCTCCACCGTGTGTTCGTTGATCTATCTCCACCGTGTGTTCGTTGGTCTATCTCCACCGTGTGTTCGTTGGTCTATCTCCACCGTGTGTTCGTTGATCTATCTCCACCGTGTGTTCGTTGATCTATCTCCACCGTGTGTTCGTTGATCTATCTCCACCGTGTGTTCGTTGGTCTATCTCCACCGTGTGTTCGTTGGTCTATCTCCACCGTGTGTTCGTTGGTCTATCTCCACCGTGTGTTCGTTGGTCTATCTCCACCGTGTGTTCGTTGATCTATCTCCACCGTGTGTTCGTTGGTCTATCTCCACCGTGTGTTCGTTGATCTATCTCCACCGTGTGTTCGTTGATCTATCTCCACCGTGTGTTCGTTG
Organism: Oreohelix idahoensis; assembly: GCA_024509875.1. Lineage (NCBI taxonomy): Eukaryota > Metazoa > Mollusca > Gastropoda > Stylommatophora > Oreohelicidae > Oreohelix > Oreohelix idahoensis. Next base: position 243,674 of record JAMPIV010009780.1, read on the forward strand.
ATCTATCTCCACCGTGTGTTCGTTGGTCTATCTCTACTTCTCTGGTCATTACCCTGGCAGTTCCAGAACAAGGACTGTCTTGTAATACTATTGCATAATACTTCTTTTTCTTTGACTTTCAGACATCTACTTGAAAATTTTCAAATAAAGCATAGGTCAGCTTCAGGTTATATGTATCTCCATAGAGTTTTTTCTTGGAATGGTACTAGTAACAGCTATATGTGTTCATATGTTGGCACCTTTGAAGCAATTGTTCGGCAGTAATTTTATCAGAGCCATAGTTACACTGATCAGTATTTCCTATCTTTAACTTGTTGAATAGATGCTGTCCCAATCTGTTGTGGGCCGTTTGGAATCTGCTGATTCTACTTATCTTCTGCTGAGCTGGTCATATGCATGATTTTGTGTGTGGCCTGGATGTTCTGCATCCCATTTGTTCTTGTATCTGATTCAGATAAAACTCTGCCTCTTCGAAAGTTATGCCCGTAGCAAAAATCTTACTCAAAGCTACCACTGCAGCATACCAAAGAACATTAAACCAAACAACTAGAAACTGCTGGAAGAAAAAAAGACATAGCGTTATTCGACTGTTAAGCTTGTGATTTTTAACTTAGCTGCCAGTTTTCCGACCAACGTTCTAATTCTACACTTTGTTACCTTGTTTTCTCACTTACATTGGCAACTTTTCTTAGTCGTTTAATATTATGCAATGTGATTTTTCTCACGAATTCACTTGTGTCAATATATCCTTCTCTACAGTATGTTTGCACTGGCTGTGGCAAAGTGCTGCATTTTTACTCGTTATGTTTGTCACAAGATCTACCGGCAAATGTATAGATGATTCTGTGCAAAAATTTGCTGACATTCGCAAAAACCAATGCTAGCGCTACTGTCAACTCTGTCAGACATGGGCGGTCGCTATAATGTTGTTAGTAATTGTTGACACGATACTTACATTTTCTCTTGTCCAGCCCTTTCACTAAGTCATACTATGATGAACATGCAATGAACTACAATAACACTACAAATAATCAGTATGGCCCATTCACGTGCAACGTAATTTTAACATCAAAAATGATGTTGGATGACATTTCATCAAGATTATCTTTGAATTCCTCAATACACACACACATTGTTGGTTCAGAAAATTGATCAATTACAAACTGAAGATACTTACCGCATCATTACGAACGACTAACATAACATCATCATCACTTTTTTTTGCTCCTGTTCGAAAATTGAACCACCACTGCCCGTGTCTCCTTAAAGGAAGCCTGCAACAATGGACACGCTCTTGCAGCAGTGGTAATTGTATTACACCTTGACTTTGCCTTCCACATGCACAAGTTAATGTTAGTGACCTTTTACAATGTTCCTGGTCCTACTCTGTCTTTGCCTCCTCAGAGACCCCCGGGATTACCCGGGGCCAGGTTGGTAATTAATTAAAAGAATAAAGCGCTCACATCTTAATATTGACAATGTCCATGCTGTGAAAATATTAGCTTGTTTCAGCCAATGAGCTGTCAGGAGCCCCACGATATGCCGCCTTGTTTTCCTTAGAGCACCTGGTTGGCCAGTTCTGTTACGGTCAGATTTCTTCATATCCCATGTAGTCGCCAGGGGTCTCTGATTATATCAAGAAAGAACTGGATTACTACACCCTCAGTCATGTTGTAACAGACGACTAATATGAGGTTGCGCATGAGGCGGCCCAATCCCATCATACAAAACAAATTGTAGCAGAAACCACTGCTGCAATAGCATGTGACTGCTTGGTGCAGGCTCCCTACAGGGTGACTAGCTGCAGTGGTGAATGCATGATGAACTAAAAATGGAATGATGATGTTTTTTCATACCTGCCGCTTCACATAATATACGAGGGGAAGTCAGAAAGTGGGTGACAATCTGATATGCGACAGCTGAAAATTGTAGTTGGTAGTTTCTAAAGGTGTCATTAGGTGGCAGCAACATCCAGCTTGATGATTACTTTAAGCTGCATACGCTAGGTGTCGCATGCGTATGCGCAGCCCAGATAAAATTGGCGACCATGCTCGTGGAGTGTACGACCGAAGAACAGTGTGCTGTTGTGCGGTTTTTTTTTTTTGGGGGTGGGGGGGAGGGGGGAGGGGGGGGCGAAAAAGAACTTCCTAAGGAAATGTAAGTGTAATAATAAATGGTTTTCAAGTTCGTATCTCATTTAGTTCTTTTTTAATAGCCATTTGTGACCTATTTACTGACTTCACCTCGTAAGATAAACACATTTCGGTACTTGCAAGGCTGATATATCTTCATAATATTGTTTTCAGTGAACTAACAAGGAATCTATGTATATTGTATCTTTCATAATTTTAAACGAATATATCTTGTCATTTACATTATAGGGCTCTTATGCAAGTATAAAGAACAACAAAAGCAACAACACAACATAAAAAAGCAGTTGCAGACTTTCATAAATCGGGGCTTGTGTAGAGTAGAAAGATGTAAGTGGTCCGACATGATCACCAATGGGGAAGTGATAACAAGAACCAGACAGGCGCACTAGGGGAATAAGATATGACAAGAAGACGCTGGCGATGGATAGGGCACAGAGTGATGTAACACGCTGACACTATTACGTGACAGTTCTTGTCCTGGAATTCACAGGGTGAAAGAACTAGAGTGAGACTACAAATACATAGCGAAGAAAACTGGAGACGTGAATGAACGGGATGAAGTAGACAAGAAAGCCCGTGAGCCGATAGCACGGAAAGGTTGGTCTTGTATAAGTGTGTAGAAGACTTATACTCCATGAAAAGATTAAGTGTAATGGAAGATTAACGAACAAATGTTTCTCATAAATACTTACTTACACTTTTACTTAGTCTGTTCCTCTTCTACCCTGGTGGGTAGAGGTTTGCAAGAGAGAGCGCCATACTAGCTTTTCGGCTGTCTTCCTCCTAGCCTAGTTCAAATCTTGTTCTCGGTCCTGTGGTGGGTTTAGATGTTATGAATGTTGGTGTTATTGTTATAGTGTAACTGAGTAAGGTCAAGCTGTGAAGGCCTCTGAGTCTAATAGATATTAATGGTGTGTTCTCAGAGAACATTTCTGCTACCACCCTAAGATCTCACTCAGACTTATTTTTGACTAGTATGTCTGACAGCTACGTCTAATGTCTAGGGTAATGAAATTGTGGTATAAGAAAATGATAACAAATACACTTAAGAACTCTATGAAAGGTAATTAACAACACCCAGAGTTAAGTTTAAAATGTGAAATCTTTTTTACAATTTATTGTTCCAGTATCACAATTTTGTGTATACCGGAATATTGAACTCAAAATGATAATTTCAAAGTATTTACATAAAATTAATTCAATTTATAACTGAGTATATTCTTATTCACAACTGTAATTAAATGTGTCAATCTGGAACAGTGTCAATTTATTCTTGCTCCTATGAATGGGTATTGATTACAAGAACGTTTGTCTTCATCACAATCTGAATGATCTAATACACATTTCGGGAACTGAGAGTAGTTGAGTTTGGTATATCAAGTGCCCGGAGACAATTTCTTAATTGAGTGGTGCCTGGTATGCAGGATGAATTTTGGTTAGATCACCAGCCTCCACTGCCAAGTAAGGATTCTGCTCTTGCAATATAACACGGAGGCACACAGCCGATACTGCCTCAATTCTTAGATGCAGAAATATAGACAGGTATAGGTTGACCTTGGCTCTTTTTGAGTCATAGATGAAACCCTGGAACGATGTAAATGCGTCCCACTGTACCTCTCATATAACTCTCTCTTACCCTAACTACTAAACATTTTTAATCATATTCAGACTCAGCATGGTAACTAAATAATTAGTTAACGTTTTTAATTGGTTGTATACCCCATTCATGGTCAAATAAACTTCAAACTACAGTTTGACACTTTCCTTGACAAAGGAAACATTTTAAGTTAATAATATCAAGTCATGTACAATCACGGTGACTTGCTGAAGAAGACGGCTAGTGGTTTGCCTGGTCTTATGTCATAATACTGTACAACAATTTCCCCATTAATATTTAATTTTTCTTTCTCCCACAATGTCAGAAAGCCTGTCTGGCTTTTCTACAACATGTTAATATATTTCCTAATAACTCTGTGAAACAACACAAAGTTTGATGTTGACTTCCCTCTAGATAACTTTCTGCCCACATAATTTTCATACATATTCAATAATACATACATAATAATAATATAATGGTGATATAAATGTTTTCTTTCTTACCGCATCAGAAAAATATTAACACTAATAAGTTTGATTTGCGATAAATATGGTCAAATCCAGATCGCTTGCTGATGCAGATCAGCAAAGTCAAGATAGTACTATTATCTTGCTTGTAGAACAACTTTTGTGTAGAAAATTTCTTTTACAAGTGGCCTCGAACACTACTACAAATTAGTTTTATCCCTCCGTTAGTATATTAGACTCCAGCCAATCAGGGACTGTTTGGCTTCTAGCGTCTTTTTATTCAAACTGAACTCAAATTTCATATCTAGGACTAACTTCCCCTCTATCCCCACTACAGGGCAAACTGAGAAAGATTCAAGTCTGTTCGTCCATCTGTCTTCGTCAATATCTCAGTTATATCCTAAAAGTTTATAATTCTGACACGTAATTAGTGATCCTGTTGCTGTCTGTCACACAGTGGTTTTATTCTGTTATTTATTATATTGACTAGTATCGTTTTTATTCTTCATTTCCTCAAATAACATATTTTTCTATCTTGCCAATTCAAATCTGTAAACACGAACTCGTGACACTAGTCCTATACTCCTTTTCTGCCCCTATCCGTACTGTATTTTGAAAATTCTCCACGTTAAATCGTAGTTTTTTTCTTTTTTCTTAACTGTCGTTCTCATTCAGAACGAAACAGCGCTTTTGTAGTACGTCATAAAAATTCGACAACGCGTTGGCCGCATGTTACCTTATCGTTAATTTTTAGCCTGAATACGACTGTGTGTCTGTTTTGTGCTGTGTCGCGTCTAACAGCGTGGATATATACAGAAAACGGCGGGTCGAGCGAAGAGGGGTTTAGCAAGGCGGTGATAATATTTTGCGTTCATTCTTACTGCAGTTTCTTTCTACACTTCTGGAAAATGTCCGAATTGCTACTATTGGTGGCGTTAAAGTTAAAATCGTACGTTAATTCAGAACGGCAGTTTGGTATCGCAGTTCTGGCACAAGTTAATTGTTAGTCTCAAGGACGAAACTAGGAAAGCGTATAATATTTGACGGCGGAATCATTGTCTAAGCATTACTTACTTACTTACTTAGTCATTCCTCTTCTACCGTGAGATGTAGAGGTTTGGAAGAGAGAGCGCCAGACTATCCTATTGGCTGTCTTCTTCCTGGCCTGGTTCCATTCTAGTCCTCGGTCCTTCAAAGATTGTCTAATATTGTCCTCCCAGCGGACTCTGGTTCGTCCTGGAGGTCTGGATCCCTGGCTCTTTGTTTCCCATGCTTGTCGTGGTAGCCGATCTTCTCCCATTCTGCAGACACGGCCAAACCATCTTAGTTGGGACTGTTCTATTTGGGTCTGCAGCGGGTGGGATTTTAGGCCTTGACGTATCGTCTGGTTGCGGACCATGTCTCTTCTTGTTACTTCAACCACCTTCCTCAGATACCTCATTTCTGAGGTTTGAATCTGGCTTTTGTGGGTTGTAGTCATTGCCCATGACTCGCATCCATATGTCAAGACTGGGACATAGGTGAAGCGGTATACAGCCATCTTCGTTTTCTTACCAACCTCTTTCTTGCTGAGGAATCCTCGATTTATGGCCTGATAAAGTCTCCCAGCCGCTGCTTTTCGAGTGGCCAACTCTTCTTTGATGCCCCCCTTTCGCTAAGCATTACTGCTGCATACAATTCAGCGCTCTACTGGCGTTGAGGACGACGATAGGCAAACACACACGGGGGGTTTATTTATTATCATAGAAGTAAAATCTTACTGAATTTAGCGATTGTTTCACAGATTTTGCTACAGGTCCTTTGGAGATTGTCGAATGTGATCCCAGCGAACGCTAGGTCATCCTGGAGGTCTGGATCCCTGGCTCGTGGTTTCCCACATTTGTCGTCGTAGCTGATCTTCTTTCAGTCTGTTTTTTTTTTCATAAATACAGATGTAAGATGCTGGCAATCTTGTTGGTGCCTGGGGAGAATCTAACACCTACTGGGGACATAAAGTTGATCAGTTATGTTGCTTAACACTTGTATGTAATCTTTATATTTGCATTATTACATTAGTACAATGTAACTGCCTTGGAATATCAGGTACCAAATAACCAGTGAATATTACATGTATTATTTGCTAGGAGTGTGAAGCATACAATAGTTTATGAATGAAATTCCCCTTTTTAAGAATTGCCTTAGCGGACAGCGCTATCCACTTTTTTCCCCCACCAACTTGCAATCTTTTACGAAAAAGCCGGGCGACTGTTGCGTGGATACTTAATTACACCCAGACTGAAAGAACGCGCATTTTTTCCCCATCTGTAAATGGAATTTGTTTAAGAAATGGTCATACCTGTAATGTTCTACAACATTTCTGGAATTTTCCGTTATTTTATATTAAGAAGAGTTTATGCGTGTAATCATGAATAAGTACCTACATCTAATTTATTTATATATTTGTCAAGAGAAGCGTCATTGTACATCAAAGATTTTTCGTTAAATTTAGGCCTGAAAGAAAATGGAAATAAATGAAATAACCGCAGGATAATTAGTAATGTCATCAGGTGTCGTAAGTTTATCTGAGAGTGTTCTGATGGATATTGGTCCCTTTAGAGTAGAATGATAGTGAAGGCTCTGTGAGAATAAGGATTTAGGAAAGTGAGGTAGTAGATTCACAAGTGCTGGGAAGAGTAAGGACAGTCTCATGTACAACAATATTTGTCTCTCAAAACTACTCCTACCACCCTTCTGAACAAACAACTGTTTGTCAGTTCCAGTCACTCAGGCGCACACACCGATTTGGTGATTCTGACGCTCAACGTACATGAATACAGACTACGATAACAAATATGAGGAATGTTTGATTTAGGCCAGCCGACACAAAAATGCTAATAAAGTTTTTAATACTTTTATTATCACAAAATCAAGTCACAAATAATTATCAATTTACAGTCAGAAATCAAAGGTTACAGAATACAAATATGACAAGGGGGGGGAGGGGGTGTTTGAGGAGAAGTATCCAATACACCTTTTCCCGCTTGTATTTACTAACAGAAAAGACCAGGTCCCAAAGACAAGAAGGGGGGGGGGGGTTGATGATCAGAGAAAGGCAATTTAACCCAATGGTAAACTTATTACTCTGAGGCAAGGGGTTACAGTGGTAAGGGGGTAGAGGAAAAGCTAGGGTTCTCAAATGTTTCCCTTTATTCAACAAAACTTTACGGAAGGGGGGAATGAACACAGTTAAACAGTCCCGCTAGGAGAAATCCCGTACAATGAATACAATACCCCTTAATACTAGGACGAACTAATTATAAGGGTAAAAAAAAAGATAAATAAATCTCCTGTCATTCAAAAACACGCTTGGGCTGGCCAGCACACACAGTCACACACACAGACTTACCAAGTTGTGAATTCTGGCACTTTAGGAATTTTACAACTGCAGCTAATACCGTAGAACAATGGAAATTGTCTTTTTATGTCTTCTGTGTCAGGCCCCAGATTTAACGAGGTGGGCTGGTAGCTAATAGTCTCAAAAATCGCCAGACGGTGAAGCGTAAAGGCTACTGTTGGTTTGTTAGATAAAAGTTCCTAATGAATGGCACAGGCACTTGGCTAGGTGTGAGGTATGGTGCGGTTTCTAAGATTGGCACAGCTGGTGGAGATAACTTTCTTTTGCCGTAATGTCACAAACTACAAAACACCGAGGTAAGTTCTTCAGGGGGTGGTAAAATCCAATGATTATGCTTGACAGACAGTGTCAGGGAAATCTATGTTCTTCTTAACAAATAGAGCAGTGAGTAAAATATTGCTACTGGCAACTGTTCTTCTTCAAGTTTGATAACTATAAAAAAAACTTTATGAATTGGGATTTTAAAACAGTCTTTGGGTTTACTTTGTTTCTGAAAAACTTCAGGTAGCTGAATCGCACAGGATCGCCACAAAGATTAAATTTTAAAATGGTTATACGTTGCTGTAGTTTTCGACTGAGTTGGCAGGGCTCAGTGTATAATTAATTAATTGCTGGGATGCAAGGTCGAAAGATCAATTCTGTATAGAAGATAAAACAAGAAATGCAATAAAATCATATTAAGATCTAAAGCGCGATACATTTACAGTTAGACTATTTTCTGCATTCGCGTCTACAATTAATCAATACAAGAAACGCTCCCGTGAGGTTAATAGTTAAAAGCACATCTATTTATACAGAACTAAACTGTATTAAAGTTATAATTCCCATAACAGTTGCAAAATTAATTTACGCGGCTATTGTATTAGGAAATAAACTTATAGATGTAACATTTAGTTTGCACTAGAACTTTGAAAATAGGTTTATTTAATAAGTTTAAATTTACACCACAATCCAGTGAAATAAAAATGAAATAACTAGACCACTGATCACTCGAAGCTAAAGTATAAATTACCGTCTGCACAGAAAAAGAATTTCACTCCAATAGCCAACAATTTAGATGAAATCTAGCAGGAATTTAATTATATGCTAGTGAATCTTAGAATTCTGTCAGGACGAATGATAAAGTTGCCCTTTTAAGATTCTGTATATATCTAAAAGGAATGTAAGTTAAATGGGTCGTGTGAAAATTTCGCGCCTCTTCAGATCCTAGAGCAAGTCGAAGTATTTTTAGCCGCCATGCTAACCGCGATGGCCCGACTGGCTTCCGATCTTCGTTCGTCTCAGGCGGCTCGCACAAAGATGTGAAATTTCTGCGAGACTAGCCTCGTTCGCGGTGAGTTTCCTGATTCCTCAGATCGTATCCGCTACGCTGAGCGGTCCGTCTCTCCCGTTCCATAGTCTTTCGGGCACGTCTGCCGGTTGCCACAGAGGTGCAAAGTCTGCAAGAAGCTTTCTTCTGACCGCTCGTGTCCGTCTTGCGAACGGTTCAGTGTTCGCACGGAGATGCTAAATTTCTGCTTCTCTGTTCTGGGGATCGTCTTTGACTGCTTTGATCATAGCCGCTACTCTTCGTTTATGAAAAGTTACAGCAATACTGATGTTCAGGGGTTCTAATGTTATGAAAATCTAAAGTCCCTTTCATCATCCATCAAATCAGGGAAAATTCACTTGACAAACTAGACGTACGTCACAATCTTCCCCACTTTTAGACATGAAACCATTTTTTATGTTTCCTTCTTAACAATGGAGGTGACCTGATTGGTGACATTAGGATGAGTGGTATCTTCAGTTTGCTCTTCTTCCTCTGTAGACCAGTTTCTACTCAAGAAGTCATCTCCGACATTCTGTTTTCCTGGAATATATTCCACTTTGAAGGAATAAATGCTCAATAATAAGGCCCAGCACATAATCCTTGCGTTGAATTCCTTATTGGCACCAAGGAAAGCTAATGGAGCATGGTCGGTTTGTACTGTGAAAGAAGTACCATACAGGAACTCATGATGGCGTCTGATGCCATGAATCTGAGCGAGACATTCTCTTTCAACGACACTGTAGTTGCGTTCAGCCTTGTTCAGTTTCCGACTGCGGTAAGCTACTGGGAATAGCATATTCGGGTCACTGTCCTCGGCTTGCAACAATGTTGACCCGATGCCCTGACATGACGCGTCCACTCTCAGTACGAAAGGTTTCTTAAGGTCAGGTAACCTTAGAATGGGGTATGCCGACAACTGTCCTTTCAAAGTGCTGTATGCATGTTCGCACTTTTGATCCCACATGACCTTATCAGGACAACCTTTCTTGGTGAGGTCAGTCAGAGGTGCCATGGGTCCGTTGAAGTTCTGGATGTATTTCTGATAGTAGGCACATAGTGATAGAAATGACCTGATGTCTTTCTTTGTTCGGGGTCTTTTTGCTGCAACTATTTTCTCCACGTTTTTCTTAACCGGCCAACTACAGCCGTGAGAAATAGTATGCCCCAGGATGTCAAGTTTTTCAAACCCTATTAGACATTTGCTAGGTCTGGCTGTGAGACCAGTTTCCTGTAGTCTCCTGAGGAGCATAGCGACCGTAGCAATATGTTCTTCATAGGTTTCCGATGCAATTAAAATGTCATCCATGAAATTATGGATATAGGGACTTTGCAAAGGTTCTAACAGCTTTCTCATCATCCTGGTAAACACTCCTGGTGCGTTATGCAATCCGAACGGCATCACATTAAATGTGTAATGTCCTTCAATAGTGCTGAAAGCTAGCAAAGGTTTAACTTCCTCCTTGACCGGTATTTGGTAATAACCTTTATTGAGGTCAATCTTGGAGAAAATTGTTGCCTTGCTGAGCTTGGTGAACAACTCAGAAACAGTTTGGAGCGGTTCGGGCTGGAATTCCGTTACAGCGTTTAGCAACCGGTAATCAATACACAGTCGAACTTCCTTATTGGGCTTCTGCAACAGCACTACACTCGAACTGTAAGGAGATGTAGACTCGCTGATAATTCCTGCCTGACGCAGCTTGTCTATTTCTCCACAAAGTGCATCAGCTTTGGCGTACGGAATGGGGTACACTCTGGTTCGAACAGGGGTCTCGTTTGTTAATTTCACGTCAAATTCGATGAGATTTGTTCGACCGGGTACATCCGTTAAGACTGCACTGTACTTCTTTAGTAGCGCCCTGGTTTCTGTTTGTTGTTCTACTGAGAGATTGTCGCCGAACTTGACATCTTTAAAAGATTCTGTGGGTTGCAATGGATACTCCATGCAACCATCATCGTCTTCCTCGTCTTCCGTTGCTATGGCGACAGCCAGGAGATGCTCAGAGGATGGCACCGGTCTTTCCAAATATTTCTTAAGCAGATTTATGGGGAAGACCTTCTCCTTTCCTTTAATGGAGATCTTGTAATTAGTACGTGAGATCTTTTTAAGGACGGTAAACGGCCCTTGCCATCCGATGCGAAGTTTATTGCTTCCGGTTGGAAGTAGCAACAAAACTTTCTCCCCTGGTTATAGTTCTCTCTCTTTTGCAGCTTTGTTGTATCTTTTAGCATGTTTAGCGCGGGCTTTCGTAAGGTTGGTCGTAGCTAGATCCCATCCTAGCTTTAACCTTTCCTTGAGCTCAGATACATTTTTGCTTGCAGAGACGACTGTCTCGTCAGCCTTTTGGTCTGTCAGGGACCGCAATAAGGCTTAAAGTGGCCCCATAATAGGTCTGCTAAATAAAAGTGTAGCAGGCGGGAATCCCGTAGACGCTTGGGGAACCTCTCGGTAGGCGAATAAGGCAGCCGATATATATAGGTCCCAGTCTTCCGGTTTCTCCTGACCCAGCTTACGTAACATGGTGGTGAGGCTGCCATTAAAACGTTCCACGAGCCCATTTCCAGCCAGGTGGTAGGGGCTTGTGGGGATATGTTTGGCCCTCAAGATCTTAAAGATCTCTTCCATTAGTAGGCTACGGAATTGGGATTCATTGTCCGTCAAAACTTGTTGAGGGAATCCCAACCGTGTAAAGATTTGCACGAGGGCTTCTGCGACATGCTTGGAATTTGTGCATGTTAGCGGTATAGCTTCGGCCCACATTGTGCAAGTGTCGACTAAGGTCAGGATGAACCTGTTCTTCCTTTTGGTCCTTTCCAAGGGTCCAATGATGTCGACAGCATCCCGTTCAAATGGAGTCCCCACAATTGGCATTTGCCCCATGGGTACTGGGGGTGTCAAGTGCTTGGGTGCTACCCGTTGGCACTGGGCGCAGGATTTCACATACCTGATAATGTCAGAGTTCATTCCTGGCCACCAATAGTGGGTTTTTATTCGCTGAATAGTGGCGTTTGTCCCATATGTCCGCTAAAGGGAAGAGAGTGCCCCATTTCTAAGATCTGGCTTCTGTACTGCGTCGGTACTAGGAGCTGGTTATTCCCCGTGTCCGGGTTTCCCGTTCTACGATACAATACGCCATCCTTAGAAAAGATGTCTCCGTTGTGTCTGGGGTCCTTAGCCATGGGCAGTTTTCTAAAGCAGAGCTCCAGAGTAGGGTCCTTTTGTTGCGCCTTCTTCAGTTCATTCGGCAACAAATTTGGCGCAGGCTCCCTCTCCTTCTTGGCTTGCCCTCTTGTGGTTACCGCTGTCACAATCGGCTCCTTTGGTCTCCCAATAAACACATATCTACATCCCAGGATAACTGGGTAGATAGGATCATCCATTATGGCCGCTTTAATAACACCTCTGACAAAATCAGAGTGTATTTCTACCAGTGCGATAGGAAGCGTCCTGGGTGCATCACTCTTGAAAACTCCACTAAGTTTGATGGTTTCCTCTGTCTCCTGACCTGGTTTGACTAGGTGCCTAGGGACAATACAACTAAAGCTTAGTCCATTGTCAAAAAGACAAGTAGTATAGGTACCATTCAAAAGTACAGTTCCTCGCGTTGAGGGTCGGTCCCCCTCAGGTTGAGAATCACTGACATTGACTCTACCTTTCGAGGCTGTATGCATACACCCGATGCGGTTATGACCGGTTTGTTTGCCCTGATCAGACGTTCCTGTTGTAAGGGTCTTCCCTTTTCCTTGACCTTGGTGGCCGCGCTGCCACGTAGGCTTGGTGGGTTGATCAGAAGTATTATTTGGGGGGTATCGGGTTTTGTAGAATTTCGATTTTTCCTGGGGAGGTCTCTGGTTTATATTATCTCGTTGGTTATAATGTTGAGAAGGATTGGAAGAATAGGATGACTGCTCTAGATTTTGTTTTCAAGATGGCTCATCTGTGGGTTTACGTTTAGTGCTGGGAAGGTCGGCCATTGCATTCTTATAGCGTTCGGCCTTTTTGAGGATGTCCTCAAGCCTGACTGCCCCCTGTTCAGCCAAAAATCTACGGGTGTCATTCGACAAAGTGGATTTTATCTGTTCAACAAGAACAATTTCTAGAAGTCCCTCATATGAAAGAGGTAATTCAGATAATTCTATGCACTTTGTCAGATAACCCGTGAGACATGAAGAGAACTGCGGAAAGGTTTCCGTGCTCTCTTTCCGGCTGTTTCTGAACATTTGCAGAAATGTTCGGGCGGTCATCTCAAACCGCTCTAGCAAGGCCTTCTTCAGCATGTCGTAATCATGTTGATTCGGTCCCAGCTTTGTGTATACGTCATAAGAATTGCCTTTCAGTGACGTTGAGAGTTTAAGTGCCCAGCGGGAACTCTCTAACCCATACAGATTGGCGAGCCTCTCGAATTTTTCTAGATAGCTGTCAGTTTTTTCGTTAGGGCTAGGAAAAGATTCCAAAGCAAAAGACATCGCCGTTAGTTGGGCAGATTGAGTGCTAGAGAGATCCATTGACTGAGACTGGGCGAAGACGGCTCTCCGTTATTCGAAGTAGAAGCGCCCCGACTCTCTAAAGCCTGAAGCGCCAGTTCGTGCTGTCTTTCCCTCTCTCTCTCTTTCCCTGCGAGCTTCTATCTCTGCCTCAATTTTCTTCTGTTTCAATAGGCGTTCTTCCGCTTCTTTTCTATCTGCCCTCTCCTGTGATTCTCTCCTCTCTGCTCTCGCTTTCTCTTCCTTCCTCTCAGCTTCTGCTCTTTCCTTCTCTTCCTTCCTCTCAGCTTCTGCTCTTTCCTTCTCTTCCTTCCTCTCAGCTTCTGCTCTTTCCTTCTCTTCCTTCCTATCAGCTTCTGCTCTCCGTTGCTCCGCGTCATATAATTCCAGTTCCTGGTTGACAAACGCGTTTGCAGCTTCTGCGTCTAATCCTGCCTCTTTCGCCTCCAGCCTCAGGATGGACCTCATCTTTATCCTCTCTGCCATTGTCAAAGAATAAGATGTAGTATGACTAGAGAACTAGTAAGAAGAAACGAGAAGGGGAAGAAACTCGGAACCGCTACGAGAAAAACCAAAGTAAAAATTTACTTGAGTTACCCCCTACCTTATAATGTGTTAACTTATCGCTGCTGTTTTCTGGCAATTAAGGCTCTAAACGCAAGCGACTAATGCCACTAAAATGGTAAGTTACACTGGAAAAAATTTACTTTTACTAAAAGTAGAGAAAAATTTATGAAAAACAATTTAAAGAAAAAAAAATTTCCTGAAAATTTTAATTCTCCACAAACAGAACTCCACCCTTCTGAAGTCAATTAAAGAGTAGAGACGATGTTAACTAGATTTTTAAAAAAATTTTAGAACAAGCGTCTTTAGCTTTGCTCAGCTCTTCTAACTTCAAAAACCTTTTGTGACTGAAGACAATCACGCAAACCCAGCAATTATATAACAAAATTTCAATTTTCTCTGCCAGAGAATACAAAGGTGACAAATATTTTATTATCACTAACTTCCTGCTCCTGTGGAAAGAACAAACCTGTAATAATTATTGTGTGGTCGGCCCAAAATACTAAAAGGCTTTGTCTAGGGGAAGTAATTAATTTTAAGAATATACCCTTCTTCACAAAGACAATCAACCATGCTCTATTTAAACTAGGCTCAGAATCCGGGACGAGCTAACCATTTATTGTCGTAATTTTATCTGAGAGTGTTCTGATGGATATTGGTCCCTTTATAGTGTAGAATGATAGTGAAGGCTCTGTGAGAATAAGGATTTAGGAAAGTGAGGTAGTAGATTCACAAGTGCTTGGAAGAGTAAGGACAGTCTCATGTACGACAATATTTGTCTCTCAAAACTACTCCTACCACCCTTCTGAACAAACAACTGTTTGTCAGTTCCAGTCACCCAGGCGCACACACTGATTTGGTGATTCTGACGCTCAACGTACATGAATACAGACTACGATAGCAAATGTGAGGAATGTTTGATTTGGGCCAGCCGACACAAAAATGCTAATAAAGTTTTTAATACTTTTATTATCACAAAATCAAGTCACAAATAATTATCAATTTACAGTCTGAAATCAAAGGTTACAGAATACAAATATGACGGGGGGGGGGGGGGGGGGGTTGAGGAGAAGTATCCAATACACCTTTTCCCGCTTGTATTTACTAACAGAAAAGACCCGGTCCCAAAGACGAGGAAAAAAAAGGAGGGGGGGGGGGTTTGATGATCAGAGATAGGCAATTTAACCCAATGGTAAACTTATTACTCTGAGGCAAGGGGTTACAGTGGTAAGGGGGTAGAGAAAAAGCTAGGGTTATCAAATGTTTCCCTTTATTCAACAAAACTTTACGGAAGGGGGAAATGAACACAGTTAAGCAATCCCGCTAGGAGAAATCCCGTACAATGAATACAATACCCCTTAATACTAGGACGAACTAATTATAAGGGTTAAAAAAAGATAAATAAATCTCCTGTCATTCAAAAACACGCTTGGGCTGGCCAGCACACACAGTCACACACACAGACTTACCAAGTTGTGAATTCTGGCACTTTAGGAATTTTACAACTGCAGCTAATACCGTAGAACAATGGAAATTGTCTTTTTATGTCTTCTGTGTCAGGCCCCAGATTTAACGAGGTGGGCTGGTAGCTAATAGTCTTAAAAATCGCCAGACGGTGAAGCGTAAAGGCTACTGTTGGTTTGTTAGGTAAAAGTTCCTAATGAATGGCACAGGCACTTGGCTAGGTGTGAGGTATGGTGCGGTTTCTAAGATTGGCACAGCTGGTGGAGATAACTTTCTTTTGCCGTAATGTCACAAACTACAAAACACTGAGGTAAGTTCTTCGAGGGTGGTAAAATCCAATGATTATGCTTGACAGACAGTGTCAGGGAAATCTATGTTCTTCTTCACAAATAGAGCAGTGAGTAAAATATTGCTACTGGCAACTGTTCTTTTTCAAGTTTGATAACTATAAAAAAAACTTTATGAATTGGGATTTTAAAACAGTCTTTGGGTTTGCTTTGTTTCTGAAAAACTTCAGGTAGCTGAATCACACAGGATCGCCACAAAGATTAAATTTTAAAATGGTTATAAGTTGCTGGAGTTGTCGACTGAGTTGGCAGGGCTCAGTGTATAATTAATTAATTGCTGGGATGCAAGGTCGAAAGATCAATTCTGTATAGAAGATAAAACAAGAAATGCAATAAAATCATATTAAGATCTAACGCGCGATACATTTACAGTTAGACTATTTTCTGCATTCGCGTCTACAATTAATCAATACAAGAAACGCTCCCGTGAGGTTAATAGTTAAAAGCACATCTATTTATACAGAACTAAACTGTATTAAAGTTATAATTCCCATAACAGTTGCAAAATTAATTTACGCGGCTATTGTATTAGGAAATAAACTTATAGATGTAACATTTAGTTTGCACTAGAACTTTGAAAATGGGTTTATTTAATAAGTTTAAATTTACACCACAATCCAGTGAAATAAAAATGAAATAACTAGACCACTGATCACTCGAAGCTAAAGTATAAATTACCGTCTGCACAGAAAAAGAATTTCACTCCAATAGCCAACAATTTAGATGAAATCTAGCAGGAATTTAATTATATGCTAGTGAATCTTAGAATTCTGTCAGGACGAATGATAAAGTTGCCCTTTTCAGATTCTGTATATATCTAAAAGGAATGTAAGTTAAATGGGTCGTGTGAAAAGTTCGCGCCTCTTCAGATCCCAGGGCAAGTCGAAGTATTTTTAGCCGCCATGCTAACTGCGATGGCCCGACTGGCTTCCGATCTTCGTTCGTCTCAGGCTGCTCGCACAAGGATGTGAAATTTCTGCGAGACTAGCCTCGTTCGCGGTGAGTTTCCTGATTCCTCAGATCGTATCCGTTACGCTGAGCGCTCCATCTCTCCGTTCCATAGTCTTTCGGGCAAGTCTGCCGGTTGCCACAGAGGTGCGAAGTCTGCAAGAAGCTTTCTTCTGACCGCTCGTGTCCGTCTTGCGAACGGTTCAGTGTTCGCACGGAGATGCTAAATTTCTGCTTCTCTGTTCTGGGGATCGTCTTTGACTGCTTTGATCATAGCCGCTACTCTTCGTTGATGAAAAGTTACAATAATACTGATGTTCAGGGGTTCTAATGTTATGAAAAGCTAAAGTCCCTTTAATCATCCATCAAATCAGGGAAAATTCACTTGACAAACTAGACGTACGTCACATCAGGGCATGCAGCAGGTAGAGAACAATAGATTTATTTCTCGCCATGATTTCGCTGACTACTTTCTCGTGTAATATAATTATTTATGAATGCCATCTGTTTATATTTTCTGTTATTGTCAAATATATAATATTATATTTAAGTATGAGCTGTAAAAGTTGTCTTTGAATGTCATACGTAGAATTATATACTGATGTGAAGGTTTGAGACCATATTTTTAAAATTCAAGAATTACTCACGAAAAAGATAACAATTCCAGTAAGTGCCAGACACAAGAACTATTAACTTCCCTCCCGTCGCACGGTTACTGCGTTTCGCATTCGAAGCCTGGTAGCGTCATACTTCAGTCTACCCAGCTGTAAATGGGTATCTGACTCTGCTTTTGAATTAGGAATGAGAACTGGTCACACCCTCTCTTAACAAAATCTGGGCCTAGTTTATTGAATTCTCTAACACTTCACTCATCTGCGGCAGAGTCTGCTATGGAATGTCTTTACATTTTTACAGTAACTATTACTAGTAATAATTATATCTATTGGGTGTTCTGTTTGCTAGTTTTCCTTGAAGGTATTTTCTATTATTGTTTTTATTTCTTTGTATCATATCCTGTACTCAGTTTGACTTGTGTTTACTTCGTGTATTGCATGTCTACTGCCTTTTGATTTTCATACGTGCGGCAGTGGGCAGGAATCAACTTTTGAATTTATAAAATGTTTCATTGAGTGTTTGTGAAATTCGATGTTTTTTTGTTTTGTGTGTGTGTGTGTGTGTCAGAAAGCAGTTGTCGGTCTGTGGTTCTTGACATCTCTTGACTTATTATGATTGAAGAAAACAGTTGTCAGTCTGTGGTTCTTAACATCTCTTGACTTCATTATGATTCAAGAAACCAGTGGTCAGACTGATGCTCTGAAAATCTGCGTACAGCTTGACCTAGCACGGTTGACGATCATGTGCAATATCTCCGTCCCTCATATGTTGGTGACTTATGCAACACTGTGTCATCAATTTGACTGTATTGTAGATCGTCACCACTATTGTACTTTTTATTTCCCCTTTTAAAAAGAAATATTTATTAAAGACTTTATGAACCTACTTATTTTCTATGTCGTAGTTTGTATTTCATGGCATTTAAAAGAAATTTAGAAAAAATGTATAATTGTATGTTAGAATTGGGAAGGGTTAACATTTTATGTAGCATAATGAAGTATTCTCTCCATTTCTTTATGTTTACTACTTATGTAGCTTAGAACCACCACTGACTTTCGATCCTTTTAGAATATCTGCATCATGCGCTCTTCAAATTATGATTTCAACTCTTTTAACATGATGGAGGTTCCCAGTGATATGCGGTAACCCAAGCTATTGACGTAATGTTATGATGACAAAATTCCTTGCTAGACACTGGCACTTCAGGAAGAACAGTTCTGACGCAATCAGGGGGAATGTCCCGCAAACATAACCTAATTAATGATGTACAACTTGGCCAGGTCACTATAACAGTATTCATCGCTGGATTTGTTTTGATATACGCTGTCACCTAATTGCAAATACAGTTAGTGTCCCTCGTCTGTTTCTCATTCCTTAATCGGCCTATTCTCTTTCTATTAAATTGTCTTTCTGTTTCACATTTTTTTTTCTGTGTCACACATTCTATGTTTGACTTTTTCTAACATTCGTCAGATGTTTCACAAGAGATGAGTAGAAGACGGCGGCATGTGAAACGGTACAACACATATTGAGGTACAACACATATTGAGGTAACATGTTGACAACATTACAAGCAGTCCGTGATCTTGAATCCCGGGGTTATGCCGACAAACACATGAGATGAGATCTAGAGTTGGAAACGAAATGGATAAAGAAGACAACAGAATTTAAACAGATGGCACACGACAAGGTGGCTTTGCAGGAGCATGTTTAAAGTCTCATGCTCCAGGGGAAGCCGATCGGCAGTGATGATATCTATATTTGCCCTGAATCATTATTGCATTCATTATTTTATTTCATTTCTCTGGAGTCACTCACTCCCGATGTTTATACTCTATCCTACACCTCTCTCATTCTCCAAATCTGTCATATTCTCTCTATCCATCACTTGTTGCTTGTCTGTTCACTCTCTCTGTCTCATCCTATATATCATTCTCATTTTCTTTATCACTCATTTATCTCTTACATAACATCTCACTCTCTACATAGCTACCATCAATCCTCTCCCTATGAATATTCCCTCCATAATCCTCAAACTCCATATGCCTCTCACCAATCATTACTTTCTACTAATCTCCCACCAGTTCTCACGCTCCACATATTTCTGACTAATCCCCAGTCTAAATATTTCCCACAAATCCTCACTCTCTACACGTCTCCCACACATCCTTACTCTCTACACATCTCCCACACATCCTTATTCTCTACACATCTCTCACACATCCTCTGTCTATCACTCAGTGTCTGTACATCACTCTACTTCTCACATTTCATATCTCGTTATCTTCCTTGCAATCTCTATCTCTCTATTTTCTGCGTTACCTCTCACTAACCTAATCTCTGTCAATCCCTCAGTCTCACTACCTCTTTCTAATCATCGCTATTTCCTTCTCTTCCTTTGTCGATTTTCCCACAACCTTCTTTAAACTTTTCCCCCTTCTCTCTCTCTCTCTCTCTCTCTCTCTCTCTCTCTCTCTCTCTCTCTCTCTCTCTCTCTCTCTCTCTCTCTCTCTCTCTCTCTCTCTCTCTCTCTCTCTCTCTCTCTCTCTCTCTCTCTCTTAAAGTAACATGTGGTAATGAAAGAGTATAGTATGCAAGATAAGTGAGAATGGAAGGGCAGAATGTTAGACGGGCCTGCTCGCCCAATTCTTAACCCTTCGAAAATAAAGTTCGTTCGTTCACTCGTTCTCTCTCTCACTCAGAATCCATTTCTTCTCACATCTTCCACTACCACTCTCACGACGTTTATTCCCCCCCCCCCCCCCCACTCCATTATTTCAGTTTTGTTATCTCGGTTTAACATTGTCATATAATATGGCAGACATGTCAAAGCACAGCTCAACATTTGGAGGAAGGACTGCTTCATAAACCAACCCTGTAAGAGAGCAAAAGTACCTTGGCGCAGGTGTCCTGCATGGAGATTGGTGCAGTTGTGGTTCAATGTCCTAGAAGGAGCGATTAATGGAATAAAGATGAAGGAGAAGGAGGACTGTCTAATAAAGATGGTGATTGTTGCATCATTAATACCGATGGCATCATCATCATCATCATATTTGTAACATCACATTGACAAAAAGCCTGGTGCGATGATTCTGTATGAAATTAACTTCTGCTTTATACTTCATTAGACACCTATGGATAAAATATATGATGAGCGCTTATGCGGCCCAGGCTTTTTGTCAATTTGATGTTACATTTTTACTGCAAGCTATAAACTCCTTGAACAAATTATTTTTGGGTTTTTAGTGCATTAAAAGCCTGTGTTTAAAATATTTTATTTTTCATTTTTATTTTTATTTTTTTTTTGGTTTTTAAGTCAAATATAATCGATCCGCTAATGACATTATCAGTTTGCGATAAACGAGTCCACAGCACAGGAGGTGGATTTCATCATTCAGTATATTACACGGAAAGTTAATATATTTTATTTTTTTATATTTTGATAAAAGTTGTAATTTACATTTTTTAAATGTATTTGTCAGTTGTGTGTATCTCTGGCGGGGAGGAGAAAGGCAGGGGGGAGGGGTGGGAAGAAGTTTCAAGAGAGACAATTTTGTTGGAAAGAATACACCTAGATTATTTGCAGTTATCGCCCATTTTAGTGATGTTTTTTATGCAAAAAAATAAAAATTAATATTAATTTCAATTTTATTAATTTTATTATTTTTACGACTGATTGTCATGGGGAATACACAACTATGCCAATTTTCAGAGCTATTGCCCATCTGGAAGTGATTGAAAAATCGATTGCAAGATTTGAAGGTGACAACAGGGTGACATACGTTGCGAGTTAAAGAAAAGCCTGTAAAAAAAAAAAGAACTACTGTGAATCAAGCACAGTATGTTTGCTTTCCAGACAAACGCTGTAACCAATAAACTACCCTCGCACCTTGATATATGTGCTTTTTTTTAAAAAATCGTAACTGTTTTAACTATATCCTTCCTCAGACAGCGTTGGTCTGCCACGTATATACCAACAAAATAATAAGGGAAGACATAAATGTGTATTTCTTAACTTATGCATTAAAAAAAAAACAAGTCAGATGATATGAACAATGATAATAACGTATGTCGATGTTTAAAATGAAGATAAAATATATGATTCTGAAGATAACCATGCCACTTCACGAGACCGAAATAAACAGCCAATCAAATAAATTTCATCTGCGTCTTGCAGGAAAACAAATATACGTCCATCATAATGGAGCACAAATTCTGGAATAGCCGAGATATGGTTGCCATTTCTCCAAAACAACACGCTAAAATGCCACATATTTGCTAACAGTGTAACGCTAAATAATGCTGTAATTTGATCGGAAAACAGCGTTACAAACTGCATTAAATATGCAGGTATTATCTCTGAAGGACGTGTATAAGGTTTTCACATTCTGTTTTCTGAGTTACATTTCATGCAAGATCGGCAAAACTTGGAAAAATATCATTTTGAATTCCCTGGCCTAGTTCTCCCCTCCCTGTATTTTTTATACTTCAGGGGCTATTTTATGTCGATTTTCTCCTCGTGATTCCCAGATTTAATTCGAAAATAATTACTGGTTGCAAATTGGGAAAAACAGTACCCCTGAACGCAATGACGTCAAACCGAGATAGGGAGATCGACCAGGGCCATATATGGCACAGAGAGAATGGAAAACACCCTTCCCCTCTCTGATGTAACATTGATTACGTGTATATGACGCAAGCAGTAGGGAAATAACTCAGGGAAGCAATTTAGGGCAATCTCCCAGTTGTTAATCTGTCGCGGCAATGACGTCACAATTGCCTTTTAAAGTAGGTTTCTTTTTCCATTCGGGGTTCCTAGTGCGGAGTTTCCCCTTCTCAGTTGACGTCATAGGCTTATGACGTATTGATCTACCCCGACGTCCTCCTCGAATATCAAAGACAGAAAAGCCTTATCGATCTTGTGCGACAAGGTCGCTCCAATGACGTCATTACGCATCGATCTTACAATTATAACGTCACAGACGCGGCAGGTTTTTCTCTAAGTTCTCTTGTTTACGGTCATCCCTTTTTTGGCCGCGTCCAAAATTGAAAGCGTTTCCCGGCCTGAATGGAATTATGTTGTTCCCCCATTTTTTAAAAAATTTTTTATTTCTCTTTTAGGTGGGGGAATAGAGGTCTGTCGATGCTTCAAATATGAATTTTCTAGGTCATCGATCTAGAAGGTGGAGGCTGTGTTAGCGATTAGTTGCAGACTCGTGATGGCTTTAGGCCAGTTTCTGTGAGGGTGGCAGTGTACTGTGAGGATGGGAGACGATGAGGTGAAGATAATATTGAAATTGAGAGAAAGGATAAATAATGGGCGGAGGAAAACGCCCGACATTCCAGAATCAACTAGAAATTTACCATGGAAACTAACAGGCAGATAGGAACATAAAATATTGAGATGATATTTCTACCGCTTCGAAATCAGAAAACATAAATTCTCAAACCTCGTGCGTGAGCGACCTTGAAACATATGTATATGATAAAGTACATTGACACCCACGTAGTTCTTATGAGTCTCAGAGGAGACAAAGAAAGGATCGGACAACTGCACCATCAGGTATGTCGTACAATGTGACTAATTTGAAGTTGTGCAAGGGGATGGCAACCTTATGATATAAAACACAATGTCACAGAAACTACTGCTTCAACAGCATGTCAATGCTTGATGTAGGATTGCTGCTAGGACACCGGCTAGAGTACTTGCTTCATTCTTCGCAAGAAGCACGAAGCACAATGATAGTTTATGACAGAATATTGCTGTCTAGAAAGGAGTGTCGAGTTTATAGAGCTCTCGTTTCCCGAGGTAAGGGTTTACCGGATTCTAAACCAGTTGCATCTTGCTCCAGTCTTCTTCTGTTTCTTCACTTACCTTGCCTCCTGGTGAAGGTCATCATGGCTCTCCACAAATCCTGTGCTCCAATACTGTTGAACAGTTCTCATTGTGGACTTTCTTATTCCAGGCCCTGATGTTGTGATGAATTTACCGTGATACAACGTAAAAATATCTCCAATTATAAAGATAACATGTAGGGATAAAAAAAGGCGTAAGATACTAGGAGACATGCTCGCCCATGCCCGCATTTCCTACCGCCATTGAAACTAACTAGTTATACATGCAGACGAAACGGTACCCTTGTAGACGGGAGGGAAACGGAGATAAAAATCATTATGACGGTCTGAACACGTGTTTGAATCTAGAAAGGCAAAAAGACGCAAATTGTAGTAAAAGAAAAAAAATTACGCCACTAGTTGACACAATGTAAGGAAATGGACGGGGGATTGGGGGAGGCCAAGAGTGGTAGCACCTTTGGGCAAGAGCGGTCGCACTGGAGAACTGAACCAGTGGCTCAAACTCACCGGTCCACCTTGACCTTCCAAGCTTGACCTATGGCTCCCAGAAGCCACAAAGACAGTGACGGCCATCCCCCGGTAACAGTCTCGACCGACTGACCAAACTATGTTGAGCGCCCCTGCAAAGCCCTGCTTTTACCTGTGACTGTCCTCCAACTTGGAATGGCACAGCTACAAACCATCCACAGCATCTCATAGTGAAGGCACCAGGGTGCACGACGTGACGATCCTTTTGACCAACTAGAAGCGCTAGTGCTGACTAAATAGCTGACAAATTATGGATGTTTCCAGAAAACAGCGGTCATTTGGTGGCGGTGACTGCACAACGGTGAACCCCACTGAGGTGGTGCAACATGGTATTGGGGCTGTCTACCCCCAGGGGGTAGGACAGACATCAGGCGAACAGGACAGCAGGGGAAAATAATACTTCCCCACCGATGATGGTACAGTGCCCACCATGCCTTGCACACCCCGCATGGAAAAAGAGGATAACTACCGGGATGAAAGAAAGTCATCATGACACTAATACAACCTAAGATATACGAGCTCGGACGTCGCCTCGCAAAAGGTCCGCGCCAAGCAGGTCGCCCCTCGGCTGCTCCTGGCGAAAAGTGTGCTACCGAGGAGTATATTAACATTCTACTGTTAAATGTAGATGGAATAAGAACGCAATCGTTAGAATTAAAGAAACTACTGAAGGACCAGAAAGTTCACATTGCACTGATTCAAGAAACCGTTCTTAAGGACAAATCCATCAACTTCCCAGGCTACACAATGTACAAATGTAATTGCCATAATAATTGTCGAGGAATCCTAACCTTGGTAAGGAATGATGTACAGGCAGAGGTCGAAAGTCTTCGAACCGATGATGAAACTGACATACAACGAGTGACAGTCTGGGAAAGTGACGGACATTTTCAAATCTTTAATGTCTACAGACCACCCAGAGAAACTAATGGAATCTACTTTGATGATATCGAATACAAGAGAACAATCATAGCAGGGGATTTCAACGCTCACTCCCCACTCTGGGGATACCAGGACACCAACACCTCAGGCCAGGCAGTAGAAGAGCTATGTAACACTTCCAACCTTATAGTCCTCCAAAACGAAAGATCCCCACCAACCCTCTACCATAAAGCTAGCGGAACCAGTAGCCGACCAGACCTAACACTTGTGTCTGCAGACCTCACCAACCGGTATAAATGGAGGGTATTGGAGGACATAGGAAGCGACCATCTACCCATCCTCACCACCATCTCGCAGGGTAAAACAAAAACGAAAACCAAAAGACAGCCGAAATGGAACTATGCTCGAGCAAACTGGGAACACTACAAACTCATATCAGACCAGCTCCTCACTGAAGTAGACATGAACCAAGACATTAATACCTTGAACGATCAGATCTCTACAGCCATACTGCAGGCAGCCAAACAGGCAATCCCCAAAGGCAGTCGTGTCAAATACAGCATCTTCTAGAATGAGGAATTAGAACACCTAGTACAACTAAGACGCAAGGCACGGAAAATCGCTCAGAAAAATCCTAGCCGTGGAAACAAAACCACATACAACAGACTCACTGCACAGGTTAAGCTAGCGAGCAGAAAAGCCAAAATGGAAACCTGGAAAGAAAAATGCGAAAACCTAGACCTAAATAAAGAAGGGAAGAAAGCATGGAAACTCATTGACAGCATGGCAGGGACATCCCAGAAGAGAAACCCAATCCCTATAAAACTTCCAAACAGTAACACAGCTACCTCCAACAGAGGGAAAGCACGAGTCCTAAATCGATTCTTTGCTGAAGTCAATAAAACATACAAAAGAGCCAATCTAGATAAAGCCATCAAGACACTTACAAAACGCATGCTAAAAGCACACAAGGCTGTGGACAGCATCTTTGATCAGGAATTTACACTAGCTGAATTGCAATCCAGTCTCCTAAAGACCAAACCCAAAAAAGCACCAGGGCCAGACCAGGTTACCAACGACATGATAGTCAAACTTGGGGGAAAAGGCTTTCTGACGATCCTGGAATTCATAAACAAGACGTGGAGAAGCAGTACTGTACCTACAGGATGGAAAACGGCTAACATTATCCCAATACTCAAAAAAGATAAACCACCAAGCGAAGTCAGTAGCTACCGGCCCATTTCCCTGACTTCGTGCGTTGGGAAAATGGCAGAACGTATGATAAATGCACGCCTCTACTGGTGGTTAGAGAAAGGAAAAGCCCTCCATCCTAACCAAGCAGGATTTAGAAGATGAAGACAGACTGTTGACCAGGTAATCCGATTGGTACAACATATTGCCGATGCTTTCCAGGATAAAAATCATGTGGCCGCAGTTTTCGTAGACCTCAAGCAGGCATATGACAGAGTATGGAGAGACGGTCTATTTTTCAAGATGCAGAAGATGGGCATAGAAGGAAGAATGTTTCGTTGGATAAAAGATTTCCTCACAAATAGAACCATCTCCACAACGGTCAACGGAGCAACATCAGGGAAAAGAACCATCCAAGAAGGCCTCCCACAAGGCTCAGCCCTAAGCTGCACCCTCTTCCTCATATACATAAACGATCTGGCAGACTACCTTGAATTACCCAGCGCCTTGTTTGCTGATGACCTGGTCTTTTGGGCAGAAGGGAAGTCCCACTTGCAACTGCAAAAGAAACTAAACCGTGCACTGGCTGCTCTAACAACCTACTGCAGCTTCTGGAAAATGGTGATCAACACGAGTAAGACAGTCTACACTATATTCACACTCAGCAACAAAACAGTAAAGAAAGAACTGGATTTAAAACTTGATGATGCAAAGCTAGCTAAAGAGAACAATCCGACTTATCTAGGGATACAGCTAGATACCAGACTCACATACAAAACACATGTTGAGTCCCTAACTGCTAAGGCCTCTAGAAGGCTAAACCTCATAAAGCGTTTGGCAAGCACTGATTGGGGATCCAATCAGAGCACCCTACGACAACTGTACTTGGCTTACGTGCGCTCAGTTATGGATTACTCTCTACCCCTGCAAGCCACTGCTAGCCCAACACTCAGACTGAAACTAGATCGCATACAAAACCAGGCACTCAGATTCATCTGTGGAGGCTTGCGAACTACTCCGACCAGCGCATGTGAGATTTCCGCCAATGTGGAACCCCTAGAACTAAGGAGAGAGAAATCAGTCATTATCACGGCAGAAAGATTCTTGCGAGCTGACAAAGATGACCCCTGCAAAAACGTTATCGGTGACCTCAACTCCAGGTACCGAATTAAAAAGACATCTTTCACTAGAAGGTACCAAGAGCTTTCAGGGAAGCACTACATACCAGAGACTAGACTACCTACTCAAGTTGTGCCTGACCTACCACCTCACGTAGAACTAAAAAGACCAATAATACGTACAAACCTTCTACAACCCGCAAATAAAAGCCTCATACCTACGCTGCTGAAAACACTTGCTATGGAAACCATCTGTCAGTACGATGAAGACATTATCCATGCCTATACAGACGGGTCAGCTTTCAAAGCAGTAATAAATGCTGGACACGGGGCCATAATCATCCCACCCAGTACTGAAGAACCCGTCAAAATTGCAGGTCCCTGTGGTATCTGGTGCACAAACTACGAAGCCGAAGTAGTCGCCATCCAGAAAACCCTAACTAGAATTTTTGAACTCTTTGAATCAGACGAAATGGAACCAAATGATGTTGTGGTGTTCTCAGACTCGCAGGCTGCCCTTTTGGCAATAGGAAACTGGAAAACCAACTCGATCAGTACTATCCAGAAGGTTCAAGAAACATGCCACAAAATTATGAATTTGTACGGAACAGAAATATACATGCAATGGATACCTGGCCACATAAACATCACATTAAATGAAGTTGCTGATAGACTGGCAAAGAAGGGAGCAAAAATGCCACAGATTGATCACCCACTGAGTATGTTAACAGTTAAACAAATAGTAAAAAAAAACTGTAAAGAAGTTTGGCTGAACACATGGGCACAGGCTAAAACAGGAAGAAAACTCTTCATTCACCAAACAGCCCCAAATAAAAAAGATGCTATGAACGATATCGAACGAAGGTACCAAACCAAAATCTTCAGATTGAGAACAGGCCACTCTACACTAAATGGCCACAGAAACAGACTAAGTTCACAAAATATAGCAAAATGTAGACACTGCCCTAATCCGTTGGAGACAGCAGAACACCACCTACTACAATGCCCTGCACTTCAGGGACTGAGACAACAACTGCTACCACACAACCCATCCATAGACAATACACTGTATGGCAGCTCAGAACAGCTTATACGAACTGCGCAGTACCATATAATGGCATCAAGGTCACCAAGAGCTGACGCTCAGTGACAGTGGATCAAAGAAGAAGAAGAAGAAGAAGAAGAAGAAGAAGAAGAAGAAGAAGAAGAAGGAAATGGACAGAAAACGACTTTAGCTCTTGTCAGAGACAGAAGTTTCTTTGACGATTTACGGTACTTTGACGTTATAGTTTGAATATAGCGGCAACCGCGTGAACGAACGTTCACAAACCGATTTCAAAAACTAACCTTGAGAAAAGTAGGTTTTTGCTTAATAATAAAGTTATGAAAATAGAACCTAGCTAGTTTGATAGCCCATCTTAAGCAGAGAAATAATATACTTTAAATTATACAGACGGACAGATAACAAGGAAG
This sequence comes from Oreohelix idahoensis, assembly GCA_024509875.1. Taxonomy (NCBI): domain Eukaryota; kingdom Metazoa; phylum Mollusca; class Gastropoda; order Stylommatophora; family Oreohelicidae; genus Oreohelix; species Oreohelix idahoensis. The sequence continues at coordinate 272,065 of JAMPIV010009780.1, forward strand.
ATATTGACGAAAGACCGTATTGTTCCTATCAGACTAGCGAACAGTATTGTTGTGCATACTTTCACTAAAGTCTCAATTTTGCGTCCTTGAGACAGTGAGGTACTGGAAGATGAGACAGGTCTATATTTCAGAGCTGGCATTTGCTGATGATGTTGCCCTGATTGCTAAATCAGAGGCACATCTCCAATCCAACCTGCAAGTCTGGAAGGAAGAGCTGGAGAAGAGAGGGATGGTCATAAGCAGCTCTAAAACAAAATCCATGGTGATATCACGAGAAGAAAGAAGACATCAGATTAAGCTGGGAGAACAGGTCCTGGAGCAGGTCGACCACTTTAATTACCTCGGAGCTATTATAGACCGAAAGGGAGGCATCAAAGAAGAGTTGGCCACTCGAAAAGCAGCAGCTGGGAGACTTTTTCAGGCCATAAATAGAGGATTCCTCAGCAAGAGAGAGGTTGGTAAGAAAACGAAAATGGCTGTATACCGCTCCACCTATGTCCCAGTCTTGACATATGGATGCGAGTCATGGGCAATGACTACAACCCATAAAAGCCAGATCCAAACCTCAGAAATGAGGTATCTGAGGAAGGTGGTTGAAGTAACAAGAAGAGACATGGTACGCAACCAGACGATACGTCAAGGCCTAAAATGCCACCCCCTACAGACCCAAGTAGAACAGTCCCAACTGGGATGGTTTGGCCATGTCTGCAGAATGGGAGAAGATCGGCTACCACGACAGGCATGGGAAACAAAGAGCCAAGGATCCAGACCCCGAGGACGACCCAGAGTCCGCTGGGAGGACAACATTAGACAATCTTTGAAGGACCGAGGACTAGAATGGAACCAGGCCGGGAGGAAGACAGCCGATAGAATATTCTGGCGCTCTCTCTTCCAAACCTCTACACCTCACGGTAGAAGGGGAACGACTAAGTAAGTAAGTCAGAGACAAGGAAATGCAAACTTCAAACTGTAATAAACTAGCGGGGCAAAGTCGGGAGATAGTGGCTAAAAATAACTTAGGAAGCAGGTTCGTGCAGTTTTTACATGTGTTAGTCCAAAAAACAAGTGAAATTTTGGGAAAAGATAAAATGTGACCGACGTACATTTGAGAAATTAAGATGTAATTTTGACTTTATTTTCAAATTTTGAATTGAAAAGCTTAGTCTTCTGATCTGATTGGCCAACGCATTTTTATATTAGCGGGAGGGAGACACACATTTTTGCCATTTGATATAAGTCTGTCCAGTAACACAGTCATTAACTGCTAGTGGTGTTTTCCAAGAACAAATTACATTTTATTATGCCACATATTTATGCCTTTCATTGATAAATCCATATCATTTCATAGGTTCTGACCAAACTAAAACCTTGGTTCAGAACTAATAAATTATTAAAAAAAAAATTGTTAAAATTTAAACTAAAACAACCAGAGTTAGTTCAGTGTGTTATAGAGTTTATTAATATCATTAGACTTATTAATTACATGTGTGTGTATGTATATTATATTACTACACATTACATTTCAGTACCCTAGACTTTTTTAACGTAGCTAACATTCATGATAGTAGAATAGGTCTGTTTGAGGTCGTAGTGGTAGTAAGAAGGGCCTTCTGTAATTCACATAAACTTTTATCTCTGGAGCCTTCACAACTGACCTCATACAGTACACTAGGTAACATAACAACCATACAATACAATCAAAAACCACTACAGATGTAAAACTTTCCAGTATCTTTGTCGTCCTGTATGTCTTGTTCCTTTAACCTTTTCTTTTGGCACAATATGTTCCATCTTTCTTCCTCCACTTAAGCGTCCAAAGAATGTGACCTGCATCGACATCAGAAACTCAACAAATAGCAATAAAATGAACTGAAGGGAAAAATAAATTGCAAGATTATACGTACCAATCTTATTATTAAATTGTATTTAAGGTAAGGTAATACTTGAATTACCGCTCGAATTTATGATTTCATTATTTTTAACGTGTTCGTAAATGTATCCTTGCTCATAATAGAAGGTAGAACAATATTACTAAATATAGAACTGATGAATAAAACTAAACAATTCAGTTTGAATAAGAGGTGAGAGAAAGACGCCCGTGCTATAAAGACACCAGTTGATAGCATTACAAGGTAGTCCTTGTTCTGGAATCAGGCAAAATGAGACCTCATATGACCTTGATAAATCCCAATGGTCGGCTCTGACTAAGAATAGTCGGTTGTCCATGTTCCTCTAAAGCAGATAAGAACAATTCCTGCAATGCTAGAGACGGGAGATCGTTCTTCCCAGCTGAGGAAACTAACTGATGGTCTGTAAGTCCTCACCCAGGGAATTTGTGTACCAGAAACTCGTTAAATTATAACGTGTACCCAAATTTAACCGATGGACCGCGTTTTTGGGTTGAACGGGTGGTGCCACGATGAAACAAATAAAACCCTAATAGGGTTTAGCAAGTCGACACGCATTGTAGATCAAAAACTGAGTATGTCTTCCATCACTACGTTTACCAGAAATTATAGTGAGACGATATTTAGAATAAATCACAATATGATTTCGTGGGACGAAACGCGTTTGACACGCACATGTTCCGAAACCTTTCGGGCAAGCCTTCTTGTTATCGTCATTTTACGACAATTCTGGTGAGAAAACTACACAGAAATACAAGAAAAATATTAAACAAATTTCAGAAATGTTATTATCATTTCATAAGTGTTTTGTTTTTTTAAAATAAATTATAGTTCCAACTGTCTTTATGCTTTATCGGGTTTACTTGCTGGTTGGAGGGTTGACGGAAATGAAAACAAAGCAGCTGAACACAGGAAAAAATAGTACAGTATGAGGTAGAACAGGCACACCATAGTTCTTTCCCGACATCTCTTGCTTGTTAATTTATTATTCATACCTCATCATAACTGCGTTTAATTTTTTTCCCTGCCTGTGTTTTAATAAGCTGATTTTTTTTTAAACATACATTTCAGGTTAGCAATAATTGGTGGTGATCGATGCAGTTAAAAAAAAAAGATCGCCTTAAAAATTATCTCAGAATTAGGCAACCAAGATCGATACTTTCAGGTCATTGACAAATAAATACTCTCAATCGATTTTGTTTTATCCTTCTATAACCCCAGGCGTATTATAATCGATATCAGACATCACCGTTTTACAAGAACAGCTCTCGCGCTACGATACGCTTTTTTTTTTTTTTTTAACTATAGTTCGTTCCAGTTCATTAAGTTTTTGTTACAATGTTTCGCGTTTTGCGAAGAAATCCCACTCGATCATAACGCTGTTTCTGCTGTTTAACTGCACGTGTTGATAGCCGGTGGCATCACATCACGTGGTTATTGGTTAACCTAAATTATCTGGAGCTTCCCGAGTCAGGTGGTAATTATGTTGCTTTTTAACAACGCTTACTCCCATTGGATACATCGATGGAACAGTTAAATGCAAAATAATAATTTAAAAACAAGTGTTAGGTTACACGCTTTTTTTTTTGTAAAAGCACTAAAATTGAATTGTGTGTACGTCACCTATTTATGTTATCATGTTCACAATTTTTTGTACAACGTCATCAATATCTGTGATCATGTTCACAATTTCACAACGTCATCAAGTGATCATTTCACAGATGTAATCTAGTAAAAATTGTAATTTTTGTATGGCAGGCCTGAGACAAGTCCTGCTAGGTTTAATCAAGTTTGACAGTTTAAAATGTACCATGATAAAGTGTTATGTGCAACATTAAAGCTCGCTAGGTCATTTGAAACCTAGTGAACCAAGAACTCAAAAAATGTGAAACATCTAAACAACGCTCGCATAAAATTAAAATTAAAGTATTTAATAGAAAGGAAGAGTACTCGTGTAGGTTTGGACAAAAAATCCATTCAAACAAATCTCCAAAAGACAGAAGATCAAAGCAGCCAATCCGTGATGCCGAAACAATAAGAGATTAACTGTAACAATCTTCCAAATGAGTGATTGATTCAATGAAAAAGTAAGGTCCTTTCATACCAAGGCAATTCCAATGCGGCGAGCAAGCACATAGAGAGTTTCAACATCATCGTCATCATCATCAACATGGTCATCATCATCATCATCATGGTCATCAATATCATCATCATCGCCATCATCATCATAATCAACATCATCATCATGGTCATCATCATCATCGTCATCATCATCATCGTCATCAACATCATCATCATCGTCATCATCATCATCGACATCATCATCATCATCAACATCATCATCATCATCATGGTTATCAATATCATCATCATAATCGTCATGATCATCATCATCAACATCATCATCACCATGGTCATCATCATCACCGTCATCGTCATCATCATCATCATCATCAACATCATCATCATCATCATCATGGTCATCAATATCATCATCATCGCCATCATCATCATTTTCATCAACATCATCATCATCATGGTCATCAATATCATCATCATAATCGTCATGATCATCATCATCAACATCATCATCACCATGGTCATCATCATCACGGTCATCATCATCATCGTCATCATCAACATCGTCATCCTCATCACAGTCATTGTCATCATCACCATTATCATCTTCATCATCATCACCGTCATCGCCATCATCATCCTCTGTGCTCCTCACAGTGCATGGAGCTGCCACTGCAGCGTGACCCTTACAGAAAAGCCTCCACACCAAACAGTCACGTGATCTTGCAGAAGTGGTTTATGTTGTAATTTGTTTGACACGATGAAGCTGTCATCCCCCCCCCTCCCATGCACAACCTTATATTAGTAGCCTTGTACGACATGCCTGAAGGTGCATAAGTCTTGTTCATTCTTTGTCTCTTCACAGATCCCCGAGCACTACACCTGTACTACCACGTGACCCTCAGTTTGAGAAGGACATATCAAGTTTACACCATCCACAGTACTCACTTCTGATCAACTATTTACATTCAAAATTGCGTCAGAATTTATTTTTCCTTGAGGTTTTTGTCTTCTTGTGGCCAGGCGCGTCTCTTTCAACCTAGGCCAAAAATCCGTTGGTTATATCAGAAAAAGTGAGCTCTGTCAACTCTAGTACAGTGCTGATAAATACTAAGCACTGAAAGCAGGGTTGTGGAGTCGAACAAGAAATTTCCCGACTACGACTCCAGAAATGTTAGAAGTCCGAACCTGACTCCCGACTCCGACACAGGTTTTCTCTGTATTTTAAGAGCCACTAATTGTTATGAAATAACCTCGATCATAACATTTTCCGGTGACATTCTGTAATTCATTCTGTGCTTTTCACTTTCTTTTTTTTCCACCTCTGACAGTAGTTGTGATTTTCAATTCATTGTTTACATTTCTTCCTTCAATTCTTGTCATGTCTTGGCTTCATCGACCATCTTTACAGATTACTGTAATCACTGACTTTCGTATGACCCATATTGATTCCTGGATCAGTAGAGTAAAAGGTTGTTTACGAGTGCGTAACACATTTCCGACAAGACAGTGAAAGGGGGTTTCCGAATAAATATGGCCACAGTCAGTTGTTTTATCACTAATATGGTTGTAGTTACCTCTTATGTTTGTCTGGGAGGGAACAAGAACCCAGGTTTGTTGCGTGATAGTTGTTTGTTTGCACAGGAATCTGTCGGGAAATATCGATCGTGACAAATTAAAGACATGCACTTAAGATAAAGACGTGGGATTTTGGAACATGACAAACGATTAAATCGTTTCAGGGCGGACTTGTAGTAGGCAATAGTTACGATAAGTTGTCAACTTTGAAAGATATTATCAGTGATACACCTATGAAGTGGTGAGATGTAGACATGATCAAAGTCAACTGAAGAGGCAATACTCTTGGCAGAGATATAAATAGAAGAATAATTCTTCTATTTCAGGGAATCTCAAAAGAGTGTTACAGAATGGCAAGTATAACAATTGAGATCATATCAGCTGTTATAAACTTATATGTCTCCTCTCCGTCTGTGAGACAAGGGTTTTACTTGAATATTAGAAGCCCCCAGCTGAAGATGATTCAGCGAAATATTAATTTAATAGCTCTGTATGGTTATGTATTTTAAAAACTACGGGTATAGACATAAAATTCACTTATTTGCTATTAAGTCAAATCTATATTTATTTTTCCATATAAAGATGTTTATTAATCAGTTACTGGTTAAACAAGTTTTAAAAAAACACATTATTTTATCAGAACAAAACAATTAAATTTGTCTTCATCGGACGATCTTAGTTGTTTGTGGATAAGAGAATCAAATTGTCCAATAGCTGTGCTAGTGTTCTACTTAGCTAACGGGGTGGGGTCAATGAGGTCAGTTGAAGCTTGGTTCCGTCACTGCTGGCTCACCAGAGGTGTTTTGACTGCTCCTTCTCTTCAGGAGTCGAGTAAATTTAGGGATTACGTTCGCTGCTTTGCAGGTGTAAAAACCCAGGAAGGTGCCTTTCTAAGTGTCCTCTAGACCCTTCTGGTGTAAATATCTCTGACAACTGCTACCACAAACTGAGAGAAAACAAAAGCCACTTTTAAGTTTTATATCTCCTGATGTACAATCAGGTGGCCTCCGCTTCCCTCCACCACGTCGTCTTCCTCAGAATTTTGCCCATTATCCGTTAGCATTAAATATGAACCCATTGAGTAGGATGGAAGTGTTTTGGGACAGCCGGAGGTTTCACATGCATCATTATATAGATGCATAAATATAAATAATTTAAAACATACTTCAAATGAGCATAATAAATATATACACCATGATGGCATCATCATCCACAATCTGCTTCTTATGGAGCTTGGGACATTTTCTGCTAATGGTTCCTTGTGAGAAAATCCGGGCGAAGCAGTCACACGTTCTTGCAGATGTGGTTTATGTGGCACATTATATTTATGATGAGGTTGCAAGCGCCATGTGCAAATGTACACGCACAAGCAATTTATTCATGTCAAATGCAATACAAAATGATAAACGTATTGTACATATTACAACTTATCCCGACATCCGGTGAATTAGAATATACAGTCTTGATTGCACAATAAGGCTGGAATAGGTCGAGCAATTGTTTAACGATGCATCACAGATTTATGCGTCGATCAATAGATCATCACATCGAATAGATTGTTTGGTACAAGTCATCATCATAATTATTCACCTATTCCATAATTCACTGCTACCAGGCGCGTCTGATTTCGGGTTAATAAAAGGGTAGAGTTAGGATTGAGTTTATGTTTTCTTTGAAATAAAGACCAGGTAAAACTTTCTTCGAACCAATGAAATGAGTCGCCCACGTTAGATGTTAGCATTATTGTAAGGGTTTAGGGTTTGGTTTAGGAATGCTGAACTTGACCCAAGCCCTTAAACTTTTTCAGACTGTTCGAACATTTCATGAGTTCTGATTATATGCCACTCAAATCTGACTATGTTTTAAATCATTGTCTAATGTACTGTGTGGAGAGTTTGGATTTTATTGGGTTGTTTTTTAATATCTCATTTTTATTATGATAGTATACTTTAAATAAATGCTGTTATATTACCTTTACAATGTCGCAAGTCTTTAAATTAATGTTTAAAGTAACACGTTGGAATAAAAGGGCACAGAATGCAAGATGAGAGAGAGAGAGAGAGAGAGAGAGAGGGCAGAGAGATAGAGAGATAAAGGAAAGGCAGAATGTTAGACGTGCCTGCGTGCCCAACTCTGAATTCTTTGAGAATAAAGTTCGTTCGTTCATATCTTAATTCTTTTTGTTTATGGCCGTATCGAACACACGTCCCACTATTGTTCCTTTCAACCAGGATTTACAACCTTAACTAAAAACCTAACCTTGACCTATCATTACTGTGTCTCTCAAATATTATTTAAGAAACTTCATTGGCCACCAGATCGACAGACGTTTGGACACAATCTGACACAAGTCCAAATAGTTCTTCATTTCAACTACTCATTTCTTCTTCTTCCTTCTTCATCGTTCGCCCTAAACAGGACGGTGGTTGCGTTGTGTCTATTTACGTCTAAGCTGTGATATCTGCACCTTTCGGTCGACACATCCGACTTCAGCACTGCTTTTTTTAGGTACCGGGTTTGCCTTCCCATTTCGATCCACACTCGCTCAGCCAGACTGCACTGCTGCAGACTGTTTCCAGGACCACCACGTGGAGGTGAAGTGCGGTCTTGACCAGCTCTGGTTCGCTGGTCCTGATGCAAGCAGTACAGCTATGGGTCGCTGATTGCATTCACTATTGCTGCATCTTGGGGTCCCAACTACTCATTTAATACCACCAATGTTACAATACTACATAGTAATTCAGAAACCACATTTCACTTTGGCTTACACAATAGGAAATTGCTGATAACTTCATGACTTCATATCTAACAAAATATATGATCACTAATCCCCTTTCAACTCTCCAAGAAGCACAGACCTTCATCAAACGTATGCCAAAGACACCACCAGGCGTAATGGCCACTGACTGCATTGACAGTCGGTGGCTAAGAATCAAAGAAGATAAAAAGCGTATGCCAAATCTGCCTGTCCCATGCCATCTGATCAAGGTCTTTCCATGATTTCATCCCCTTTATGTCTATCTTCAGTTCTCCTATCCATGTGTTCTTTGGTCTTCGCCTACCTATCTTACCCTGGGTGTAACAGTTCCAGGATATAGGTCTTATATTCCCCATTTGCGGTGCCACTTGTACAGTTCTCCCTTGTTCATTCAATGTTCGAACATTCCAGGTGACCAATCTGGAGCTTTTCCTAGAAGAAAGAAGTTTAGTCAGCAACACAGATTCCTTTCGTCTTTCTCTGTTGCGCTTCTTAGCCAGAGGACATTCTCCTGTCTCGGATGGCTGAGTTTTAGTTTGCCTGTCCATGTTGGTTGTAGAAGTTTTTGTCGTTTTAAAATATATATAGGATGAGGTAACACATGCCCAACCCTCCTTAGACGCCTTTTATGATTTGCATGATACGTAACAGTGTTACTATGCTTTGCTCTCCTTTTCAGCCTCGGTACCACACGGGTGAACAAAATATATTGATAGGCAAATGACCAAAAGTTCTCGTGTGGTTCTCGGGAGTTTCTGATGACACAAAGAAAGGATAAGACTTTGGGCCACCTCAGCATGTCGTACCAGGCTACTAATATGAGATCGTGCTTAAGGCTGGCAACCTCATTGTGTAAAAGACATTGCTACAGAAGCCTCGGCTACATAAACTTGTGAATGCTTGATGCAGGCTTCCTGTAAGTGGACCAGCTACTGTCGTGGCTTCATGTTCCATAGGGAGCAGAAAGGAACATGATGTTGATGATGAATGATGATGTGGCAGATAAAGGGAACGAATAAGGAGAATTATAAATAGGAAGGTTCAGATATAGAATACAAAAAGGGGATGTGCGAACAATAATGCGCATGAAAGGGGTGAACGATAATCCAGTGAAGCACGCTTTTCTCAGCAACAGTCCAGAGGAGTGAGTTCGAGTGCATGTCGCATATACGCTAGTAGCCATGTTGAAGGCAGTACTCAAGAAGTTTAGGTGATGAATATTTCATGGACAAGAAATACTTTGGGTAATGATTAACCCGAAATATTGAATAGTGGGAATTCTTGTATAGAAGGAGAAACGGTGTGAGTTAGATTTTATTCAGAAAGGGAAAAGGTACGTAGAGTGAATTATAATACATATACATCAGTAGTCCTATTCTTCAATGATGAAAGGGAAAGCAACAACCCCGGCGAGGTCCGGTTCCATCATTAGATAACCTGAACACTGAGATGATATATAACAATAAAGTAGGAAACTGTAAGGAAGAAAGAACAGAAGTAGAGACTATAGCACCTGAGTGATCATCTATGGTTAAAAGGTCAGAAGGTGTAGATTGGATACTGAACAAGAGAGAGAGAGTGAGGGAAGGAATACATATTGAGAAAGAACTTACACATTGTATATTCTGTGATGAACCAGATGTGGAGGTCAGAGCAGACAGCAATGATCCTCCCATATGTAAATAAATAGTGTTTCAATTCCTATGGCGTTATCTCATCGCTTACTGTGTGTGTGACTGTTATAATTATACAGCATATCATTGCTAGCCAAAGAGGAACAGAACCTGGGCAAGCAGGTGGCCATACATTAGAACATTGATACAGCGACAACGCTGCCACAATGATGATGATGACGATGATGATAATGTTGAAGTTGATGTTGATGACGATGGTAGTGATGTTGATGATGATTATGATGATAGTGATGTTAATGATGGTGATGGTGATGTTGACGATGGTGATAATAGTGATAGTGATGTTAATGATGATGATGAATAACGATGATAATGATGAAGGATGATGATGAATGATTATTATGACGACGATGAATGACGATGAATGACTTTGATGATGACGGTGATGATGGTGACAATCACCATCATCATCAACATCACCATCTTCATCAACATCACCATCATCCTCAACATCCTTTGAATCAACCTTTACAGCAGCTTCCTGTGGAAGAAGTCAGCGACAAGCAGTTACCACACGAAGGATGACTGCTGACCGAGCATGATATAGGAAGTTTGGTGGCTCCCTACAAGACGCCACCAGGCGTGATAATTACTGAATGCTGTACAAATCATTTTCCATGGACCAAAGCTGAAGAAAGATAAAGGTAGTCCCATAGTAGATACTGCCGTAGGTTAATGAAGTGTTAGAGACTTCACTATCATAGGTCCAGCACCGACAGCTTACGTGACCAGTTCCTTTCTTCGCTTTATTTTCATTAACTAACCATTTGGGAGGTAGACTCAGATAACAGCAGACCGATGATCATCGCGCCCAGCTTATGTAACTCAAACATGTCAATAACTGTTACATACCCGGCGTTTATTCTTTCGCTGAATGGTGGGAAACTGAAACTGTGAGGTCTGTCAATCGGAATTATACAGACTCAGAATTAAAAACTGGACTGAGTCTGTCAGACGTGATGGAAAACAGGTTGCCTTTAGCGTGCACATACTAACCATTTTTCAGCATCATCTTGTCATCTTCCCGTTCCATTGGCACCTATTTGTTCTTGTCTCAGTCGTGGTTGATAGGCAAAGGGAACTGATGGCTTATTGATAGGTCGGGCTTTCTCACTTTTTCATGCTTGGGGAATTTCAGGTCTGTTGGAAAAGTGTTACGATGGTGATAATAGCGTGAAGTGATGACAGTAATGAATACCCCTGATTTATTTACATGCTCACGGTACGTTAGCGTGGTCAGTAAGTTTGTAAAATATACAAATGGATTGTCAAAGCTCTTTTGAGTTGGAATGATTATTTATGAACCTTACTCCTTTGTGTGTTCACCCCTCCTCACACAGATATTTACTCTAATGCAAGATTACAGGAGGTAGGTAGAAGACACTTCAGTTCTTTCACCTTTTTTTCAACATCACCATCATCCTCAACATCATCATCATATCATCAACAACAACATTATCATCAACATCATAATCATCATTATTATTTCCCTTTGCGCTTCTTGTGGAGAATCTAACAACCTTACAGCAGCTTCCTGTGGAAGAAGTCAGCGACAAGCAGTTACCACACGAAGGATGACTGCTGACCGAGCATGATATAGGAAGCTTGGTGGCTCCCTACAAGACGCCACCAGGCGTGATAATTACTGAATGCTGTACAAATCATTTTCCATGGACCAAAGCTGAAGAAAGATAAAGGTAGTCCCATAGTAGATACTGCCGTAGGTTAATGAAGTGTTAGAGACTTCACTATCATAGGTCCAGCACCGACAGCTTACGTGACCAGTTCCTTTCTTCGCTTTATTTTCATTAACTAACTGAAGAGCAGTCACCATTTACAGCTGGGTAGACTGCAACATGTCATAACAGTTAATCGAACCCGGGACCTTCGCGCGAGAGACCAGAACTCTAACTACTCTGTCAATCGAATGCTGAGACTCTGAATTAAAACTGGCTGAGTCTGTCAATTATAGTGACGTCAGTGATGGAACAGGTGCCTTCAGCGTGTGTCCTAACCATTTTCAGCATCATCTTGTCATCTCCCGTTCCATTGGCACCTATTTGGTTCTTGTCCTCAGTCGTGGTTATAGGCAAAGGGAACCTAGGCTATTGCCCTAGGTCGGGCTTTCTCAACTTTTTCATGCTTGGGGAACCCTTGAAATAATTTTCAGGTCTCAGGGAACCCCTGCATCAAAATTATTATATTTACAGCTCACGGTACGTTAGCGTGGTCAGTAAGTTGTAAATATACAAATCCAATATAATAATTGTCAAAGCTCTTTTGAGTTGAGAATGATTATTAACTTATGAACCTACTCCTTCTGTGTGTTCCCCCCTCCTCACACAGGATATTTACTCTAATGCAAGTCAGGAGCGTAGGTAGAAGACACTTCAGTTCTTTCACCTTTTTTTCACCTTCCTACTTCTTCTTCTTCTTCGTACACTCTCAGACGTCCACTTGAATGTTCTCAAAGAAAGCAGTAGTCAGTTTGAGGCTATTTGAATCCCCGTAAAGCTTTTCCACGAAAGGAGCTGGCGTCGGCCATATGCACTTTCTCTGTACTACATATAAGGGGCAACTTTGAAGCAGATGTTCAGCAGTCATTTTATCAGTGCCACAGTTACACAGTTCCTATCTTTAGCTTGTTGAATAGATGGTATCTCAATCTGTTGTGGCCAGTGCGGAGTCTGAAGATTACCACTTGTTCTCTTCTGTGGAGCTGGTAGTAAGCATCATTCTGTGTGTGCCCAGGATGTTCAACATTCCATTTGTTTCTGTATCTGATTCTGAAAAAACTCTTTCATAAAACCTTCCTACTTGATTTTTTTCTATCTTACCAAAGTAGGCCTAAAAGTCGTATTGAAAATTTCAAATCTAAAAGCTTACTACGTACACACTTACTTAGTCGTTCCTATTTTATCCTGGCGTGTAGAGATTTGCCAGAGAGAACGCCATATTATCCTATCGGCTGTCTTCCTCCTGGTCTGGTTCCAATCTAGTCAAATGTCCTTCGGAGATTGTCTAATGTTGTTCTCCCAGCGGACTCTGGGTCGTCCTGGAGTTCTGGATACACTGGTTTTAGTTGCCAATATATTTCTTGGTAGCCGATCTTCTTCCATTATGCAGACACGGCCAAACCATCTTAGTTGGGACTATTCTACTTGGGTCTGCAGGGACAGGGTTTTGAGGCCATGCCGTATCGTCAGGTTGCGGACCATATCTCTTCTTGTTACTTCAACCACCTTCCTCAGATACCTAATTTCTGAGGTTTGGAGCTGGTTTTTGTGGGTTGTAGTCATTTCACGTGACTTGCATCCATAAGTCTAGACTGGAACATATGTGGAGCTGTATACAACCCTCTTCATTTTCTTGCCAACTTCTTTTTTTTCTGAGAACTCTTCGATTTATGGCCTGAAAAAATCGCCCAGCTGCTGCTCTTCAGGTAGACAACTCTTCTTTGATGCCTCCCTTCCAATCTACGACAGCTCCAAGATATTTAACGTTATTGACCTGCTCTCCCAGCATAATGTGATGTCTTCTTCTCTCTCGTGATATCACCATGATTTTTGTTTTGAAAAAGCTTGTCTTATTTTTCTCTAGCTCTTTGGTACAGACTCCATGCAGGATCGGAGATAAGATGTTTGCCTGTACCTTTTGCTCCATTCAAAATACGATATGGCTATTTAATATGGAAAATATATATTTGCATTCATTTGTGCATGAAAATGCTTCCTCTGGTAAAACTAGATAATTCATGATTGATTTACACTTTTGATTATATGAGTGATCTTTCTTGATATTGATTCGGCGCATGGATATTGTATTCATGTCCGTTCTTATTTGTTCGGGCCAGAAAATAGATTAATTTTGCTTGTTATGTTTATGGCCTGAATTCATGTGTACTACTTGTCTAGTGCATGTAGATTCAGTCGTATATTGTTGTCGTGAGAAATTCTAATCCACATATATAAATTAAAAAGTAAATGTAAAGCCTAACACATAAATTCAATAAAAGGAAAGAAGAATGGTAAAGAACAGTGCTGTCACAATGACTGTACTCGAAATCCCCCTTGTTTTCTACTTCGTCTGCAAATTGTAACGTTTCACGTATTAGTAAAAGCCTACTGCATCACTACACGCTTTCTTCAATGAAACGTGTACTGCATTTCTAAGAAAAACCTTGAGATACGCAAGTTGACCTATATTTAAAATTCCATTCATTTCATTTTATACACGGCGTGATGAAAAGACAGATGAACTTAGGATAGAGAGAAGGGAGGGCTGAAAGCCGGAACGCAGGCAATACTACCACAGTCTCGCGATATACAATTACTACCATCACGCGTGTAAGGCCACTAGCACTAATTTTTTTCAAATCGTCAGTGATAAAAAACACTACCCATACGAGAGTTAGTTTTTAAAAACTTACAAAATTCTTATTAGGAAACATGACATTATACTGGTTTACGTTTGAAAACATTACAGTACCCAGACACCACATCGTATTCGAAGTGAACGAGAGGTAGAAGAAAATGCACATTTTGAACGCAGCCACCTGGCTCCCTAAAATTTGTATATTTGGGTTCCTTAGGACTTGCTGACAAATAATATGTTAAGTGTTACGCAAATAGTCTAGGAATTAACAGATTATAGCCAAAATAAAATAGTGAGGGTGTCAGACAACACTAGAATCAGAATCGCTCAGTGGCAGATTTTCACCCCACCATTGTACGGGAAATGGGTCTCCATGTTAAATCCGATTTGATTGGAGCGCAACAAATGTAAGGCTAAACACGATTAGTCGGGCTATAAATACTATCTTTTGTTGTCAGGGGAGACGGAAGGAAGGGTACTTTTTTTTGAAAAGCTGTGTAATCATGGCACGATTGGTTAGAACCGCGAATATAGTCAATCAGAGGCGTCAGGTCAGGACCACATCTTCAAATAAACTTACTAAAGAACCAGTGCGTTGAGCGCCAGTGCATATTTTTCTAAATAAAAGCCTGGGACATCGGCAGATCGAAATTGTGCTATATTCATTGCCAGTCAACGTAACTGTGTATTATTCCATGAATTGTGGGACCGTGGTCCTAAAGTTATTGAGCAGCACCTGGTCTGAGCTTTGCTGAACCTAGAGGCTGACAGCATACTCCTGGGTCCAGATAGTGACCAGTGAGGTGTCTCCAGAACACAGGGAGGCTATCGAGCAGAGGAGTCTTTTCCTGCCGCCACCACGGAAGATAAGCGTCTGTGGCCAGAGGAGCTCAACATTATGCCCCCCCCCCCCCTCAAAATCTGACTGTATAATAAACCAGAGGGAAAACACAGTGTTTAAATTGATAGGAACTGTGAACTTTTCCCCATACTATTTATAAGATAAACAAACACTTGAAGTCATGATGACAAATAACAACATAGCTTGAAAAAACAAAACCAGTATTACCTCATATTACTACTACACAACTGACACACATAGGATAATATTAATAAAATATGTCACTACAAGGTTCATATTGATAAATTCTGTACATATAAATTGTAATTACACTTGATTGTGATTCCTGGTTCACTTTGTAGTTGAATCAGGACATATATATTAATGAAAAGAAATTAATACATATTGATATTTGAAAATTTACCAGTGACTCATTTAAGATAGTCTTATAGAATGTTACATGTGTGTGAGTGTCACAGTCGTAGTCCTACTGGGTTGTGAGGAGTTCCGATAATGTCGCCAAGAAATGGCTGAGTGCTTTTTCCAGGGCTGGCACTGTTTAAGGTTTAACAGTGATTCATAGATGTTTTTCTAGGGGAAGTTTATGTCTCTGCAAGAATCTATTTGTCAGAGATCCTCCTCATATGTGTGATTCGGACTCCAGTTATGCCAGACCCTATTTTTGATGATCTCGAGTCGATTAGACCTAGATGGAACATTGTGCTTCGTATCGCTAGGGTCGTGTTTTGTATCGACGAAGATGACAGGCTTTCCTACAGCAGTTATGTCTACGTGAATTAACTTGATTACTGTAGAGCTGTATGGAAAACTTTATGAAATTATTTATATGCACATTCTAAATTAACTTTGGCTTATATCTACCTTCCTACGAGTGAGTGAGCGACAACTCAGGAAGGCGGCCATGTTATATTTCTGTCATCATAATTTTGATCACTGTCAAGAGAACAGATTCTGTATCCTACTATCGGGCAGTGGTATCGAGATCTTGTTATGAGGTGAAAACCCACTATCGTGGTCTATGATTATTATACAAACATTGGACATATTTCAGCTTAAGAACTTAGCCATGAAATGAAGGTTCGGCCAATGACTTTTGTATGTTTACCGATCCTCATTGACGCGTTCAGTCAGTAGAGGATACGGCGATTAGTTACTAGAACAGTGAATGCTACCTTAGGTTGAATGATATTTCACTACTACATGAATGTATCATCCACGATTCAAATAACCAATGAATTGATGTCAACATGTATCCATGACTGTATCCGTACTGTCCAGTTTGCGTGCCTTCATTAAACTATTGAAATGTCAGAGGCAGTTCAAGTCGTCATTGCATTACATGAGAGTGTGTGAGAGTTATTATCAAGTGGTCTGTTACACCGAACTACTACACCATTCGCGTTACTTGACACTCCCACTCAATGTCTACATGACAGGTTCATTCGATGATGCAGAGGTAACTGAAGAAGACTTTCTTCAGTAATGGTCAGTGCATGACCCAAAAACATAACATCCGCATCCAGACATTCAACAGTGGCCAATACACAACAACACGTTTATTCTACAGTAGTGGCCAGACATATAACATCCCTGACACTCTACAGGTTGACGTCATCATTCTACCGTCCTCCCCTTCGCGCAATACAGCACTTACCAATAACCAACAGCCTACCCCGTCTCGCCTCAAAGGCATAGAATGGACTAAACCAAGTGAACTCCTGATGCGCACTGCCATACTGAGCTGCTCGGTCACTGCCCACCACTGTGTTTTTAACATCGCCATGTGCGCAAAGTTTTAAATAAAATGACGCTTATTTTTTTTCAATTACTATCTCTCAGGGAACCTCTACCAACCTCTCGTCGAACCCTAGGATACTGGATTTCAAAGATGTCCAGCATGTGAGGAAAAAAGGAAGCTCATATGGCCATCACCAGTACCATTATTGGACAAATTCTACAGAGATATCAACAACCTCAAGGTGACAACTGCTTTCTTTGATCATATTTAAGTTGACGTCTGAAAGAGAACGAAGAAGAAGAAACAAACAATGAAAAGAAATGCAAGAGAAAAGGATGAGACAAAAGTACTAAATCCCACCTATTTTGTGCCTAAACAAATGAAATAGAGATGGAGAAGGTGTTTCTGTGCATGAGAGCGTTTATGGGAAAGTATGTGTGCGATTGACTGAATAAGTATGGCCAGCAGGTTGGTCTGAACATCAATCTGAGGAAGACAGAGGTCATGACACTAAATGTGGGCAATCCTGAGCCAATAACAATAAGGAACCAGAAGTTAGAACAGACAGACACATTTACTTACCTAGGATGCATAGTAACACCTGACGGCGGAACAAGCATGGACATTAACAACAGAATGAATAAAGAATGAATGCTAGTCTCAACAACATTTGGAAGTCTTCCCAGTACAGCACAAACACCAATTTAAAACTTTATGAGAGCTGTGTACTTTCTGTGCTTCTCTATGGTGCGGAATGCTGGACAGAAACAGAGAAGGAATAGTCGAAACTGTCCTCCTTCCACACAGTGTGCCTAAGGAAAATTGTCCGAAACTTTTGGCTGAATACTATCATTAACCAAGAACTATTTACTCGGAGTAACTAAGAAGACATCCACACCATCACCATCATAGCTGGCAGACGCTGGAGTTGGGTTGGCCACGTCCTCAGAAGAGACCCCGTTGCCATCACAAGAACAGAAAAGCCATGGACTCCCGAAGGAAAGTGAAAGAGAGGCCGGCCAAAAACAACTTGGCGGAGAACTGTGGAAGCCGAGATGCAAAGAATGAACCAGAGCTGGGGCACTGTATGATGAATGGCCGCCTACCGAACAAAGTGGAAGCAGTTTGTTGCTGCCCTACAAGACGCCACCAGGCGTGATGGCCACTGACTACTTTGACAGTCGGCTGCTGAGGATCAAAGAAGAAGCAGAAGATGTGCATGAAAAAGCGCAGAAGTTGGTATGAAAGTAAGTATTATGAGAAAGCGAAAGCACGTGTATATATAAGAGATGGTATGTTTGAGAAAGAGAGGTGGTGTTTTACCAGAGTGTTTGTTTTTGAAAAAAAAAGAGAATGTGTATAAGAGAAAGAGAAAGCATGTGTATGTGTGTGTGCAAGAGAACAATTGTATTGCATGAAAAAGAGAATGTGTATGTGTGTGTGCAAGAGAACGA
This sequence comes from Oreohelix idahoensis, assembly GCA_024509875.1. Taxonomy (NCBI): domain Eukaryota; kingdom Metazoa; phylum Mollusca; class Gastropoda; order Stylommatophora; family Oreohelicidae; genus Oreohelix; species Oreohelix idahoensis. Next base: position 290,509 of record JAMPIV010009780.1, read on the forward strand.
TTGTGTTGCATGAAAAAGAAAGGTCATGTGTATGAGAGAGAGAGAGAGAGAGAGAGAGAGAGAGAGAGAGAAAGAGATTTGGTGTACGATAAATAGAGACGGTGTTTGTGAGATAGTGTGCGTGTATGAGTTAAATCGATGTGTAAAATAAAGAAAGGGTGTGCATGAAGCAGGGTAAGTGTATCAGAGATGGAAACGTGATGTTATGAGAGCATATACGTGAGTAATAAAGACAATTTGTATACGGGAAGGGGTATGCGTATAATAAAGAGGAATGTTTATGTAAATGAGAAAGAGAGTACCTGTATGAGAAAGAACAGGTATGTGGTAAAAGAATGTATCAATGTACAATAGATTACTTGTATGATAAAGAGCGAGTTTAGTATAAAAGAGAGTATGATTATGGTAAAGAGAGTCTGTATGAGAGAGCGAGTGTGTGACAAAGTCTTTTCATATAATAAAGAGAGTTTGTATGATGGAGACTACGCGTATAAGAAATAGGGAGTGTGTATGATGGAGACTACGCGAATGAGAAATAGACCGTTGTGATGGGTAATGGAAAAGAGTGTACAGCCTATTGTAACCTCATAGCTGCTCTGTGATTTGCTAGCTAAAACATGCATTATACTGTCTGTCTCTACTTACACAGCTTACTCTTTCGTCCCCACCTCTTTTCTTTTAACACGAGCTAACACAGTGTTTACAAACTTCGTGACCTGTCAGTCATAACAGGAAAACAAATCAGGCTTTATTTACCTTCTCCACCCACGCGAGCTCATCTATCCATCATAACACCTCTCAGACAGACAGCACGTGAGAGAGACGAAACACAGACCGTTTTGAATTTCTACTCAGGGAAAGTTTGGAATCCCCTGTGCTCTTTGATCTCGAGACCTGGGCATTTTAAAGAGAAACCCGTTAGCCGTAACGAAAGCCTCTGATGTCGGTCAACAGCGCCAGACGAGAGATTCTGGTAGCCGAATCGTAAGCTTTCATCTTGAGCGCTAGTTTCTGAATTCTTCGTTCCACGCAGTAGCGTGAATTTAACAACATTAGATATCAGAGCAATCTAATGATGTATATATACTGCTGTTTTCTTAACCCAACTATCAGAAGTCAGTCAGAATTTGAATAGTCTAGCGCAGTCCTAGAACCAGTATTTCTTGTGGATATGGTGTATTAGTATTCGTGGAGATTTTCATTCTGAATTTTCTGGTAAAAGGATAATAGTGCTAATGATTTAAAAAGTGATAGCTTTTAACATTTGTTCTTCACTTAGATTTTTCTCGCTAGTAAAACGAGTGAAATAAAGTAACGCGTAGCGATTTCATACCTTACATTCAACGAAAATGTTAAATCTCGCCACCCGCTACCCACATGCCTAAGACGGTAATTATTTTAACAGTGTAGGCAGACGCGACTCTTAATCTCTACAGGAGAAAGATAAACCCGACGGTTTAGCTGACCGGACTTATAGGCATTAAAGTGACTGATAGTGGGAGTATAGAATACATGTTATATTTCATTTTGCATATTTGTTATTATAGTGCCTATTATTTTTAATACCATACGATAAACTAACAGACGCCGAAAATGTAATAGCTATTTAATGACAGCCAATCATTGTTTAGGGAGCGCGAATGGAGAAATTAAATAATAATTAGCATTGTACGCTGACCGCCGGCGCGAGCAGGGGCGGGCTAGTTAACATAACTCAGCCCGACCGAACTCAGCCGCCAGCGACTTTAAACCTAGTCAAGACTGACGGAGTGGAGAAGAGATCGTCTTGTCCCCGTCTGTGTGTATATATAGTAGTAGCATTTTTTCCATAAATGTTTTCTTGTATTCTTCGCAGACCTGATCACAAGGTCGTCCAGCGGTCTTCTTTTGTTTTGGTAATTTTCTCCTTTACTTGGCTTGTGCGTTACCAATTTCATTTATAAACGTTCACTCGCCAAATGGTATTTGAGAACAATAAAATTTAACACTGGTCTTACCAAATCCCGATTTATATTTTTACCAGCCACAGCCTTTACCTTTTTACAGTGGTGTGCATATAACATTATTATTGTTCCCCGAATCCTGACAGTAATAATTCCAGTGGAGTATATCCCTAGATACATATGCTGTGCAGAATCGGCGCTCTAACACAGAGTTGGCCGATAGAAGAACCATCATCATCTTTTGTAACATTTTTTTTAGCAACCAGATGTTTCCCAATACTGGAAGTATTTCCCCGTGAAAGGGTGAACCTCAAGAACTCTCACAGTTTTAACTATTTGTAGTAGCATTTATATCCAGGAGAAGCACCATATTAGGCGTTCACCCCACTAGTTAGTTTCTGGGGATGAACTGGGGCAATTGGGATCTGCGACAATTGGGGTGACAGAATATTAAGTGAAATAGATATTATATTCATGGACTAATTCTATTACCAAGGGATATTACAGACCTACCATACCAGGCAATTAGGTAAGAGTGTGAGAGTAGCCACTGTTTGAGAGAGTGAGTGAGTATTTTACTTGTTTGCTAGAAACTATCCATATATCTGGTTTGTCTAAATTTTGTTTACTTTACTCGGTCTCATAGAGTACCAATACTGTTCATTCTGTAACATAGTGCTAATCTTCAACCTTTGTGTTAATAATTTTGGGTTTTTTTTCTCCATTCAGGGAGGGTGCACTTTTTCTGCTTTATTTCATGTACATGTAAATGACTCTTTGATCTTTTTCCTTTTGATATTTTGATGTTGTCGAGTTTAATAATAATAAACTACAAGGAAATTTACCTTCGTGTGTTGGTCAGACCCATACCCATTTTCCGTAGTTTTTTCACGTTTGTGTCTTGTTGTCACATAGCTGTGTGTGTGTAGAGTAACTTATCTATTCTTGATAGGGAGGCCACGGCTGTCTGGTAATGAAGTACAGACGTACGGATAGGCTGGAGGAGATAACCTAATCACCCCAGAGACATATCTTTCCCTCAATCTACCAACTGTGAAATCTATTTTCTATACCTTTTCTCACGTATCTGTCGACATCCACTCTACTTAGACGGGCCAAATAAAACAATTAACCTTCCGTACGACAACCGTGTATGAGAGAGATTACGCGTATGAGAAATAGAGAATGTATATGATAGAGATAACGCGTATGAGAAATAGAGATGGTGAATAATAAAGATTACGCGTATGAGAAATATAGAGTGTGTATAATAGAGATTACGCGTGTGAGAAATAGAGAGTGTCTATAAAGGAAATTACGCGTATGAGAAATTGAGTGTGTCTATAATAGAGATTACCCGTATGAGAAAGAGAGAGTGTGTCTATAATAGAGATTACCCGTATGAGAAAGAGAGAGATATTGTTTTTGAAAATAGATTTCGTTTATGATAAAGAGATATTGCGTGTATGAGAGTTATGTCTATTGTACAGAAAAGGTGTGTATGAAAGAGGTTATGTGCAGAGCCAGCTTTAGTAGATTTCTACCATTTTGGTGGTGTCTCCTTGACTTTTATTTAACTTTAGATTCTAGGAACATGTGCAATTACACTGTATTAAAAATAAAGCAGTATATATTTTTTTAAATTTAAAATTTGTTACAACAGAAGAGACTCCGATCCATCACAAGAACAGCTATGCAATGGACCCCAGAAGGAAAGCGAAAAAGAGGCCGACCAAAAACAACTTTGCGGAGAACTGTGGAGGCCGAGATGCAAAGAATGAACCAGAGCTGGAGCACTGCACGAAGGATGGCCGCCGACCGAGCAAAGTGGAAGCAGTTTGTTGCTGCACTACAAGACAACACCAGGCATGATGACCACTGACAACTTTGACAGTCGGCGGCTAAGGTTCAGAGAAGAAGACAACAAAACTATCCTTGTAAAGAGAACTTCTTGCTTTCTGTTCAACTGTTTCAAAACTGTCTCGAAGTTGAAGTATTTTAGCTTGATCATATTCTATAGATAATTTTGTAAAGCTGTTGACTCTATCTTGAAGCATGTCCAACCTTCGAATTGATGTTGTTGTTGTTGTTTAACTAAGGCTGTTGCCTGTATCTTGAAGCATGTCCAACCTTAGATTTGATGATGTTGTTGTTGTTGTTGTTTAACTAAGGCTGTTGATCTTCTCGCTCTTGTGCAGCCAATACCACGATGAAGACACTTTTTATTATCTACACTGTAAATGTAGGTTGTTCCTATAGATTTTCTGCAATTTTAAAACAAGTTGAGTTTAGGTCATGAGCTCCAGTATCTCCAGCTTGGCTGGCATTTAAAGAATCGTACTATCTGGTGCCAAGCTAGGAGGAAGAAGCATGTGGCATACCGTGCATTCCCCGCCATGCAAGAGGGCTCTCCAAATAAGCAGAGCTAAAATACTGTTCTCTGGCTCTGGGCTCTCCCAAGGAATTGTCACGTCTAACACAAAGCCACTTCTCAGCTCCCCCTGCCTATCATGGGTCAACAGTGAGATCCTCCAGCATGTAGCCGACCAGGTAAAAGCCAGAGTTACTTCTGGGGATCAAGTGACTTCTCCAAGCTGTGTGTGCAATACTTGGTTTCGACATGTTTCAACTCAGGGGGAAACCCCTGGAAGTGTGTGGATGACTTCAAGAGTCAATGAGGGTGTTATTAGCCTCACAGCCCGAGGTTCACTTCCACATTTGAATACTGCAGGTTAGCTGGTGGTCATATAAGGATGTCTCCAGATATCCCTCTACTCATGTCTAACCTTAAATACGATTTTGTTACTTTTAACTTAGAAAATCTCATTTCACCTGAGAGCACTGGAACTGTCAAAAATATGCGCACAGCAATAAAACAAATTCGACATCCAGTAGCCTTCTCATTGAAAGGAATTAATTTCTTTATCTTCAAATGTTTTTCAAGGTTTAAAGAAGAAAGTATTGCCTTTAGCGCTTCGATTTCTTCTACCTGCATATAACTATCTAAATATCTATCTATCTATCTATCTATCTATCTATCTATCTATCTATCTATCTATCTATCTATCTATCTATCTATCTATCTATCTATCTATCTATCTATCTATCTATCTATCTATCTATTTATCTATCTATCTATCTATCTATCTATCTATCTATCTATCTATCTATCTATCTATCTATCTATCTATCTATCTATCTATCTATCTATCTATCTATCTATCTATCTATCTATCTATCTATCTATCTATCTATCTATCTATCTATCTATCTATCTATCCATCCATCCATCCATCCATCCATCCATCCATCCATCCATCCATCCATCCATCCATCCATCCATCCATCCATCCATCCATCCATCCATCCATCCATCCATCCATCCATCCATCCATCCATCCATCCATCCATCCATCCATCCATCCATCCATCCATCTATCTATCTATCTATCTATCTATCTATCTATCTATCTATCTATCTATCTATCTATCTATCTATCTATCTCAGTGAATGATGTAATATCTATCATTTTTTTCGGTGATTGATGTTCAGTAAGATCTTCCAGTACAACATCCTCTGTATGGCGCATCTTAGTTTTTTTTTCAAAGCTGGAGATAGCAGCCTGAGTGCGCCCCCCCCCCCCCCCACACCCCACCTTAGGCGCGAGGCCCGATTGGGTCAATTCGGTTGGCCGACCCTGGTTTTGTGTATGAAAAAATGTAGAAAGTGCGCGTGAGAGAAATGTGTTTTCCCTCTTTTTTAAGACAGACGGTATTTTATAACGACATGAAAAACTACAAGAATGTTTGGTGCATATGTGTGCATGTGTGTGTGTACATGTGTGTGTGTGTATGTGTGTGTGTGTATGTGTGTGTGTGTGTGTGTGTAAGAGAATCCGTGAGTGAGTGGGACAGAATGATGAATGCGAGGGAAAAAACAATTAGAGAAGTTTTATGCATTTGAGCGACTGATTGAGAATTTCTTTTTAATTAATGAGGGCTAGAGTCTACGAATGAGTCATTTTATACAACAGTCTATTAACAATTAGACCCTAGAAAAAAGCAGTAGAAAGAGATGGTAAAGATGTGGAGAATGTAAGATGGAAAATAACAGATTTGTTATTGAGAACAAAATAATGGAGAACAACCAACATAACAACAACTAGGAAGGTACATACTTTCATGAGCGGGCGCATGCGTAGAAAAAAATGTTTGATATGGTTTTACATCATCATCAATGAAACCAGCACCAAGTACCAGATAAATGCCAGTGGAAATTATTGTTTATTGTGATATACTAAAGAACAACAAAATCGATGATCAACAAGTTTCCAGACTGTGACATGTAGGCGAGTGTAGATAATAATTTGGATCAGCGCTTCTCAAACATTTTTGTTCATTGGACACTTATTCATTTGAGATGAATTGATGCATCAGTGATCCCAAAAATTGGGTTTAAGGTAGCATTTTACAAGTTTATATTATGTTTTAAGATTAATTATAATTAAGTTTAAGCTGTGTAAATAAAGAAAGTAATTATTATAGCTGAAATAATAATAATTAGAACTATCAGTAGTTTAATCATGTTTATTTTTTATTACTAATAAAAGTAAAGTACATACACAAGTAATTGTACATTTTACATTAATGAGAAGAATGCTTTTGTTTTTCACCATCACATATTGGCTTAATATTTGGTACACTGTTTGAAAGTTGAATTCTTATGTTTTGGGCAATGTCAAATCTGCTCCTATATTTTGTCTAGGAAAAAAGAGACCAATATACGTTTATACACTCAGGAGGAGAAAAACACGAAAGAGGAATAGGAATGTTAATAAAGAATCAATTAGAAAACATATCTCGTCGATGTCAAAAATAAGTATGAACAGTTACTGACAGAAAGCATGGAGCAGTACAGAAGAGGAAAACCCAGAAGAAAAAGTAGCCGCAAAATGGGAATGTTTAAAAACCAGCATACGATCAGCAAATACAAATTTACCTAAATAGGTGCCTTAAAAAAATCAAATTTGGATGACAGATGACATCTTGAATAAAACTGCAGAAAGAAAGAGAACAAAAAAAAACACTCCAGAATATAAAACAATGGACAATGACATACGTACTTTGCGTAGACAAGCAAAAGAACGGTGGATAGAAACAAAATGCAAGGAAATAGAAGACGGAAGCAAAGCACATGACAAAAGATATGCATGAAGAAATAAAGAAAGTATCAAATAGGTCGCGGTTTGCCCTAGGAGGAGGCTGTATCAAAAACAAAAATGGTGTAATCTTACTTGATGAGAAAGATATATCAAACAGGTGGGCAGAGTACGTAACAGAACTATTCAAGGACACTAGAGGTAAAAAACCAACACCAGATTCTAATGAATGCCCAAACATTCTCAGATCAGAAGCAGAGAATGGCATACATATGATACAAAAAGGAAAATCAGCAGGCATTGACAAGATAAAAATTAAAATGATAGAAGCCCTGGAGAGCTTTGGTATAGATACAGTCACAGATCTATGCAACGATATATACAATACAGGATGTATAACACATGACATGAAGACACCAGTCTTTATAACATTGCCCAAAAAACCTAATGCAACAGAATGTTCCGACTTCAGAACAATCAGCCTGATGAGTCATGCAATTAAGATACTGCTCAAAATCATACAGGAAAGAATAAAAAGTATGGTAGCGAAATCCAAGAAGAACAGTTTGGTTTTAGACGGAACAGAGGAACAAGATAGGACATTTTTTGCTTAAGAGTGTTAGCAGAAAAATATATAGAGGTCCAAAAAATATGTACATGTGCTTCATTGACTATAAGAAGGCTTTCATGAGAAAATAATTGAATGCCTCGAAGACATAGGTATTGATGGAAAAGACATAAGAATACTCAGTAACCTTTATTGGTAGCAAACTGCTACAGTAAGATCTGGAAGGAATTATTCACCAAAAAGAGGTGTCAGACAAGGCTGTGTGCTGTTCCCTTTGCCTATTTAATCTATACACCGAAATAAATTTCAAACAGATAAAGGAAATGCCAGGACTGAACATCAGTGGAAATTCAATAAACAATCTTAGATATGCAGATGATACCGTGTTGTTAGCTGAAAGTGAACAGGAGTTACAAGAACTAGTGAAGGAAGTGTGATTGCTAAATCAGAGGCACATCTCCAATCCAACCTGCAAGTCTGGAAGGAAGAGCTGGAGAAGAGAGGGATGGTCATAAGCAGCCCTAAAACAAAATCCATGGTGATATCACGAGAAGAAAGAAGACATCAGATTAAGCTGGGAGAACAGGTCCTGGAGCAGGTCAACCACTTTAAATACCTCGGAGCTATTATATACCGAAAGGGAGGTATCAAAGAACAGTTGGCCACTCGAAAAGCAGCAGCTAAGAGACTTTTTCAGGCCATAAATCGAGGATTCCTCAGCAAGAGAGAGGTTGGTAATACCGTATATACCGCTGTATACCGCTCCACCTATGTCCCAGTCTTGACATATGGATGCGAGTCATGGGCAATGACTACAACCCGTAAAAGCCAGATCCAAACCTCAGAAATGAGGTATCTGAGGAAGGTGGTTGAAGTAACAAGAAGAGACATGGTACGCAACCAGACGATACCTCAAGGCCTTAAATCCTACCCCCTGCAGACCCAAGTAGAACAGTCCCAATTAAGATGGTTTGGCCATGTCTGCAGAATGGGAGAAGATCGGATACCACGACAAGCATGGGAAGCAAAGAGCCAAGGATCCAGACCCCGAGGACGACCCAGAGTCCGCTGGGAGGACAACATTAGACAATCTTTGAAGGACCGAGGACTAGAATGGAACCAGGCCAGGAGGAAGACAGCCGATAGGATAGTCTGGCGCTCTCTCTTCCAAAGCTCTACACCTCACGGTAGAAGGGGAACGACTAAGTAAGTAAGTAAATGAAGGAAGTGAACAATATAAGTCATGAATATGGATTGGACGTTAATACTGACAAAACAAACACTATGATAATTAGCAAAACAGATGATAAACCCACATCAAAGATAAGCATAAATGGGAAAATTCTGGAACAAGTCAAGAGCTACTCATATCTTGGTCATATAATAACAGAAGATGGAAGATGTGAAACAAAAATCATGAAGATAATAGGAATGGCCAAAGCTACATTCAACAACATGAAACATATCTTCTTCTTCTTTGATCCATAACCACCAACCGTCAAAGCAGTCAGCGGCCATCACGCCTGGTGGCGTCTTGTAGGGCAGCAACAAATTGATTCCACTTTGCTCGGTCGGCGGCCATCCTTCGTCCAGTGCCGCAACTGTGGTTCATTCTTTGCATCTCAGCTTCCACAGTTCTCCGCCAAGTTGTTTTTGGTCGGCCTCTCTTTCGCTTTCCCTCGGGGGTCCATAGCATAGCTGTTCTTGTGATGGTATCAGGGTCCCTTCTGAGGACGTGGCCAACCCAACTCCAGCGTCTGCCAGCTATGATGGTGTGCATGTCCTCCTGGTTACTCCGAATAAGTAGTTCTTGGTTGCTGATGGTGTTTGGTTAAAAGATTCGGAGAATTTTCCTTAGGCAGATTGTGTGGAAGGAGGACAGTTTCGACATTTCCTTCTCTGTTACTCTCCAACATTCCGCACCATAGAGAAGCACAGAAAGTACACAACTCTCATACAATCTTAATTTGGTGTTTGTGCTATACTGGGAAGACTTCCAAATGTTGTTGAGAACAGCAAAGGCTGTTCTCGCTTTATTCATTCTATTGTTAATATCTTGCTTGTTCCGCCGTCAGGTGTTACTATGCTTCCTAGGTAAGTAAATGTGTCTGTCTGTTCTAACTTCTGGTTCCTTACTGTTATTGGCTCAGGATTGCCCACATTTAGTGTCATGACCTCTGTCTTCTTCAAATTGATGTTCAGGCCAACCTGCTGGCCATACTTATTCAGTCTATTGGTTTTGTCTTGAATGTGTTGATGTGAATGCGCGAGTAGTGCAATGTCATCTGCATATTCCAAATCTCCCAGTGTAGAAAACGTTGTCCATCTAATTCCTCTTGGACTGCCCTCTGTTGTCTGGCGCATCACCCAATCTATGACTGTCAAAATTAATGTTGTTGAAAAGGGGCATCCCTGTCGTACTCCTGTTTTCACTTCGAAAGTTACATTACTCGATCCAACACTGCACGTAAAGTTAGAATAGAGGCTTTTTATGATGGATACAATGCGGCTGGGAATTCCATACGCCCTCAGAATTTTCCATAGGCTGTCCCTGTGTATGCTGTCGAAAGCCTTTTCAAAATCAACAAAGTTAATGTACAGCTGTCTCTGCCATTCTGAGCACTGCTCTATAATGTTCCTGAGGGCAAATATATGATCTGCACATCTTCTGTTCTTTCTGAAGCCCGCTTGTTCTTTCCTCAGTTTATAGTCAACTGCTTTTGAAATTCTCTGGATGATTATCCTGCCTAGTATTTTGCTGGGAACTGAGAGGAGGGTAATTCCTCTCCAGTTGTTGCAGTCTGCAAGGTCGCCCTTCTTGGGCAATTTGACAATTATTCCTTTACTCCACTCTGTTGGTGTTGTCTCAGTTTCCCAGATTTGTGCAAATAGTGGTTCTAATAGTTCTGCTGCTAGTTCAGGGTCTGTCTTGAATAGCTCAGCATTTAGATTGTCATGACCAGGCACTTTTCCATTTTTTAGCCCTTTGATAGCTGTGATGATTTCTTCTTTTCGTGGAATGTCTGTACAAGGTATTTACGTCTAAGTCACTTTCAGCCTCAGGAACATTCAGTTGAGTCTCTGGTGGTTCCTTATTCAGTGTTTCTCTGAAGTGCTCTGCCCATCTTGTTTCCTGCCCCTGTGCTGTGGTGATGAGATTTCCTTGCTTGTCTCTTACTAACGTTATGTTGTTTGCACCTCGTTTTCCACTGATAGCTTTAGTTATTTTATAAACTGTGCTTTGTTCATTTCTCAGTGCTGCCTCTTCTGCCTGTCTTGCAAGGTCATCCAGAAATGTCCTGTTGTTAGCACGGGTTTGACGTTTTACTTCCTTGTCCAGCTGACTGTACTGTTCACTATATATTGCCTTTAACCTGGGAGACTTAGCTTCTGTTTTCTTTCTTTTCATTTCCTTTCTCTTCGCTATGGTGTTTAGCGTTTCTGGTGTTATCCAGTCTTGGCCTTTTCTTTCCTGGAATCCCAAGCATGACGTGCTGCTTTCTTTGTATATTGTTGAGATGGTGTTGAATTTGTGGTCAACATCGTCGGTCTCTGTTCTTTCCTTGCTTTTGGTAATCAGATATCGTCTCTTTACGTCGACCACGAACGCTTTTCTGGTGAGGGGGTCCTTAAGTTTCGTGATGTTATATCTGTTCTGTTTGACTGCAACTGGTCCAGCAGCTCTGAGTTTCACCTTCAGTCTTGCTACTACTAGGTGATGATCACTTCCCACATCTGCGCCTCTTCTTACTTTCACGTCTTGTAGTGCATGTCTCCATCTGCCATTGATCATTATGTGATCTATCTGGTTTTTGTCTCGTCCGTTTGGTGATTCCCATGTTAACTTGTGCACTTCTTTGTGTTGAAAAAGTGTTCCTCCAATGACCAGGTTGTTAATACTGCAGGAGCTTATTAATTTGTCCCCATTCTCATTTACTGTTCCACTGCCGCATTTCCCCATTACTCTTTCGTTATAATTATTGTGTGTTCCAACTTTCGCATTTAGGTCTCCCATTACTATAATAAGATAGTACCTGGGTACAGTTTCCATTTCCTTTTGTACCTGTTGATAGAACTCGTCCTTGATCTCTTCATCGCTGTCGTTTGTTGGTGCATAGCATTGTATAATTGTGGTGTTGGTGAATCTCCCTCTCAGTCTTGCTCTTATTAGTCTGTTGTTAATGGGTTTCCATTCCAGTAGAGACCTTTCCATTCCTTTCTTAAGGATAATGGTTACACCTTCGTTGTGCTGACCATCCTCTCTACCAGAATAAAGTACCGTTTTCCCTGTAGCTGTTTTTATTCTCCCCATCCCTGTCCATCTGCTCTCGCTTATTCCCAGGATATGTAGTTTGTAATTCCTCATCTCTGCTGTGATCTGTCTCAGCTTTCCTGCCTCATTCATAGTTCTGACATTCCAAAAACCAATTCTGGTTTCGTGTTTTGCGGTCTGGGCATCCGTTTTCATGCCAGTGGCTTCCTTTCGGCTTTCACCACAGTCAGTCTTACGAGCCTGAGACTCCGGATGTCCGTCCCGCATCAAAGTTTTTTCATTTCATGCCGTTTCCGTAACATGTGTGATTTTTTAACACAGACAGGGGTGTCGGCCATGTGCTAAAACCCCCAACCTGGAGGACCAGGGTACCAGCTTTTGTCTGACCCCTACCCACGCAGTCCAGTCCAGCTTGGTTGAACCTACCAGGAGTAAAACTCCCACTGGCATAGCTCTGGGGATTGTCAGGGTACACAAGCTGCCATACCGCTACAAGGTATAGGTACCACTGATGGTCATATAATAACAGAAGATGGCAGATGTGACACAGAAATCAAGAAGAGAATAGGAATGGCCAAGGCTACATTCAACAACATGAAACATATAATAATAATAATAATAAATTCTTTAAGCACCAAACACGGCGCATAAGGCAGAAACCAGTGCTCTCCAGGTTGTTCGTTGTGACGCCACTCCTCTTAGCTCTTGCACATTATTTAGGCCCAACGTTCTTCCTTCTCTTATTATTGTTCTTCTGAGTGTTTCTTTTGGTCATTCTTTTTTCCTCTTACCCTCAGGAACCCAAGTGAGCGCCTGTAGTGGTATTCTGTTGTTTTGCATTCGTAGGACATGACCGATATATGACCATCGTCTTTTCCTTATATAGTCGGAGAAATATTTCTGCCTAGAATCTTCTCTTATTTGTCGATTAGTCTTGAATTCTTTCCAACTGATGTTCATGAGTTTTCTAAGACATTTGTTCTCGAATGTATTCAGCTTGTTCTCCAATGATTTTGTTATTTTCCAACTCTCACAGCCGTATGTTAACACTGAGATAACATTTGAATTAAACAGACGAAGCTTGGTATGTATATTCAATGATCGTAATTTCCAAATGTTAGATAATCTATTGAAGGCGCTAGCTGCCAAAGCAATTCTAGTATGGATTTCTCTTGTTGTGTCACCATCCTGAGTCATCTAAACAGTTGACTCAGAAATTAAAACTAAGAATCATAAAATGTTATATATATTCTGCACTACTGTATGGTGTAGAAACATGGACAATGAATAAGCAATTGGAAGTACGAATCAAAACTCTTGAGATGTGGATATATAGAAGAATGGGGCGCATCTCATGGAAAGAGAAGAAAACAAATAAGGACGTCCTACAAAATCTGGGTATGAAAAGAGAACTAATGAGGGAGATGAAAGTTAGGTAGCTAAAATACTTTGGCCACATAAAAAGGCATAACACCTTGCGGAAGACCATAATAGAAGGGTGCCATCACCGGTGTCAATACCTTGTCGAGGTATGGCGGCTTGCGTACCCTGATTACCCCCAGAGCTATCCCAGCGGGAGTTTTACTCCTGGAAGGTTCTACCAAGCTGGACAGGTTTGCGCGGGCAGGGATCAGACTAAAGCAGACACCCTGGTCCTCCAGGTTGGGGGTTTTAGCATAGGGCTGACACCCCTGTCTATGTAAAAAAAAATTGAAGTTACGGAAACAATAACGAATAAACAAACTAGTCATATATTTGGTGATGCGCCAGACGACAGAGGGCAGTCCAAGAGGAATAAGATGGACTACATTTTCTACATTGGAAGATCTGGAATATGCAGATGACATTGCACTACTAACACATTCACATCAACACATCTAGGAAAAAACAGATAGACTTAATAAGTTTAGCCAGCAGGTGGGCTTGAACATCAATTTAAAGAAGTCAGAGGTCATGACGCTCAATGTGAGCAACCCTGAGCCCATATCAGTAAGGAATCAGCAACTGGTACAGACAGACACCTTCACATACCTAGGATGCATAGTAACACCAGACGGCGGGGCAGGCAAAGACATCAACATCAGAATGAATAAGGCAAGAACAGCCTTTTTTTAGCCTAAACAACATCTGGAAGTCCTCTCAATACAGCACAAGCACAAAATTAAGATTATATCAGAGCTGTGTGCTTTCCGTGCTTCTCTATGGTGCGGAATGCTGGAGACTTACAGAGAAGGAAATGTCGAAATTGTCCTCTCTTTTCCGAGCAAAGTGGAATAAATTTGTTGTTGCCCTACAAGACGCCACTAGGCGTGATGGCCACTGACTGCTTTGACCGTCGACGGCTAAGGATCAAAGAAGAAGAAGATAATAGAAGGGAGAGTTGAAGGCAAACGTGCAAGGGGAAGACAGCGCTATAAGTGGGAAGACAACATCAAGAGATGGACAGGAAAGAGTATATCAGAGTGCACCACCAAGACAAGAGACAGAAGACGTTGGAGATCCATTACAACCAACCGTCGTTGTGGAGATAGTAGCTGATGAATAGGAAAATCCTGTTTCATATAGGTATGTAGTGGTAAATGAGAAATGTCGAGGTCTTGTCACGAGCTGGCCTTCAAATTGTGTATACCATGCTTAGACAGCGCAGACTACACTGGCTTGATATGTATTCCGCATGGAAGATGGTCTCATCCCGAAAGATATCTCCTACGGACAACTGGCAGATGGGCAACCGCAGTTGAGGTTCAAAGATGTGTGCAAGAGAAACATAATGGCACTGGACATAAATCCAGCGACGTGGGAGGATGAGGCTGCCGATCGTACCAATTGGCGATGCTGTCTACGGCGCCACCTCAGAGTGGGTGAAAACAAGCTCTCACTGCAAGCAGAAGAGAGGAGAAAATGCTAAAGGAACACCTGGACAATAAGCAGCTGAGGGCTCTGTCACCTCAGGAGTGCATTCCCATAGTCAATTGTGACTGAAGAGGCAATTAGTATTAGTATTTGTAGTGGCAAATGGAAGAAGCACTAGAATTGCCCGTTTTGCAATGTTGGGACACTCTTGCAAAACATTGCTCCAAAATTCATGTGGGAAAGTTCATTAAATCTTTGTTTTATTCATGAGTCTGAAGTCAAATCAATCAAACTCTCATAATCATGATGGTTTGGCTGCAGTTGCAAATGGATTGGATTTCGCATCCATTTTAAAAATTAATGTTTGAAAATAGGTTGTTAGCAACCAGTTCTAATATTTTTCTCCACGGAATATTAGTGTTCCGGGGAACACAGTTTAAGAAACGCTAGTCTAGACGAAAGAGTAGATAATCTACATTAGAAATACCTATGAGAACGAATATAACCTGTTAGATAAAAGAGAATGTTACTATATAGCAAGGTTAAAAGGGATATTTGACAAGTAAACTGCAATGCGAAAGTGAAATAGCTATGCACGGTTAGCATCTCGGACACCCTTCCTCAGAATAGAAATAGACTGACAAAAGTAACCGGCTATAGCTAATGTTCTTAACTAAAAGTCCAGTTTAAATCACTACATAAAGAAACATAAAAAGCCTCATAATATCTTTAGAATGGCAATTTTAAGATCACTGGTAAGGTTTTGGATACACTATAGTGAATTTTGGATGCACCTTAAATGCACTTAGCTGCTAATTAGGTCTGAATGATGCAAGCTAACAGCAGGTGTATTATTTAATGTTGAGTCCTTGGAGATTACTAAGACGTGACCCATGATTTTTTTGCTTCCTCTAGGTTTGCACCACGTCAGCGTGTTTGCTCCTATGGAGAGTGTGCTAATGAACCCAGACCTACTACGGATTTCTGATTCATTTTGGCTGGTTACATGTCCTTATCCGATGTTTATTTCTCTCACACAGATGTGTTACAGTCCACTAAAAATGTCCACTAAATACTAGGGATAATCATCAAAATCCATAATTCTCGCCGTTTGTACGTCGGTCACATCTAAGGGATGCAACTGTGGTTGAAAGTTAGACATTAATTGTATTGTTTCCCTTAAATGTAATCTCCCAAAAATAGTAACACTCAACGAAGAAAAGTCGGTGTAGAACCCAGTTTCATTCCGGAAACGGATTTAACTTATCATTTTGTTAATGTCAGAACTAGACACATGAGAATACTTGTGCTGTCAGAGCGAACTCTCTACTGGTACTATGGGTTTAAGGTACTCCCACACTAGACTCTTAGCTCGCTGTCTCAAAGGTACAATCATAGCACACAATAGCTGACATAAATAACATGATAACACCTATAACAGGTAATGACCCTTTTAATGAATATCACACACAGAGGAGCCGCACCGGCTGACGATACACATGAACATGCATTGCACAATGCACTGAAATAACTGCCACATACTTGCCACACACTATAGCTAATCTACTCAGCAACCGCCATGACAATCACTCACATAGGCGGAACACACTACTGACAAAACGCAATACATCATTGCAATCATGAAATACAATCCAGGAGGATATCAAACTAGCAACATTTCACTACTCCTGATCTCATGAAAATAACGGCAAGAAGAAATGAGCAATAGTGGCAACTCTATAACTTTCCCCAGCAAAACTGCTGACCACCGCCATCAACGACTTCTCAGTCGAGCGGACATATCTTGACTCACTATTCCGCCAAACCGTTTCTTCCGGTTTCCCTTCTAGCCAAAAACCGGCTGGACAGGTATCCAAAGATGAATACCAGGGTTATCACACTACAGTGTAACCACTCTAAAATTTAGTGCGCAATTATGCTGTGACATCCCCCCCCCCCCCCCCCCTTAAGAAAGAAAACGCAGTTTTCTTCCATAGGAGGAGTACGCCCCATCCCCTCTGGGTAAGGACGACCGAAATGGCAATATAGCACCTCCATATGCAGATAAGGAATGCCAGAGTTGCTCAATATCATTGACATACATGCCTTCTTACTCACCCCATTCGATACAAGAAAACATGTACAAATCCATACCAGGTATTGACAGTCGTGAAAAATAACAACGACTGACTAATCCTGGAGTAACATACATATAATGCATGTTACACAAAATTCTGTATAAATAATTGTCACCAAGCAGCAATATGTTATCGTATAAATAATTATCTCTTATAATCTAGTCGTAAATATACGATAATGATCTACGTACACATAGAGTACAACTTCAAAATATTGCCTTTATGGCAGCATAATACTACATCGCATACCATACTACATCATCATGACAATTTAAATAGACATAAAACGTTTCTTATATAAGTTCCAATAACTACTTTCTTCAGATGTACCTTTCATACCGACTATAACTGTCCAATCATTTCACAACCTGGACAAGACATCTGCTACCACATTGTATACACCCTGAATTGGTAAAATCGTAAAGTTAAATTGCTGTAGCAATAATGCCCAGCGTGTCAATTTAGCACTGGTAGATTTAGCCGACTGCAAAAATAGCAGTGGTTTGTGATCTGTTTGGAGGAAAAAATGTGCCCCCAACAGATACCGTGCCAACTTTGACACCGCCCAGATAATCGCAAGACACTCCCTTTCGATTGTAGAGTATCTCGTTTCAGCTGGCAACAGCTTCCTACTGACATACAACACTGGATGAAGCGACCCGTCATGCTCCTGCATCAGGCAGGCCCCAATACCTACCGATGACGCATCAGTGTGCAGTATCAGTGGTCTGCGAAGATCTGGTAATCTCAAGATGGGTTTTTCAGAAAATAGTTTTTTAATCTTACCCAATGCATCTTGACATTTATCATCCCATTTTATTTTGTTGGGTTCCCCTTTTCTGGTAAGTGCCGTAAGCGGCTTAGCCAATGACGAGAAATCTGGGATGAATTTATTATAAAAATTGATCAAACCTAATAAACTCTTTACCTGCCTCTTAGTCTTCGGCGTTTGCAGCTGTAATATCTTTGAAACCGTACTATCTTCAGGTTTCATGGTGTTATGACCAACTACATGGCCTAGGAAGCTCAGCTCTGCATACCCAATGGACACTTTGCTCGGGCGAGCAGTGAGTCCATGTACCTTCAGGCACTTGAGCACGGCAAACAGCCCATCCAAATGCTGCTCCCAAGTTTTGTGGAAAATGCAGATATCATCGATGTATGTAATCACATCGTCTCTGTGCCCCAGTAGCTTCCTCATCATTCTTACAAATGTGGCGGGTGCATTTACCAACCCGAAACACATGTAATTGAATTGAAATAACCCTCTTGGAGTCGCAAACGCCGTGAGAGGTTTTGCCGCCTCAGCCAATGGCACTTGCCAAAATCCTCTTGCTAAATCTAACTTCGTGAAAAATCTAGCATTGCAAAGTTTGGTCAGAAGCTCTTCCTGGTTGGGCATAGGCTCTGCGTCGACTACCGTTATGGTATTGAGTTTCCGAAAATCAATACACACTCTGAGGGCCCCGCTCTTCTTCTTAACCACCACCATGGGGAAAGAATATGGGGATTCTGAGGGAGCGATGATATTTAACCGAACCATTTCGTCAATCTCTTTTTCGATCGCCGCTTTATAATGAAGTGGTAAAGGGTAAGGCTTAACTCTGATAGGCTTGTTATCAATTAAAGCTATCTCGTGAACTATTAAGTCTGTTTTACCCGGCAGATCCGTAAGTACGTCATCGAAATCCCTCAGTATAGCGTGAACCTGAGCCCTCTGACTATCGGTTAAATTTGGACACACCGACACGTCGGTCCAATATTCGGTAGGAGTTATCGGCACGAGAGACAGCTGTAGGTTTCCATCGTCGCAGCTGTCTTCGACACTATCAATCACCACTGCCGCCGCTACCTCCGAACATCGCGAACTCATGGTCTTAACCACCGAAGATAACTCGGGAGGACGCTCCACGTAAGGTTTGAGCATGTTCACGTGGAACACCTTTTCCTTCTTCCTAACCTCTACAACGTAGTCGACATCGGTTACCTTCTTATGAATCCGGAATGGCCCTTGCCAGGAGATGCTCAACCTATCTTCTTTTGTAGGCAAAAGCAGCCACACTTCATCCCCTGGTTGAAATGTTATAAGCTTAGTACCTCGGTTTGCATACCGGCGGTACTGAATACCCGCCTGGGTCAAGTTTTCCCGCGCTAATGCACAGGACCTAATTATCCTCTCACGTAGATGTACGACATAATCAAGGGGGGGGCGGGGGGGGGGGTGGGTGGGGTGTGGTGGGGGGGGGGGGGGGGGGGGGGGGGGGGGGGTGGGGGGGGGGGGGGGTTTGGGGTGGGGGGGGGGGGGGTTTATACGCAGATACTGCCGCTCCATCTACGTGTTTACCTACCAGCCAGTCCTTTAGAACGTGCATTGGACCCCTGGGGTTTGCCCCATACAGCAATTCGAATGGCGAGAAGCCCGTACTCTGATGCGGGGCTTCCCTGTAGGCAAACAACACCGCTGGAAGGTACCTATCCCAATCCTGAGGGAATTCGGCAGTCACCTTCGCCAGCATATGTTTTACTGCACCATTAAGGCGTTCACAAACCCCATTCGCTTGCGGATGGTAGGGAGAGGTGAAAGACTGGGAAATTCCCAGCAATCTAGTTACTTCAGACATTTCGTGGGAAATAAATTGCGTCCCCCTGTCAGAGAGTATACACTCTGGGAACCCGAAGCGACTGTATAACAGCTGAAGAGCTTCCGCTACCGCCTGTGAGGTAATAGATCGCATAGGCACTGCCTCTGGCCACCTGGTACACAAGTCTACCATTGTAAGAATGTAACGAAAACCTCTGTCGGACGTCACGGACAATGGGCCTATGATATCCACCGCAACCTTCTGAAACGGGCGAAGAGCTAAGTCTACTGTCTGGACCGGGGCCTTCGGCGACCGGCCCTTATGAGACATCTGTTGACAAACAACACAAGACCTACAGTATGCCTTGATGTCTTTATTAAGTGATGGCCAGTAAAATTAGGAGAGAACTCTATATCGAGTCCTAGCCACTCCCATATGGCCAGCAAAAGGAGAGTCATGCGCTAACTCCAGCACCTTCGCTCTCCACTGGCTTGGCACCACCACTTGCCGTATAAGTTGCTGTTGTTTCTCGAAACACCGAGTTAAGATCTGGTCCTTATACTCAAACCAGTACCGTGCTGTTTTGGTCTGTTTAACGTCTTTAGTTTTCGCTACCTCTAACAGCCTCATTAGCGTCCTGTCTGTTTTCTGTCCCTCTACAAAATTACCGACTGAGACGTCTCGCACACCTAACACATCATCTACCGTCGATGGGACTCGAGGAGCCTCGGCCCTATCATACTCCTCTTGTAGTCTTACCTGCGCCCTAGTTAGCACTGCATTAGCTACTACACCCCTATTATTTTCCCATTCGCGTATCTCTTCCGGTGTGCAATTTCGAATTCCTTGCACGTTACCAATAATTAAGTCTGCCACCGGTTTGTTCAGGACACACGCCTGCACCTTTCCTGTCAAGAAGGGGGTGTCTATATCCACAATGGCAATGGGATAATATTCTACATTACCCCCAAAGGTGATGCATCTGACTGTCTTATCTGTCAGGCATGACTCCTCGATGCAGGCGCGACGTACACCTATGGTAGTACATCCCGTGTCTCTAAGCACGGACACCTGTCTCGACTGCACCGACCCTGTACAAAGTTCGAGTTTCCCACCTTCCTCTAGGGACGAAAGGCAGGGTAAAGTGTGCCCACAAATCAGCAATGGTTTTCCATCTGGTACAAACAACTGTCTGCATCCCTCACAGTCTTCATTATTGATAGTGTCTAGCACACATGCCACATTAGCATTCTCTGGCTTAGACTTACAGTTACTGGGTAAGTGACCTGTGCCCTCACAATGGTGGCACTTACATTCTTTCCTGTCCTTGTTAGGACTATGATTCGGAGACGAACGCGTATCGGAGTCCGAACCTTGACCATCCGACGATCTATTTTTATGTTTGTACCCTTTACTTTTATAAAATGACTTATCCCTATTTTTCGAGTCTTGGAACCGCACATGTTTCCGCGTTTGGAAATTTTCTCCATCGCTATCACTACCAGATTGTCTATTATACCCTCTGTACTGAAAACGTCGTTGTGGTCTAAAATTTCTGTAATTGTCTCTGCCTGATTGGTAAGGGCGGGGTGACCTGTCAAATCTTGACCTCATAGACCTATCGGCACTACTTGCACGGCGTTGCCATGGCCGCTGCACTTTGCCGACCCCAGCAACTAACGCATCGGACAGACCTGACTTCTGAATGGACTTGCCCGGATGGGCCAGGACATAATGGTGACCCAGTTGGGCCATGGACTCAATGTCCTTTGGTTGACGTTCCTGAAAGAACGCAACCAACTCACTAGAGCACGAGGACAACACTTTGTCCCGTAGAACTAAGTCCAGCAAGCCATTATAATCCTTAGGAATTCCCTCCATTTCGATCCATCTATTCAATAGAAGTTTGATCTTCGAGATAAAATCCTCGAAGTCTTGGTCTGCGATAGGCATCGCGTTCTTAAAACGCGTCCGGTAGCCGTCAGCAGTCAGACGGAACCTCCGGAGCAATCTCTCCTTTACTTTGTCATAATCGGCCCTTTCCTCTATGGGGAGGCTATAAAAAGTCTCCATCGCGGGCCCAACTAGCAGTGTCAACAAAAGAGATGGCCACTGATCCCTATCAGCCTTATAGGCTACACATTCGGCCTCAAATCTTTCTAAAAAGAAATCTAAACTGTCTATTTTCTCATTAAAATTTGGTAGCCGCAGCCTAAAAGGACGATGAGCCCACCAGAAGTTGAGTTCTGACCACTCGCACCCACTTCTAACTTCTTTAATTGTATCTCCTTCTCCATCATTTTCTCTTCCAGAGCTATTCTCATTCTCTCCTTCTCCAACTGTAACTCTCTATCTTCTCTCTATCTTTTCTTGTAATTCTCTATCTCATCATCTTTTTTTCTTGTAATTCTCTCCACTCTTTCTTCTTTCATCTTGTAACTCCTTATCTTCTTTTCTTTTCTTGTAACTCGAATTCTCTCTGTTTCCACTCACTTTCTTCTTTCATCTTCTTTTCTTGTAACTCTTAATTCTCTCTTTTCCACTCACTTTTCTTCTTTCATCTTCTTTTCTTGCAATTCGAATTCTCTTCTTTTTAGCTCTAACTCCTCAGCTCGAGCATCTCTTCATTTTGCTCTTATCAGTTCTCTCCCTCTCTTTCCTTTTCTTTCCTTTCCTTCTCCTCCTTTGCTTCCTTCTCTTTCAAAGATCTTTGATTTTCAACTGAGTTGAATTCTGCCTTGGCAAATTCCACCAATTCTTTTCCTGTGTACCCGGCTTGCGTGCCAATCCGCATGCAAGTGTCCATATCCATGATGTACACTAGTAGTTCTTCCTATTAACTTTAGTATAAATCTCTATAATATAATTACTCGACTGTATACGTTGCACTTGAGTCAGCAAATAAATTTCTGCTTACAATAATATTCAGTAATAATATGGTAAATATTGATATCTCTTCATCAATTTACACACATATATATATATGCATGAAAGTAAATACCACCTCGTAGTTTATTATGTAAATATGATTCACGTTTACGTTATGGTCTCACTAAAGACTCACTTAGCCTTTTGGCTATGTTCTCACCACTTTGTGAAAATCAGGTCTTTCTGGCCCCTTATTCTCTACTAAATCCTTACTCAAACTTACAGTAGTCTATAGTTGCACTTTGACACCGATATAACAACTTATAATAGTCAATAGTTGTATAATAACAACTTTATGATGCTTTATGGTGCTAAGATACCACTATATCAACTTAGTCACCACTTAGACTTTCCTTCACAGTCTTTACTGGCACCCACACTGGTGCTATATTCAATAACACTCCACTTATTACTCAACTCTGTAATCTCTGCTAAGCAAGCACTACCTATGGCAAATGAACACAAATGTAAACTACACAAATGAAAGCAACATACACAACACACCACGAAAACAAAATTCCAGTCACGAGGAAATAGATGATAGAATACAAAGAGAAGAGATAGCTTAATATCTACAATGCGTGACTGAGCACGAACGAAAACAAGGGATACCTGTAAACGTATTTACAAGATAGTAAGATAGGACAAGATAACACACCACTTAAACAGAACACAAGAAATACAGAATGTACACGACAATATAAATACACACTTCACAACTACCGCTAACGTCAACAGGGCTCCGGAATGTAAAGTAGGGCAGTCGCAGGAAATTCGTCTGCCAGACTCCACCACAGAACAAACACACCACAACCTAATAGAATTGGTCTAATCCAATCTTTCCTATAAAAGGCCAAACTGGATTACACTCACACACCAATACACTATAACACTAAAGACACTACGAAAACCACACTCAACAATGAGGAGCTAGTAGTTAACCATTGCCCAAGCACTGTATTCACCTCAGTGAAAATAAATTAAGTACCTAAACAGTAGAATATTACTATAATGTATCAAAATATATAATACAGAAAATTCCAAATTATAAGGAACACAGAGCAAGAGCAAATTTAACTAACAATCAATCTACCTACACACCAAGTCACACTTACGCAATAAAGAAATGTTAAACATGAGGAAAGAAAACAATAACAAACCGAGAAGCAAATACAAAAACAGCACTACACTATTTACCATGTGAAAGTAACTAATAGATATAATCAGTAAAGAAGACAGACAATATCATAAATTATCAGAGAAAGAAGAAAATATTAATATAACATATAATACATAAACATACAAACAATAACTTATCTGAAGCTCCAACGGCGCTTGAGCAAGCAGAATCCTCAGCCCTGACGCTGATAATGATCACAGAACGAACGAAACTTCACACTAGGACACGTAAAATCCAAACGAATATAAGTCCAGGAATCACTTCACTGTCAAATCTGAGTGTTACGGTATGATATTATTTCACGCACAGACCTTAGTATCCTTCAGGATGCTTCCACAGCACTGTCGATATTATCAATGTAAATGTCTACTTTTTTAATGTTCAGCTACACAGCTCATAATACAGTGTCAGGTAAGTCCGCAAGGCACCGAGCACAACACATTCGTCCGTGGTTGCGTAGCACTTGATTGTCAAGCACGTCTGTGTTGGCAGGCAATGTCACTGGCGTTGTCTTAGGAAGGTCACGTCAGAGCAATTCACTGGCGTCGGCTTAGGAAGGTCACGTCAGAGCTTATTTACCCATTGCTGGGCACCCCAGTAAAGGCAGGTCACAGCAAGAGTCCAGCTGAACAGCTCCTTCATGTAGCGGGAACACGATGACTCGCCTATAGTCTAACCACCCTAACCATACTCGTATGCCTATATGAACTTAAAAGTTCACAAAGGTCCTCCACAACAACTCCTAACCCTTCTACGGTAACACTCAAAGCTACAGTGACTCAAGCAGGATAGCGCAACAACCGAAGTCGTCTCCCCGCCCTGTTGAACACGTAACTTTGCTCCGCAGGGAGCCCCGAATGTTACCAAGAAATCGTGAGGACTACCTTGCTATCTATCTATTTAAAGCCTGACTTCACTGCACCTCTATTCCAAACACTTGACACAATATTTCAGCAATGCTTGCCAAACTAACCAGCTTTACATACTATATGACCCACTAACACCACCTGTCACTCCGTTGCTCCAGCTGGATCAATGTTGCCAACCACCAAACAAACTCAGAGATACGTCAAACTGCCCCGTCTGACGCACATTGTAACAAAAGCTTAATACTTCAATAATTGTAAACAACCCTTCAACAATACCATAACAGACAACTTGAAACTTAACAACGTTTTATTTCACCGTGTATGGACTGAAATATACTGACAAAATAGCCATTCCCGCTGTGATACTGGAAAGTAGGTCAGCCCTGGAAATCGAGGTCAGGTCAAAGACCGTAAACAAGACACTAACAGATCGACACATACACTGGACCCTGAAATGTAAACAACTCACCCAGTGAGTTGCAGAAAATATGAGGCGGTAACACAGTAGCTTTACTAACCTTCTAACACTCTGTGTGTACAATAAATAATGGCAAAATTACTGCCCCACAGGCTCTTAGGCCTTATTATCAAACAATATTCAATTAACACGTCAGCTAGCTGGGAACTAATATTATAACGTATAGGCCTCCATAGCCAAAGAAACAGTCCGCAATAAATATGAGCCAAATACTAGAAAACCACTGGCCCCATGGCCTCTAACTTACCGGACCCAGAGCCCCCAGATGTCAGAACTAGACACATGAGAATACTTGTGCTGTCAGAGCGAACTCTCTACTGGTACTATGGGTTTAAGGTACTCCCACACTAGACTCTTAGCTCGCTGTCTCAAAGGTACAACCATAGCACACAATAGCTGACATAAATAACATGATAACACCTATAACAGGTAATGACCCTTTTAATGAATATCACACACAGAGGAGCCGCACCGGCTGACGATACACATGAACATGCATTGCACAATGCACTGAAATAACTGCCACATACTTGCCACACACTATAGCTCAACAAGATATCCAAATACTACACGCAGATCTAATCTACTCAGCAACCGCCATGACAATCACTCACATAGGCGGAACACACTACTGACAAAACGCAATACATCATTGCAATCATGAAATACAATCTAGGAGGATATCAAACTAGCAACAAATCAGTACTCCTGATCTCATGAAAATAACGGCAAGAAGAAATGAGCAATAGTGGCAACTCTATAAACTTTAGTGCCCCAATTATGCTGTGACAGTTAAAAAAAACCTAAAATGACCAGTTTTTGATTGTTTCTTCAAACAACTTTCTCAGTCGTAGCAGACATATCAAAATGACTAAGATTTCCGCAAAACGAGCTTTCTTAAGAGGAAAAGACGATCGCGTCATTCACAACGAGCAAGCGAGACTCTAGAAGAAGCAGCAATACGACGACAACATGAAGCGACACAAAGACAAGCACAGCGTCAGTCACAACGAGCAAATCAGTCTGCAGAAGAGCATGCATCTCAACGCGCTACAGAAGCTTTTCGCATTCGTCAGTTGAGAGCATCACAACGAGCAAAGGAGACTTCAGAAGACGCAACCGAACGTAGAGCAGCAGCTGCACAACAAGTGAGACGATCAAGAGCTGCACGTAGTCCAATAATTCTTAATCAAGATGTCTTTGATGAGAATGCAGGTGCTGAACACAACCTGTTTTCTGACACAGCCAGCTCTATGTCGCCCTCACCCGAGGAACAAATGATGAAAACTTGAAAGTTGTTGTTAAAAACACTTTTTATCAGGGAACATTCTTTGAAACAAATCCACGCTCTTTCAGAAAAAATGTTGTCATCAAAGAACTTTTATATTAAATTAAAAAATATTTTAAAATATATTACAGTTTTTGATTTACTTCCGTCACTACTGACGGGTTATTGCTTGTATAAAATAATGCATCTCCCTTTACTCTCTGCATAGTTTCAGACCTTTATCGACTACGTCTTACCGTCCTTTCTTTTCTCTTCAGTTTCACCAAGATACCTACCTGTCAATACGTCTGTCATTATAAGGAGCTGGTCTGTACAAACCAGTCAGATCATTATGTTACTATACGGGCAGTTTACTTCACAGTTGGTCACTATTAATTCAAAATTAGAAGGTCTTCATAAAAAAGGTAAAAACAAATGAGTTGGTCTCAGGGTTAGTGAAAACTATATACGAGGCATCAGAGTAGAGTATTTTTACTTTACAAGAGCAAATTTAATAATAATAAAGGCAAATGAATAACATTCATTCGCCAGAAACAAAAGCTAAATAAAGAAATAAAGAATTAAATATAAGGGAAATGGAGTGCTAGTGAAATGCTAAGTCATTTATGCCTCCTTTGGCTAGGGTCTACGCTCCGCCCTCAGCCTACAGGAAACAATATTCCAGGTGGTAATTCTTGTCCTATTTCTGGGGATTGGAGTCATCACAAATTACATTACTCTTGATGAAAATGTGTTACCGCCATCTTCAGAGAACTGGACTCCGTTACAGGTAAATGTTCCCTGCTCGTACCATCCTGTTACTTACGTATGGTAGCGGGTTTAAATATTACATATGAATGACACCAATTTGAAATTTTGAAAACTCGTCACGTTATGGGGCTGTTTCTCGGAGGAAAATAATAATTTAAAAAATAAAGCGTCGCACCATCTGGAAAACGAAGGATCTACCGTACGACACGTTGTAAATAAAGTAGACAAAAAAAATCTAACTAGTCTAGAGATTAAAAATATAATTCCGAAATTACGTCTGAGAAATCAACCTGTAAAGTTCGCCCGTAACACTCTCAAAATACTGGACTTACGACATTGATAATTCTGACATATCTAACTCAACTTGCAGAGTAGGGATAAACACTGATGCGTATATTTGGAAACACCTAGGAAAATTGGGGGTTGTTGTAGAGATTACCTCACAGAAAGTGAACCAAAAGAGAGAAAAATTTAACAGAATGAAATGTTAGATGAAGGTAAAAGAAAAGGTTGCAATACGATAGGAAGAAGAAAACAAAGACTTAATGAAGTTTCGTAACACAGACTTTCATAAACGAGTGCTTCTGCAGCACAGAAGGGTTAAATGTTATAGAAAAACCACCGACGTGGAACCAGTTGACAGGAACAGAAACATACAAGTGGAAAAAAGAGGTGAGAAAAGTACGCTGATATTGAATAAGCCACATACAGAGGAAATAAATTGACATCATTACACGACAATTGTCGTTCTGAAATCCTCAGGAAAGGCAAATAGAAGGTGACCTAAAACACGCGGAGAAGAGAAATCGAGATATGCAACAAAGGAATAGAATGTACCGTACATGAAGGCTTAGCATGAATTAAGCGAAGGGCTATGCTCTACAAGATGGTGAATTATCATTCGTAAATGTGAAATAAAGAGATGATTTTAAAACAATACATAAAAGGGTCAAGTATTTTACATCACTTGATTTGGATGATGTTTGAACCCGGCTCAACCCCAATGTTACGATACTTTTGCGCGGAAATTAGAAAATTTTGTTTGAAAAGTATTTATTGCGAAGAAGAGCATTGGTTTGCATGTATTTATGTTGTCATGTGATGGCGTACTTTTGTTCTGAGGGGAGACAGGATGAGTTGCTGTCCTATGTGTGTACAGGCCTGACATGTCACAGTGTGTATCAGTATCGTCCTATGAGTGAATGAAATAGGAGTTTTCTATGTGTCGGGAAAGTATCTTTAGAAATGTATTATGAAAGTACCTTAGATATTTAAAGATACGTTACAATTGTATGCTCGTGGACTTGCGTGTTAACGAGCAGGTGATGTATAATGATAATCATGTATGAGGATTCTAATGTGGAACGATGCACTTAAAGCCATATGCCTCTTTTCGTAAAATGTAAACTGTTTATGGACTATATATAAAGCGATGTCTTTAGTGTTTTCACAAAATATTTACCTTATTGAAATTGTACAAATTATTGATAATACGACACATTATGAAGTGGTACATGTAATAAATCATATTGGATCTGTGGCCGTGCATGCTGATGTTGATGATGATTGTTGATGATGTACAGAGGTTTGTATCACTACCCTAACAGAAGGCAGGTTTTGGTTGATGGTATAAAAGTAAGTTCTTACTTGATGCAATACAAGAACAGTTCACGCAGACAGTTGACGAGTGATATCAACACTAGATGAGTGACTTGACTTCGACAGCAGTGCAAAATATGATGAAGTTTATTTACATGTAACGTGGCATGTGTGAAATAATGAGTCCAACCTTCCCTTGAGGTTGGCAGACTTGTGCGGCAACAGTTCAAATCAATTATTATCTCAAAGTTTTGCTTTCTCATTCTTCCTTACTGCCTCAGTGTTTCCTAGCTGTCTCTAGATGGTAGGGTGTTCACGACTGCAAAACGACTACTGCTGTCGAGATTTATCTGATTTCTAAAATCTTCATTTATGTGAACACCGTTTGTTCAATATTTAGACAATATGTCTTTTGTGTTATGTTAGCGTATCTTTGTAAAACTGGCCTAACCGCCAGGGGTGATGATTTTAGCCAAAAGGTCTATTATTTCCTACTCGTTAGGCTGACACTGGTCTACTGTTTCCTAGTTCTCCTGACTATCTACTGTCTATTGTTCTTCTTTTGTATTGCATAGTCTATCAATTATTGGCGAGACCAACATACCTGGTTGACTTGAAAATCTACACATTTTATGTCGTACTGGCAACCTTGTCAATCTTATCCACAGAAATAAATCTAATATGAAATGTCATCTATAAATGTGGCATATAAACGATTCAGGGGCTAGACAATAGTTGATTACTTTTCTGTCATCACAGAAGCTACCCACTGATTTAGGCTTATTATCCGATGATACCCCAAAATTGCGCTTGCCACTTCAAAACTTCTTGAATATACCGTGAGCCACACAATTGTTTATTGCATATACAATCCTGCAACACAAACCTTTAACACCCATTCGAGTTGTAATTTGAGTTTATAGTTTTCATTATTCTATATAGCACAGTTTACATCACTTAATTCGTTTGTCTGTTTGAAAGACACAAGTGGTCAAAATAGTGGAGCACCGAAAAACACAGAACACAGAAAGATGAGATCAACAAACGAAATACAAGTACGAAAAGGATGAAAGAATAAGATGTATACTTACACCGAGGGTACGTCTGTTTCTGTGATAAGGACGATGTGGATGACGATAGAAATACGCAAGTAAATCTAAAAGTGAGGTTTGTAACCGATACAAATAAGGATAGGAATTAAAACAAGGATACTAGAACAAATATTTCATAGAGATGTACTGATAGATTTAAGTGCAGGAACAAAGTGTATTCTAATGGGTTAAAGAAATAGACGATGTTGTCTTTAAAGAAATCTAGTCTTCTCTAACATCATCATCATCATCGTTATCCTCAACTACTAAAGGAGCAGGGACTTCAACAAATTCAAGTTCTTCTGTCCGGTGCCATCAGCTTAAGGTCCGTATTTCTCCAGTTCTCTTCTCCATGTGTGTGAGTCTTGTTTTTTGTTTGTGTTTTATTTTTTAAATTTAGTCTTCCTGTACTTGTCTTGCCCTAGAGGTTCCAGAAGAAACACTACCTGGCAGTGCAATCATCAGGTGTCCTCAGTGTGCGTTACATCCGCCACCAGCGTGGTGCGCACATTTTAGGTCTTAATTTAGATTTTTTTTAGAAGAAAATGGTGCGCCAAATCCCAGACTCCTTTGTTTCTTCTCTGTATTGCGTCATGCGCCTCCTTCCTAGAGAATCTTCTTCTGTCTTGACCATATTGTTTTTGACGTTGTTGTCGCTATACGTTTCTACATGAGGGATGTCGCCGGCCACATGCACAACCCTCCTTAAGGCCTTATTTTTTAAAAATATGCAAGGTAGGTTGCCATGTTTCTATGCTTTGCTTTTCTCCTTTCGGGCCCGGTTAACGCGAGGGTGATTATCTGAATGGTCAAAACAAATTACAATTAATAAATTAATCATAGGGATAAGAATTTCAAGGACATTTTCGTACACAGCCGCTTGGTGAATACTAGACCTCCATATTTCGGTACATAGTCTTGCCACCGCACCAGATGTCGCACGTGTGCGCATGTGCTCCAGATTCAAACATGTTCATTTCCGAAGGGCAATTTTAATATTAGAGAGTCATTTAGATGTGAATCTAGGAATCTTACTTATGCTATTATCTGCAAAAAGATGCAACATTACATATATAGGTGAAACTGGCAGACTTTGGCAGATAGATTCCGTGAACACTTAAATGATATTAAATGACATTTATCATAGGGAACCTAAACCTGTGGCTCTTCATTTCAATAGTCCAGACCATTCGAAATGGGTTGCCGTTCTCCTGTTGGTCTAAATGTCCAACATTTGCCTGACTCCTCTATCCATTGGCTTTCCTCTATTTCAGAATTCTTTATTTCATTCGTCGCTTTTTCTAGATCTTTCTTTTATGACGTTTGTATTTCGTTTCGTATCCTATTTGTGTATGTTTATGACGTCACTTTCATTCTTGTTCAATGACGCCACTGTGATAGTGTTAATAGTTTCTCTTGATCTTGTAGCGCGGATTATTGATGCTTGTTTATAACTGTGACTGACGAAGGGTGATACCCGAAACGTCCCGTGTTTCCTGTGTACCGTTAATTTGTAAAACCGATTCAATATCTTTTTTTTAATATGTGTATATTAATAAATTAAACTCGTTATTTAAACATGAAATAAAACAAACTTACAAAAGGCTAAATTGAAAGAAAGAACGAACGAACTTTATTTTCAAAAGGTTGAGAATTCGGCAGACAGGCTCGCAAATATTCTGCCCTTTCTTTCTCTCATCTTTAATTCTGTCTCCATTTATTCTCACATGCATGTTAAATATTAACGTTAACAAACAAAACTAGATCCCATTTACACACCCATTGAGGCATATTTGGAATATTGTGTTAGTGATAAGATCTTTCTTTGGGAGACAGACGTCATCATCATCAGTTGATAAACTTTTAATACAAGACCCTTGCCCTGAGCAAGAGACATGCTGAGAAATCTGAAGCTCGCTCGAACATCACCAGAGTTAAATACTGTGTTGTTGTGTTGCTCGTGGTTCGAGTATGGAATGTCAACTTGACCTACGCAGTGGTGTGTAGACATAGATGGAGTGTATAATGTGCGAATGATAGGAAGAGTTCGTGGTGTTGACAAATGTTCTTTTCTCACACTCATGTATGGCTGGAAGTCATCGACACCAACGACTGTGTACCTTTACTAAAGTTTAATTGGACGTACACACTCGACAGCACAGATAGTGACAAATCACAGGTTGGCATAATACATCATGGTACAGTGGATAAATGGTCTTGCAATGTTACATGGGCACTCATGTAGAATAATAGTATAATGGACTGTCAATAGCCAAGCACTCAGTATTGCCCATATATATATATCATCTGAGTTTACTGACAAAGCACGTCAGATTATAAACAATATCCAAGATGACTTCTAGACCTAATCTCGTCTAGTGAAGATTCCTTAACATAATGTCCAGCACAGATTTTTCCATATAATCAAATTGAACCGCTAGCAATGGGTTCTCATGTGTAGCAGTGATCTCTGGACTAATCAAGCGATAATACGGGCATCCCTTTTCTCTTCTTGAAAGTCACTAAATGTTTTTACAAGATGGCTTCTCTCGTGAGCTGTCACTCACGTTTGGATACAGATAATGAATCTGTCTTAAAGTTAGTCATTCATTAAATGTTTCATTGCTCTGTAGATTCTATCATGATACAATTGACTGCATTCTACAGGATATAGTGCTGCTAGGAATCAGAGTCGTTTTCCATCTAGTTAAATGCATCCTCTCAGATGTACAAGTCATACCTATCGAAAAACGGTGGCTTCGTACGAGAGTTCAAAAGAGTATCTTTTATTACCTGCGTATCAGAAATATGATTCTGCCATTCCTTGGCAATAAGAATAAACACTGGGGTAAAGCATACACGATAGGTCTAGACGACTATCACTTTCCCCATAAATATAGAGATCACTTTTTTTCCCGGCGACAAGCCGACATAGCAAAACACAGCCCCCATGATCAGGGCGAAGCCAAAACACACCTCTCTAGAGACACATCCGCCGAACAGCCTTTGACCTCTCTAGAGACAAAAGAACATATAGTTCGACTTAGATATGTAAAGATATACAGATATAAGACAGACTCGTCCTACTCAGCCAAACAATACACATAAATTCAGGCCATAGATATTCTGAAGCAAGAACAATCTATTACTACCCAAACAAAGAATAAATCGCAGTAAAACTGGATTCATCCGCGGAGTTCGATCGAAAGAGACGACACAACTTTCAAGGGAAGTAACTCAATAATGACTTTTCCTTAAGCACTAAAAAGTATCTATTTTGTTTACAAAATATTTGCGAACATAACAAGTATACCAATGTATAATATTGTAAGATATCAAAGACTGCACGTAACAGTCTTACCACACCTCCCGGGAAAAAAAAATGGAACCTTTTTTTTTTGAAATACATCTAGGAGCAACGTACAATAGGCTCACAACGCATGAATAATGCGTAGATGAAAATATCAGGAATAAATATAACGCCTAATATGAGGCTAAGTCGACATATGGAGCGACTGGTGAGAATGTGTCTCATAAACTGAGAGAAATTATTTCTCTATAAGTATATTTTTCCAGGAAGGTGTCATCAAAGTATAATACAATTCTGGCAATTACACGATGCCTAAAAAATTCATACCATCATTTCGTATTAGATATCTTACATTTATGATTTATGAAGAAAAAATCATCAAAGCACAGCGGTGAATAAACATCAATGAACCGCTATGTAGTGATACAATCATTATATTATTAAATTACAAATTTGTATCTATCATGATATAGAAAAGGAACTACTATAGAACTAGACATATCAAGAAGTCTAAGCCCTAATAGTTATGTGGAATCATGTGGGCATCTTGACAGAATGTCTGCCATCACATTATCTGATCCACGAATAGCTCGCACAGAGAAATGAAAAGGTTGAAGAGCAATTGCATATCGAGTAGACCTCGAGCTCTTCAAATTCTTACTCTGTATAGCAGTAAGAGCTTTTTGGTCGGTTTCTACTATGAAATGTGCGCCTAGAAGGAATCTCTGTAGTTTGAGGATCGACCAAACCATAGCTAATAGCTCACGGTCTAAAACCGAATAATTCCTTTCTGCCGCATTAAGTTTTCTGGAAATATACATTACAGGATGCAGAGTTCCAGAGTACTCTTGCATTAGTGCCGCTCCAATCCCAGTGGATGAAGCGTCACTACGAAGAACGAATGTCTTATCTTTAGTAGGTAGCACTAAAATAGGTGGTGTTGAAAACAATGTTTTAATCTTATCCAGAGAGCATTGGCATTCCTGAGACCAGTGGACCATATTAGGCGAACCTTTCTTTAGAAGTGTCGAAAGAGGTGCCATGATAGAGGATAGATTCTGAATGAATCTGCCATAAAATTGAATAAGACCTAACAGACTTCTCACCTGTTTTTTAGTCTTAGGGATCGAGATGTTAAGTATCTTACTAGTATTATGGTCCTCTGTCTTTAGGAAACCATGACCAACTCGGTGGCCTAGGAAAGAAATTTCGCTAAAACCAATATAGGCTTTAGAGGGTTTCGCTGTCAGGTTGTGCTCGCGCAAAGTAGACAGCAATTCATCTAACCCTGAATAGTGATCTTCCCAAGTATCGCTGAAAAGACAGATGTCGTCAAGATATGCAATGACATCTGACCGATAAGATAGGATTCGGCGCATCATGCGTACGAATGTAGCTGGTGCGTTCATAAGACCGAAAGGCATAAAATTCCATTGGAACAAACCTCTAGGTGTTGAAAAAGCCGTGAGAGGTTTGGCGCGTTCAGATAAAGGAACTTGCCAATATCCTTTAGACAAATCAAGTTTAGTGAAAAAATGAGATTTGGAGAGTCGAGTAAGTAGCTCTTCCAGTAAAGGCATAGGTTCGGCATCGAACTTCGTTACTTGATTCAATTTTCGATAGTCAACGCAAAGACGTATGTTATTGTCTTTTTTACGAACAATAACCATCGGCGAAGAATATGCAGAGGTGGATGGTTCGATTATTTTCAAATCTATCATCTCATCCAACTCTTTCTCAACCTGTGCTTGGAAATGTATAGGTATAGGATAAGGTCTAACCCTAATAGGAGTATGGTCAGTTAGAACAATGTCATGTTCAATGACATGCGTTTGTCCAGGGATGTCAGTGAGTACATCCTGAAATGTTTGCAACATAGTTGAAACTTGTCGCTGTTCTCCTAGAGACAAATCAGGAGAGACAGTAACGTTCTTCCATGATTCACTAGAATGGAGTGGGATCATTGGAAGAGGAAGATTTACATCTGAAAAACTTGTTTCCTCATCCTGTATCACGGACAGTGATGAGTAATGACCATGTTGTACTGGAGAATTGTCCGTTGCTTGGAAAATGGGTTGCAAATAATCCGGACGTTCATGGAATTCAGTAAGCATATTGATGTGGAAGGTTTTATGCTTCCCATCAATATCGACAATATAGTCGACATCGGAAATTTTCGATATTATATCGTACGGACCTTTCCAAGAAATAAGTAGTCTGTTTTCCCTACAAGGTAGTAATACAAATGCTTTGTCACCAGGACAAAGTTGTCGTAAGCATCTCTTCTTATTGGCAAATTGCCTTGCCTTCTGTTTCGCAAATTCAGAAGAAGAAGTTGCTAATTTGCATGCTTCGATAATCTTTTGTCTCAACGCGATGACATATTCGTAGGATGACTTTGTGTCATCGTCAATATTGTCAGCTGTTATGAGATCATGAAGCAGCGACATAGGGCCACGCGGACGCGCGCCAAAGACGAGTTCAAAGGGAGAAAATCCTGTATGTTCATTGGGTACCTCTCTGTAAGCGAAGAGGGCCGCAGGTAAAACTCTGTCCCAGTCTTGAGGATGATCCTCAGTTATCTTCCCTAGTAAGTTTTTAAGTGTTCTATTAAGGCGTTCGACCATACCATTAGACATTGGATGGTAGATACTACTTAAAGATCTATCTATCTGCAGAGTAGACATTACTTGAGACATGGTATCTGATATTAGTTGGGTGCCATGGTCTGACAATATCTCTCCGGGGAAACCCAAACGAGAAAATATAAGCCAAAGAGCATCTGCAATATCAGCAGTAGTAATGCTCTTCAGAGGAATAGCCTCTGGCCAACGT
The DNA here is from genome assembly GCA_024509875.1 of Oreohelix idahoensis. Taxonomy (NCBI): domain Eukaryota; kingdom Metazoa; phylum Mollusca; class Gastropoda; order Stylommatophora; family Oreohelicidae; genus Oreohelix; species Oreohelix idahoensis. The sequence continues at coordinate 326,353 of JAMPIV010009780.1, forward strand.
GTGCACATATCAACACACGTCAAGATAAACTGATGTCCTCTGGCAGACTTGATCTTAAATGGACCAATAATGTCTATGGCCATTTTTTGAAACGGCCGAATAGGAATGTCCGCCGCCTGAATGGGTGCAGCATGCCGTGGACCTTTGGATTTAACTTCCTGACATACTTTACAAGATCGACAATAAATCCGTATGTCCTTGTTTACCAATGGCCAAAAGAAAGCCGCAAGGACTCTTGACTTAGTACGGGAAAAACCCATGTGTCCAGCACACTGAGAGTCGTGAGCGTGCTGCAAAATTTTAACTCTCAAATTCTTGGGAACCAGGATTTGAGAATGACTTGACGTAATGGAGTCTTGAACCATACGTACAAGTACGCCATTCTTCTTTGTAATCCACGATTTACGACTTGTGTCTTTATTCGGATCACCTTTAGTTGCAAGAATGAAGAATTTCTTCAGAGTGGGATCATCTTCTTGCTGTTTTATAAACGAGTCACGAGAAATTACCAAGGGATCACCTTGGTTATGCACTTCATTATCTTCAGTAGATGAAGTTTGAGGCATATTAAGAGCCTGCGCTCTAGTGACTACAGCGTTAGCAATCTGCATGTTTTGCCTTTCCCACGCGGAAATTTGTTGCGGAGTGCATTCTTTGACTCCATGAATGCGACCGATGATGAGGTCAGCGATCGGATTCGGAAGAAGACATGCGTGTACATCTCCTGTAAAGAAAGGAGTAGCAATCCTAATGATAGCAGTAGAGTATTTCTCTAATGTGCCGCCAAATGTTACACATTTGACTACTTGTCCAGTGGCACGGGAAGGATCTACGAGTGACTGCCTAACACCAATTGTGGTGCATCCAGAATCAAATAGCACAGAGACTGGATTGTTATTTACTAAACCCTTATGTAAGACAAGAGAACCTCTTCCATCATGCGCGACTGATGCAGGAAGAGCAGGAAGAGGATGGCCACAGCTTAAAGTAGACACTGTGGTTGGCTCAAATAATGTTTTGCATTGGGGGCACTGAGATGCTCTCCCAAAATCAAAAGCGGCACATGCCATATTACTAGCATCATTATTATCTTTACTCTGTTTATAGGCTTCATGGGACTCTTGTTGTGCAGAGTTTGCCTGAAAATGTGGTTTATGTCTTTTGTTTTGAGATCTACCTCGGTTATTATCACCTCTGTAGTTATTGTTACCTCTATTGTAACCCCTATTTGGGTTTGAGTCATAGTTCCCTTGGTTACCATTATCATATTCATTATAATGAGTATCTCTGTAATTATGATCTTGTTGACTCCAAGACGGATAACCCGGATAGTTTCTATAATTACTTCCTCTACGGAAATTCCTATAATTATGACCACCCCTGTGTCGAGAGCTATCAGCTCGTCTCCAGTTCTTTGAAGAAGAACCCTGAAATGATTGGTTACCTTGGTTTTGATAACTATTATGGTTACCTTTTTTATCAAATCTGTTTTGAGGTCCCTGAAATCTGTGTGAATGATTGGGATTGTATGGTGTTGCTGAAGCAACTGGCATACTCTCCTTAATCTTAGTGTTGCCAAAAGTCACGTCGGGGTGTGCAGTGACATATTGGGAACAATATTCTTCCATTTCCTTTAGAGATTTGGGTTTACGCTCATGTATAAATTCCAGGAATGGTTTGTTAACACATGACATAATCTTATCTCTGAGCAACAAATCCATAAGTCCTTCATACGTTTTTTCTGTTTTGGAAAGCTCAATCCAACGATCAACTGTGAGACGTGCCTTTGCAGTGAATTCTGAGAATTCTACACCTGTCTCAGGCACCATCGTCTTAAATAAAAGGCGATAGCCTTCCTCACTTAGCTGGTATTTCTTTATCAAAGCCGCCCTAATGACATCATAATTATCCTTATCTGCTTCTCCTACAAGGCATAATCTAGTCAAAGATTCACCTTTCAAGTTTTCTGCTAATTGATTAGCGTATTGTGATTTATCCACATTATGTGTACGACAAGAACGTTCAAATCTATCCAGCCAGAATGTAATATCGTCACTGGACTGATTGAACGGTGGAACCTTAACCTTGTAAGTAGAAGGTTTACCATTACCACTAGATGCCTGATTAACATTACTCATACTTGTCAATCTCAATTTCTCTAACTCAAATTCATGTTCTCTTATTGCTTTTTTTTTCTTCAGCTTCTCTGTCTAATCTTTTTTGTTCAGCATCCCTGTCTAATCTTTTTTGTTCAGCTTCCCTGTCTAATCTTTTTTGTTCAGCTTCCCTGTCTAATCTTTTTTGTTCAGCATCACTGTCTAATCTTTTTTGTTCAGCATCACTGTCTAATCTTTTTTGTTCAGCAGCAGCTTCTCTTTCTAATTTTTTTTGTTCAGCTTCAAATCTCCTTTGCTCCACCTGCATCTGCAATTTCTTTTTGTTCAGCAGCAGCCTCAGCTTCTCTTTCTAATCTTTTCTCTTCAGCCATAGCTTTTCTCTCTTCTGCAGCAGCTTTTCTCTCTTCTGCAGCTAATGCTTTGTCATATTGAGCAACTGCCCATTCTTCTAATTGTTGACCAGTTTTATCAAGGGATTTCCCTTGTGTAATGAAGTATTCTAATGTAGACATGATGTCTAACAATAATACTAATCACTTGAAACAATAATAATACCACAAGTTCTTAATGACTTGATTAATCATATACTATCCCAATATCTGTGGGTCACAAGCCTTAATAAGGTCTTGTATAACAGTAATAATAATCAAGTACTGGTTTATACCATAATCCAAGTGCAGTGCACAGGCAATAGTGTCTTATGAAATATACCTATATAAAACATATGTCAACCAACAGAATACATAAAGTACAAATAGGACTGACAATACGAAAACGTTTGCAGAAATCAAATAAATCAAATAGGGAAATCAATGAAAATAATCACTGAATCTGCAAGGGATAACAACACAAATGACGTCACAGTATATGAATATAAATTGTGAATAGAACTGAAAGATAGAAAAGGGTAGACCAACAAATTACAAACAAATCCAAACAAAACTAAAGAACAAAGAAATATTACAAAAATAACAATAATTACAGTCTTCACAGCTAACACAAATAGCAACTAGTTGTTGCAAGCAAATTTCCAATTAAGGAAATTGCACCTAAAGAAAACGCCCACAACGGACCCTCTATGACGTGGGATATTCTGTTGTGAGGACTCCGCCCAACCTTAAACACAACCCGCTGACATATAAACTAACATACTGTACAAATAAATAACATGTAAACATAAATATATAAATTATGTGTATGATAGTATGTGTTGCGAAATAGGCTCAGTTTTACAGTAATGGCAAAGTTATTCTTATGAAAATAAACAAACTGCCACTTTATTCAATTAAACATTCTGGCCTTAAATATTAAAGTTCATATATAGAAAACAAGAAGATCCATCGATGAAAATAGGACTTCTTAGTTCAATAATACTGTCTTCCTGTTAATATTGACAAGAATTGATCCAACTGTTCTGTGAAACTCTGTAATGTCTAATGTACAAATGTCAACAACGCTGACCTACATACTGCATTCACTTGACAGGTCACGTGACGAAGTGTTGACAAAGAGCAAACCAATACTGCAAGTGTGTCGTATTAGCCACAGGAAACGGTCTGGTATCGGTAATCTGTTGACTTCTGAACTTCTGCGAGGTCAAACCCAGAAAGCTGGTCCACCAGTTGATAAGATCTTTCTTTGGGAGACAGACGTCATCATCATCAGTTGATAAACTCTTAATACAAGACCCTTGCCCTGAGCAAGAGACATGCTGAGAAATCTGAAGCTCGCTCGAACATCACCAGAGTTAAATACTGTGTTGTTGTGTTGCTCGTGGTTCGAGTATGGAATGTCAACTTGACCTACGCAGTGGTGTGTAGACATAGATGGAGTGTATAATGTGCGAATGATAGGAAGAGTTCGTGGTGTTGACAAATGTTCTTTTCTCACACTCATGTATGGCTGGAAGTCATCGACACCAACGACTGTGTACCTTTACTAAAGTTTAATTGGACGTACACACTCGACAGCACAGATAGTGACAAATCACAGGTTGGCATAATACATCATGGTACAGTGGATAAATGGTCTTGCAATGTTACATGGGCACTCATGTAGAATAATAGTATAATGGACTGTCAATAGCCAAGCACTCAGTATTGCCCATATATATATATATATCATCTGAGTTTACTGACAAAGCACGTCAGATTATAAACAATATCCAAGATGACTTCTAGACCTAATCTCGTCTAGTGAAGATTCCTTAACATAATGTCCAGCACAGATTTTTCCATATAATCAAATTGAACCGCTAGCAATGGGTTCTCATGTGTAGCAGTGATCTCTGGACTAATCAAGCGATAATACGGGCATCCCTTTTCTCTTCTTGAAAGTCACTAAATGTTTTTACAAGATGGCTTCTCTCGTGAGCTGTCACTCACGTTTGGATACAGATAATGAATCTGTCTTAAAGTTAGTCATTCATTAAATGTTTCATTGCTCTGTAGATTCTATCATGATACAATTGACTGCATTCTACAGGATATAGTGCTGCTAGGAATCAGAGTCGTTTTCCATCTAGTTAAATGCATCCTCTCAGATGTACAAGTCATACCTATCGAAAAACGGTGGCTTCGTACGAGAGTTCAAAAGAGTATCTCTTTTATTACCTGCGTATCAGAAATATGATTCTGCCATTCCTTGGCAATAAGAATAAACACTGGGGTAAAGCATACACGATAGGTCTAGACGACTATCACTTTCCCCATAAATATAGAGATCACTTTTTCCCGGCGACAAGCCGACATAGCAAAAACACAGCCCCCATGATCAGGGCGAAGCCAAAACACACCTCTCTAGAGACACATCCGCCGAACAGCCTTTGACCTCTCTAGAGACAAAAGAACATATAGTTCGACTTAGATATGTAAAGATATACAGATATAAGACAGACTCGTCCTACTCAGCCAAACAATACACATAAATTCAGGCCATAGATATTCTGAAGCAAGAACAATCTATTACTACCCAAACAAAGAATAAATCGCAGTAAAACTGGATTCATCCGCGGAGTTCGATCGAAAGAGACGACACAACTTTCAAGGGAAGTAACTCAATAATGACTTTTCCTTAAGCACTAAAAAGTATCTATTTTGTTTACAAAATATTTGCGAACATAACAAGTATACCAATGTATAATATTGTAAGATATCAAAGACTGCACGTAACAGTTAGGTCCATATTTTCTTGACCATTGGCACACTAGAGTTGCTCTGGTACCCAATTCATGAGGCTGGGTTGACCTCTGAGCCGTCTGTGGTCTAAAAAATCCCATCTCAACTGGGGATCGAACTGTGGATCACCGAGATAGGAAGCCAGTGCACTAACCACAAAACAAATGTAACAGTACAATAATAGTATTCTCACATCTAATTATAATCAAGAAATAAAATATATTGCTGCAACGGAAAAAAATTATCATCAAAACCAGCGTACAAAAGTATATAATGTTTTGGTAACACATTTAGATTAAGAAGGCATTAGAGAGAGAGAGAGAGAGAGAGAGAGAGAGAGAGAGAGAGAGAGAGAGAGAGAGAGAGAGAGAGAGAGAGAGAGAGAGAGAGAGAGAGAGAGAGAGAGAGAGAGAGAGAGAGAAGAGAGAGAGAGAGAGAGAGAGAGAGAACGAACGAACGAACGAACGAACGAACTTTATTTTCAAAGGGTTAAGAATTGGGCACGCAGGCCCGTCTGACATTCTGCCCTTCCTCTCTCTCTCATCATATATACTATATCCTTTCATCCTCACATTTACTATAAGCATAATTAAGGCATTTATCATTATAAAAGTAATATTACATTTGCAATAATCATCATAATTAAAGTACGTTTTTAACATTAAAAAAGAATAATAATAATAATAATGAATGTAAAAATAAAATAAATAAAAATAAACATTAATAGATAGATAGATAGATATTTTTTTTTTTTTTTTTTTTTTTTTTCTTTAACCAGCGGCACTTGGGCTTTCAGCCCTTCGGCCCAATGACATGTCATTGCAAGGCTGGGGATAGACTTTAGATAGTCAGGAGCTTCGCTCCTTCCCATCCACAGAGATCACAGGATAGATAGATTATTCCGGCCGTAATAGTATTTGCTACCTGGTCGCCAGTACAACGCCGAAGCCATTACACCAGCGCGGCTCCCATGAGATAGATAGATAGATAGATAGATAGATAGATAGATAGATAGATAGATTGATAGATAGAGAGAGAGAGAGGGAGAGGGAGAGAGGGAGAGAGAGAGAGAGGGAGAGAGAGAGAGCACGTCCCATTGACAGAGCAGTTAGAGCGGTAATCTCTCCCGGCAAAGGTGCTGGGTTCGATTAACGGTATCGACACGATCCAGCTCAGCCAGCTGTAAGTGGGTATCTGACTTTGGTATTCAGTTAGGGAAGGAAAAACCATCGAGAAAGGGAACTAGTCACCGCACCTCTCGATGCTGGCCCAAGTATTGTGAAGTCTCTAACACTTTTCTCCCCTACGGCAGTATCTGCTAACATTTTAAAGAGACAGAAATAGAGAGAGAGACAGAGAGAACGGATAAGAGAGAGACAGAGAAAGGATAAGAGAGAGAGAGAGACAGAGAGAAAGGATAAGAGAGAGGAACAGAGAGAAAGGATAAGAGAGAGAGACAGAAAAAAAAATAAGAAAGAGAGAGAAAGAGAGAAAGGAAAGAGAGAAAAAGAAGAGAGAAGAAAAAAGAAGAAAGAAGAAAAAGAGAGACAGAGAACGGAAAGAAAAGAAAGAGAGAAACAAAAAGAAAAAAAAGAAAGGAAAAAAGAGAGAACGGATAAAGAAGACAGAGAAAAAAGAGAGAAAGAGAAGAGAGAAGGATAAGAGAGAAAAAAAAGAGAAAGGAAGAAAAAGAGAAGAGAAAAAAAAAAAAGAAAGAGAGAAAACGGATAAGGAAGAAGAGAAAGGATAAGAAAAAAAGAGAAGGATAAGAAGAGAGACAAGAAAAAAGGATAAGAGAAAAAAAAAAACAGAAGAAAAAAGAGAGAGAGAAAGAAAAAGGAAAAAAAAGAGAAAAGAAAGAAAGGACGAGAAAGAGAGGACAAAGAAAAAAAAGAGAGAGAAAAAGAGAGAAAGGAGGGAAGAGAGAAAGAAAAAGAGAGAAAGGAAAAGAGAGAAAAGAGAGAAAAGGAAAAAGAGAGAGAGAAAAAAGAGAAAGATAAGAAAGAGAAGACAAAAGAGAAAAATAAGAAGAGAGACAGAGAAAAAGGATAAGAAGAGAAACAGAGAGAAAGATAAAGAGAAGAGAGTTACAGAGAAAGGATAAGAAGAGAAAAGAGAGAAGGGATAAGAAGAGGAGAGAAAGGAAAAAGAGAGAAAAAGAGAGAAAGGAAAAAAAGAAGAGAAGGAGAGAGAGAACGAGAAGAAGAGAGAGAGAAAAGAAAGAAAGAGAGAAGAGAAAGAAGAAACAGAGAGAAAGGATAAGAGAGAGTGAGAGAGAGACAGAGAAAGGATAAGAGAGAGACAGAGAGACAGGATAAGAGAGAGAAACAGAGAGAAAGGATAAGAGAGAGAGACAGAGAGAAAGGATAAGAGAGAGAAACAGAGAGAAAGGATAAGAGAGAGAGACAGAGAGAAAGGATAAGAGAGAGAAACAGAGAGAAAGGATAAGAGAGAGACAGAGAACGGATAAGAGAGAGACAGAGAGAAAGGATAAGAGAGAGAGACAGAGATAGGTATGTATATATAAATTACCGTAGGAATCAGCAATGGATAGAGAGAAAAAAGGTCTGATAGATGTAATATGAACAAACCAGACTATCAGAAACCCCACATGTAGTGTCGCGACAAAAAAATAAATAGCACACAAAACATTTACAAAGTCTGTTGTCCTTAGCCAAGTGATGGAGAATGGAACTGAAAGCTGTACTAGAAAGGGAGGGGAATGCCATTTAGAGAGGAGTGGTGTGGCCCAGTGAGGTCCTAGACCGTCCTTGTAGGAAGAGGTAGGAGCAATCGATCTATGCGCTAGGCGAGTGCTCTAATCGTGACGTCATTAGCTGACCTACATACGACGGGGTCGCCGAGGTTTCCTATAATTGTTCCCTCCCGGGGACCCCGTTCCAAGGGGAAAAGCCGCGTTTGCACCAATCAGAATACGGGGATTCCTGCAGGCCAATTACCGGCGAACAAAACGACGTCACACAGTCGATACCGCTGTCTATGACGTCAGATTTTGTGCAGCGGCGACCAAAGAGGAATACCTCAGTGTTCTAGAATCATTCCACAACACGATTCGCTGTGATTCAGTTGGCTAGTTGGCATTTTTCTCACCGATCTGGCTTCTTACACATTTTTTTCAAGTACTTGCAAGTGTTTACTGTTGTTTTTATTTAAATTACTTCAAAAGATTTCATTTCCAATGTGATTTGCCCGTGGAAAATATAATTCTCGCTACTGCTATGCGATCGGTGGACTAAACAACATACATTCCTGTCTTCACAAGCGGACACACTGGAGTTGCATTCGGATACTTTGGACCCATTTTCCTCGGGGCCCGTTTCCTCGCTGCTTTCGTCTCTGAATCCCTCGTCCCAGACTGTGCCCTCCGCAACTGCTACATCTACCTCGACGCTAATTTCGCCATCCGCCTCTCCATTGTCATCGGCATCAGCAACTTTATCATTGGTGTCTCAAGCTCTCTTGGGGATTTGTGAAGGTAAGAGACTAAAGTGTGTACCTCTGTTATTTTAAATATTTTCTTCTCACTCCGTTGCTGCGATCGCTAATTTTACGGTTGTTGGTGTTGTTACTATTATAGAACAACAACCGTAGCAACACACTGTTAAAATTACACATTTTACTGTGGTCTTTATAAACAGTCAAATACTAAAGCACATCGTAAAACAACAATTACTAATTCACTTAATTATGTTGCTGCTACTAATACTACCAACAACATGAACTACTACTGCTTCTACAAGATGTAGAACTCGAGCAGTGGTTATGAAGGTAAGTGGAATCTTGACTTTTAATTCATTTTCTTACTTCACTTTTTAATTACAGGTACTGAACAACAACACTTATTACCATTGTTACCAAGACAGTTTCTGCTATAGATACTACTATCACTGCTACTACTACTACTACTACTACTACTACTACTACTACTACTACTACTACTACTACTACTACTACTACTACTACTACTACTACTACTACTATACTACTACTACTACTACTACTGCTGCTGTTATCACTACTACTACTACTACTACTACTACTACTACTACTACTACTACTACTACTACTACTACTACTACTACTACTACTACTACTACTACTACTACTACTACTACTACTACTACTACTACTACTACTACTACTACTACTACTACTACTACTACTACTACTGCTATTACTACTACTACTACTACTTCTACTGCTACTGCTACTACTACTACTACTACTACTACTACTACTACTACTACTACTACTATACTACTACTACTGGTGCTGTTATCACTACTACTACTACTACTACTACTACTACTACTACTACTGCTGCTACTACTACTACTATTACTACTACTGTTACTTCTACTGCTACTACTACTACTACTGCTACTTCTACTGCTACTACTACTGCTACTACTACTGCTGCTATCACTGCTACTGCTGCTACTACTACTACTACTACTACTACTACTACTACTACTACTACTACTACTACTACTACGTTTAATGTTAATATTACAACTGCTACTGATATAACTACTAGCGTTGCTGCTAATTATACTATTGTTGTTGCTACTATTACTACTGTTACGGCTACTCCTGTACTACTACGACTAATACTGTTGTTGCTAATACTACTACTATAACTACTATGGTTGCTGCTACTATTATTAGAACTGCTACTGCTTATTCTATTACCACTACTGGTCCTACTACTACTACTACCAACATTACTGCTACTACTCCTACCGTTACTATTAATACTATTGTTGGTATTTCCACCATCAATACGACTAATACTGCAGTTGCTACTATCACTAATCTCATTACAACTAAAATTTTTGCTGATAGTGTTACTACTACTAAAACTGTTACTACTACTACTACCGTTACTAAAACCTCGACGGTTGCTGCTAGTATTGCTACTGCTGCTGCTACGTCTGCTACGATTACTACTACTAATACTGTTACTGGTACTTCTGCTGCCATTACTAATACTGTTGCTGTTACCACTACTACCATTACTGCTGCTACTAATGCTGCTGCTACTATTACTACTGCCATTAATGTTGCTACTAATGCTGCCGCACTACCATTACTGCTACTACTAATCTTCCTGCTACTACTATTACTACCACAACCGATTCTACTACTATTGCTACTGTTGCTGCTACTAATAGTACCATGTTTACTTCTATGTTTGTTTTACTACTAGTACCTTTTTCCTTAAAACGGTTGCTGATTCTAGTACCACAACTACCACTACTGCTAATATAACTACTACCACCACCATTGTTACTGATGTAGTTACTTCTATTACCACTAATACTGCTACCATTATACCATTAATACTAATATTATAGTTGCCATTGTCACTACTATTATTACTACTAATGTATTGATACTACTACTACTACTACCATTTCTACTACTACAACTGTTGCTGCTACTACTACTATCATTATTGCTATATATTTTATAGCTGCTGCTGCTACTACTACTACGACTACTGCTACTACTACTAAAACAGTTGCTGCTTCCACTACTATCATTACTAAAACTTCTACTATTGCAGCTACTAGTACTATTATTATTATTACTACCACAAATGTTGCTGCTGCTACTGCTATCAGTACTTTACAGTTACTGCGAATACTACTGTCATTACTGCTACTTCTTCTGTTGCTGCTCCTACGGATTACTACGACAACTACTAATTTTACCATAGCTCCTGGTACTACTACTACTACTTTCGCTACCAATACCCCCATTACTAATACGGCTACAACTGTTGCTGGTACTATTACAACTATCATTACTACAGCTGTTGCTGGTACTATTACAACTATCATTACTACAGTTGTTGCTGGTACTATTACAACTATCATTACTACAGCTGTTGCTGGTACTATTACAACTATCATTAATACAGCTGTTGCTGGTACTATTACAACTATCATTACCACAGCTGTTGCTGGTACTATTACAACTATCATTACCACAGTTGTTGCTGGTACTATTACAACTATCATTACTACAGTTGTTGCTGGTACTATTACAACTATCATTACCACAGCTGTTGCTGGTACTATTACAACTATCATTACTACAGCTGTTGCTGGTACTATTACAACTATCATTAATACAGCTGTTGCTGGTACTATTACAACTATCATTACCACAGCTGTTGCTGGTACTATTACAACTATCATTACTACAGCTGTTGCTGGTACTATTACAACTATCATTACTACAGCTGTTGCTGGTGTAGTGGTTTTTGATGTTATTGTATGGTTGTTATGTTACCTAGTGTACTGGATGAGGTCAGCTGTGAAGGCTCCTGAGATAAAAGTTTATGTTGAGTACAGAAGGCCTTTCTGCTACCACTTACGACCTCAAACAGACCTATTCTACTATAATGATTGTTAGCTACGTTAAAAGTCTAGGGTACTGAAATGTAATGTGTAGGTTATAAAATACACAGACACACACATGTAACTAATAAGTCTAATAATAATAATACTCTATGATACACTGTACTGGCTGTTAAAGTTTAAGTTTGAAAATTTTTTTTTAATTTATTAGTCCTGAACCAATTGTTTCTTTTGGTCAGAACATATGAAATAATATGTATTGATCAATGAAATGCATATATATATTGCATAATCAAATGTAAATTTTGTACATAGGTATATTATTACAATGGTTAATATTAATAATATCTACAATGTCTTGGGAAAAACTAGCACTGGATGTTTAGTTGGGGTGGCGTCATCATGCCCAATCTATGGCTACAAAGTTCATTGTCCTTGACATATGGACTGATGTTAATGTTTATTTAACAAGATTTATTTCTTTATTGATGGTGGAAATAGTTTATGAATCTCCAGCAGGCCAGGTTTGCACTTATCTGGCCTGTGACGATGTAGTACAGAATTCTTGTGGCCCACTCCTCTCAGTAGCTGGAGTAAAATGTTTGGCTGCACAGACACCCGCTTTTGTACTTCTACAAAAGCATCTGGCACAATCGTAGTGCCAGATCAGAAACTCTGAAACAAAATTTGTGCCATGTGTCAACACTCTATTTACTGCGCCACTCTTACACACAACACCACAAAACAACATTACACAGATTGGGTCAGATCTCTCTGACCAACTTAGCACATCTCACCCAGTTGTTATCAAATAGTACCAGTTTCCCAAGACTGCATTGCATCCGAAATATGTTCAATAGTTTCCTCTTCCATTCAATAAGGTGTGTAATATGTTCCCACTGATCTCAATTATAGATCCGCCTTCCAAACTTAGATAGGTTTTCAGAAATTAGTGCTCTCCAGCTAGTTCGTTGGTTACGCCACTCCTCTTAGCTCTGGCGACATTATTTCAGGATCAAACCCGGCTTCCATCTTTATTATTTTCGTCGAGGTTTCTGGACTGGTTAACTCCTTTTTGGCGCTTACCTTTGAACCCAAGTGAGCGCTCTGAGTGGTATTCTGCTTGTTTTGCATTAATGGGTACATGACCGATATATGACCATCGTCTTTTTTCCTTATATAGTCGGGGACACCTTTCTGTACTAGAAAAAACGGATACTCACGTAAAATCAATTAGGTCTTGACATTAATTCAATAACCTGAGATTTCGTCGTGTAATATGCGGGCCACTGAAAAAAAATAGATCCGCCTTCCAAAAAAAAAGATAGGTTTTCATATATTATTAGTTTGTCTCTAGACCCTGGACTGCTGCTGGGGATCTAGAGCAAGCACTCATTTGTCGTAATCATTTTTCATGATATGGCAGTATCAATCACTCAAAATATTAAAATAAACAAGATAAATGCTTTTTTCCTTATCACAATTCAGAATTGAGAACACAGTTACTTAGTACTAGCAAAACTCAGCTGAGCTGCTGGCTAGATTAGGGCGTCCCACTGATTTTTATTTAATTATTCCTGGAAATCACCTCTAGCAGTATCGTACTGTGTCAATGTACAGTCTTCTATCAAATGGCACAAGCGTGCGTCTCTCATTCAATAATATAAATACTTCTGCCCAATCAACGAACTTCCCCTCTAACTTTTTCAAATATTCAAACTAAAAGTCAAATTTCAGTCCAGTGTCAGTCTAGTATGTAGTATTTTTCTATCGGTCCGTCTGTCTCAACTTGGCTTTTCACAAAAATACACTTGTTTTTTTGGACTAACTACATGAAAAAAGGAATTTTTTAGGCCACAAACGGCTCCTGGTTCGACCCAGCCCCAAATGGGTACCAGAGCAACTCTGGGAAGGTTAAGGCGGCCGGCGTGATGCCGACCACATCACCCCTAGTGTGCCGACGGTCAAGATAATATGGGCCTAACACCATATTCCCAATATGCCTCAATGGGCGTGTAACGGGTTCCTTTACCTTTACCTTTTTTTACATGAAAAAAACTACACAAACCTGCCCCACTAAGTTATTTTTAGCTACTATCCTCCGACTTTGCCCCTCGTTCATCTGCAGTTTGATTTTTGCATTTTTAGTCTCAAGGACACCAAAATGTAACTTTAGTGAAAATATGCACTAAAAAGTGTTCGCTAGTCTGATTGGAACAATACGGTCTTTCGTCAATATCTTCCGTGTTATCTGTCCGTCTGTATAATTAAAAGTATATTATTTCTCTGCTCAAGATGGGCTATCAAACTAGCTAGGTTTTATTTTCATAACTTTATTATTAAAGAAAACCCTACTTTTCTCAAGGTTAGTTTTTGAAATTAGTTTTTGAACCTTAGTCCACGGCGTTTGCCGCTGTATTCAAACAAAACAACTAATTACGGTAAAACGTCTAAGATACGACTGTTTCTAACAAGAGCTAAGGTCGTTTTCCTACCAATTCCTTACATTGTGTCAACTAGTGTCGTGATTTTTTCCTTTAAACTACAAATTGCGTCTTTTTTGCCTTTTTAGATTCAAACACGTGTTCAGACCGTCACAATAATTTTTTTCTTTTATCTCCGTTTCCATCCCGTCTAAAAGGGTAAACCGTTTAGTCTGCATGTTCCAACTAGTTAGTTTCAATGGCGGTAGAAAGCGCTGGCGTAGGCGAGAATGTATCCTCGTATCTTACGTATAATTTTATCCCTACATGTTATCTTACCCGTTATCTTTATAATTGGAGATATTTTAACGTTGTATCACTGTATTTTTCACCACAGCTGGTACTATTACAACTATCATTACTACAGCTGTTGCTGGTACTATTACAACTATCATTACTACAGCTGTTGCTGGTACTATTACAACTATCATTACTACAGCTGTTGCTGGTACTATTACAACTCTCATTACAACAGCTGTTGCTGGTACTATTACAACTATCATTACTACAGCTGTTGCTGGTACTATGACAAATGCCGTTACTATAGCTGTTGCTCTTCCTGTTACTACTTCTGTCGTAGCTACCGGTACTCCAATGGTTTCCGCTTTTACTACTACCATTACTGCTAATATTACTATTGCCGCTTTAAATATTACGCTTAATGTTTCTGCAATTATGTGACCATAACTGCCAATCCTATTGTTCCCTCTATTGGTACAACCATTACTGCAAGTACAACGTATTCCGCTATTAATACTACCATTAATGTTACTCCTACTGTGTCCTCTATTACTACTACTATTACCACTAGTATTACTGTTTCTGCTAATACTACTACCATTACTGCTAGTACTACTGTTTCAGCTATTACTACTACAATTACTGTTAGTACCACAACTTCCGCTTTTTCTACTACCATTACTGCTAATACTACTGTTTCAGCTATTACTACTACCATTACTGCTAGCACTACTACTTCCGCTATTATTACTACCACTACCGCAAGGACTACTATTTCCCCTATTACTACTACCATTACTGGTAGCACGACTATTTCCGTGTCAGCTATTGTTACTACCATTACTGCTATTACGACTATTTCCAATATTACTACTACCATTACTACTAGTACTACTGTTTCAGCTACTACTATTACCATTACTGCTAGTTCTACTGTTTCAGCTACTACTACTACCAATACTGCTATTACGACTGTTTCCGCTATTACTACTACCAATACTGCTAGCACTACTATTTCCGCTATTACTACTACTATTACTGCTAGTACTACTGTTTCAGCTACTACTGTTACGATTACTGCTAGTTCCACTGTTTCAGATACTACTATTACTATTACTGCTAGTTCTACTGTTTCAGCTACTACTACTACCATTACTGCTAGTTCTACTATTTCCGCTATTACTACTACCAATACTGCTAGTACTTCTATTTCCGCTATTACTACTACCATTATTGCTACTACTGAAGTTTCAGCTATTAGTACTTACCATTATTGCTGGTTCTACTGTGTCAGCTATTACTACTACTGTTGCGTGAGAAATTCTCGCAACATCGTTTTATTACAATATATATTTTATAACGCAAGGGCAACAACTGCTTGAAATTTATAGTCACTTTTCTCGGTGAGCAGTTGTCTCCTCGCGTTGGTATTGAATGCAGTTAAGTTTGCTATGCTAGGCCGTTTTCTCAGAAAACGGTTGGCAACCTGTTGGGTTATCCTTTTAAGGTAATCATTCTTACGCTGGTTCGTAGTAAAGGTCCTTGCGTCTTAAGTTCTGAGCTGTGGTCATTTTGCGCTGGACTGCGCATGACTGGTCTTGCTTGTTGGTCGTTCGATTTCCGCCCACCAGTCGAGTGAGCGATTTTGAATAGCTAGGATGATGCCCCGCTGAGAGGGGATCTCCGCTATTTTTTTGTTCTGTCAGGAATGTGAAGTCCTCTTAATGGATATTTCGTTTATTCGAGATAATACCTCTAGTGTATTTCCACATGCCGGGGAGGCGTAATATTTCTGTGTATTTCCTGAAGGCAAGGTAAATTAACTTTTTCATTAACTCTATCGATTTTTGGTCGTGAGCGATTTTTGATTCATAGCCTGTCTTCGAAAGGCGTCGTCACGAGATGTTTTCCCAGCTCACATGTCGCTGTATTGTACTGCATCGGTTGATGCATGTCCCAAGGACCATTACTTGCTACTTTGTTACATGAACTAGGTTTGGAAAACCTTTGTTATCTAGAGGATATTTTTGAGGACATTATTTATACTTCGGCAGACGTGCCTGTCTCGCTGAAGTCAGATTAAGGAGAGTGAACTGATCTCATACATCTGGTTATCTTCGGGCTAAGATAGAAAGGGATGGAGAATTTTCCCGACTACATTACAGCCTTATAATGTATTGACATGCCTGTGAATCACCTTTATTATGATGCTGTCTACCGTCCATTGCTATACTGACATTGTTGCTGTGATAATGACTGTCTGATGTACCTACATATTCGCGTATACATTTTGTCACTGTGGCGTCCACAATAAATGATACAGAAAAACGTCACTAGCTGTTACAAGCATCATTGACTTTATACGTCGTGAGTTAACTGACGTCTTTGTATGGATTGCCCTGTTTTTGTATGATCATTGTTTGACTGTACATCATCTACACACTTCACAAAACCAGACCACGGGCACCATCACTCACCTCATGGTGCACGCGTCATTTGGCGGCCAATTACTCAATCATAATATAAATTGGGCGTCATCAACTACCATTACTGCCAGTTCTACTGTTTCAGCTATTACTACTACCATTATTGGTAGTTCTACTGTTTCAGCTATTACACCTACAATTACTGCTAGATCTACTGTTTCAGCTATTACTACTATCATTATTGATAGTTCTACTGTTTCAGCTTTTACTACTACCATCATTGCTAGTTTTACGATTTCAGCTATTACTACTACTATTACTGCTAGTTCTATTGTTTCAGCTATTACTACTGCCATTACTGCAAGTTCTACTGTTTCAGCTATTACTACTATCATTACTGATAGTTCTACTGTTTTAGCTTTTACTACTACCATTATTGCTAGTACTACTATTTCCGCTATTGCTACTATTACTGTTAGTCCTACTTCTTCTACTATTACTGCTACCATTACTGTTGGACCTACTGCTTCCGTTATTACTATTACCATTACTGTTTACGCTATTATTACTACCATTACTGTTCGTACTATTGTTTCCACCATTACTACTACCACTAATCTCAGTATTACTCTTCCTGCTATTACTAGTACCATTACCATTAGTTCAACTGTTTCCGCTATAACTACTACTTTTATTGTTAGTACTACTATTTCCGCTATTACTACTAGTTGGGCAATTGCTGCTATACATTTTACTCCTTTTTCCGCTTTTACTACAATCATTACTGCTAGTACTACTATTTCCGCCATCATTACAACGATTACTGCTAGTACTACTGTTTCCACTGTTACTGCTACCATTACTGCTAGTACTGCAGTCTCCGATATTACTGCCATCATTACTGGCAGTAATACTATGTCTGCCATTACTACTACTATTATTGTTTGTACTACTTACTGTCTCAGTTATTACTACTACCATTACTGCCAGCAATACTATTGACGCTATTACTACACATATTACTGCCAGTACTACTGTTTCCGCTATTATTATAAACATTACTGCCAGTACTACTGTTTCCGCTATTACTACGCACATTACTGCCAGTAATACTATTTCCGCTATTACTACACACATTACTACCAGTACTACTGTTTCCGCTAATACTACACACATTACTGCCAGTAATACTGTTTTCGCTATTACTACGCACATTACTGCCAGTAATACTGTTTTCGCTATTACTACACACATTACTGCCAGTACTACTGTTTCCGCTATTACTACACCCACTACTGCCAACACTACTGTTTACGCTATTACATGTTTGATAATACTAAAGTTTCCATTATTACAATTACGATTACTGCTAATACTACTGTTTCTGATTTTACCACTACCATTACTGCTAGTACTAATGTTTCTACTATTACTACTACCATTACTACTATTACTACTGTTTCTGCTATTACTACTACCATTACTGCTAGTACTGCAGTTTCAGTTATTACTACTACCATTACTGCTAGTACTACTGTTTCTGCTATTACTACTACCATTACTGCTAGTACTACTGTTTCTGCTATTACTACTACTATTACTGTTAGTACTACTGTTTCCGCTATTACTATAAACATTACTGCCAGTACTAATGTTTCCGCTATTATTATAAACATTACTACCAGTACTACTGTTTCGGCTATTACTATGCATATTACTGCCACTAATACTGTTTCCGCTATTACTACACACATTACTGCCAGTACTACTGTTTACGCTATTACATTTTTGATAATACTAAAGCTTCCATTATTACAAATACGATTACTGCTAATACTACTGTTTCTGATTTTGCCACTACCATTACTCCTAGTACTACTGTTTCTGCTAGTACTACTACCATTACTGTCAGTACTGTTGTTTCTGCTGTTACTACTATCATTACTACTAATACTACTGTTTCCGCTATTACCACAACCATTACTGCTAGTACTACTGTTTCAGCTATTACTACTACCATTCCTACAAGTACTACTGTTTCTGCTATTATTACTACCATTACTGCTAGCTGTACTGTTTCTGCAATTACTACTTCTTCTTCTGCGTTCGTCCTGAAAAGGACGTTGGTTGCGTTGTGTTGCCGTTTACAGCAAAGCTGCGATATCGGCGCCTTTCGGCCCGACACATCTGACTTCGGCACGGCATTTTTTAGGACCAGGTTTGCCTTCTCACTTCGATTCCTACGATCTCAGCCAGACTGCTGTGATGCAGCCTGTTTCCAGGACCACCACTTGGAGGTGGAGTAGGGTCTTGGTCAGCTCTGGTTCGATGACCCTGACGCAAGCAGTCAGCTATGGGTCGCTGACTGCATTCCCCGTTTGACGCGTCTTTGGTCCCTGCAATAACTACTACCATTACTGCTATTACTGCTGTTTCAGTTATTACTACTACCATTACTGCTATAACAACTTTTCCCGCAATTACTACTACCATTACTGCTAGTACTACTGTTTCTACTATTACTACTACCATTACTACTATTACTACTGTTTCTGCTATTACTACTACCATTACTGCTAGTACTGATGTTTCAGTTATTACTACTACCATTACTGCTAGTACTGCAGTTTCAGTTATTACTACTACCATTACTGCTAGTACTACTGTTTCTGCTATTACTACTACCATTACTGCTAGTACTACTGTTTCTGCTATTTCTACTACCATTACTGTTAGTACAACTGTTTCCGCTATTACTATAAACATTACTGCCAGTACTAATGTTTCCGCTATTATTATAAACATTACTACCAGTACTACTGTTTCCGCTATTACTACGCATATTACTGCCACTAATAC
The DNA here is from genome assembly GCA_024509875.1 of Oreohelix idahoensis. NCBI lineage: Eukaryota > Metazoa > Mollusca > Gastropoda > Stylommatophora > Oreohelicidae > Oreohelix > Oreohelix idahoensis. The sequence continues at coordinate 346,043 of JAMPIV010009780.1, forward strand.
TGTTTCCGCTATTACTACACACATTACTGCCAGTACTACTTTTTACGCTATTACATTTTTGATAATACTAAAGCTTCCATTATTACAAATACGATTACTGCTAATACTACTGTTTCTGATTTTGCCACTACCATTACTCCTAGTACTACTGTTTCTGCTAGTACTACTACCATTACTGCTTGTATTGCTGTTTCATTTATTACTACTACCATTACTGCTATTATTGCAGTTTCAGTTATTACTACTACCATTACTACTATTACTACTATTTCCGCTATTACTACTAATGTTCGTCCATCACGGGTGATGAAGACCACTCTGTTCATCCAATTATTAGGAATATGTTAGGATAATCTATGAGTACGAAGGTGACTGATGAGCCCGATGCGGGCCTGGAAAGATCTCGTACAGTGTGGGCAGGGAATGTTTGCATCATGTGAAGGTTTTATTACACGGTCTTTTCTAGCTTGTCTCCGCTGTTCAGCTGCTGCTCTTCTGGATGATTCGCATGCCGCTGCACCTCTACGAAGAGATGTGCGCCAGGCAGTTCGGTCTTGCGCAGCAGCTTCCCATGTGTCTGGGTTTATGTCAAAGGTTTTTAATGAAGTCTTAAGCGTGTCTTTGAAGCGCTTCTTTTGGCCACCATGGGAGGGTTTACCTTTCTGCATCTCACCATAAAAGAGTATCTTTGGCAGTCGATGGTCTGGCATGCGGACTACATGACCTGCCCAGCGAAGCTGTGACTGCATCAGTATAGTATCGATGCTAGGGATACCAGCTCTGTCAAGAACGGCGGTATCAGGGATCTTGTCTTGCCATTTGATGTTCATTACCTTCCTGAGACAGACTGTATGGAAGTGGTTTAGCTTCTTTACGTGGCGCCTGTAAACAGTCCATGTTTCACATGCATAAAGCAGCACTGGAAGCACCGCAGCTCTGTACACCTTCAGCTTTGTCTGTAGACTAATGCCACTTCGATGCCAAACGTTGGTGTATAGTCTGCCAAATGTGCTGCTGGCTTTGGAGATCCTGGTGTTCACCTCATCATCAATGACGATGTTCTGGGATAGTGTGCTACCAAGGTATGTGAATCTGTTCACAACATTCAGTTTCTCACCATTTACCTTGATGATTGGCTCAGTATAAATTGTGCCAGGAGCAGGTTGGTACATGATTTCTGTTTTCTCCGTGTTGATGGTAAGCCCAAAGTTGGAACAGGCTTCGGAGAATCTATCCACGCTATGCTGCAGATCAGCCTCTGAGCCAGCACTGAGGGCACAATCGTCAGCAAACAGAAGATCCCTGATGGTGTGTGATTTGACTTAGGTTTTTGCTTGAAGCCTCCTAAGGTTAAACAATTTTCCATCAATACGATATCTGATGTTGATTCCTGTGTCCCCGTCTCTGAAAGCATCAGTCAGCATAGCAGAAAACATGATACTGAACAGAGTCGGTGCAAGTACACACCCTTGTTTAACTCCATTTGAGACTGGGAAAGGCTCCGATAGCTCACCGTTTTCCTGAACTCTAGCCTGCATTCCATCATGCAGTTGCTGCACTATTGAGATAAATTTCTTTGGGCAGCCGTATTTTGCCATGATCTTCCATAGACCCTCTCTACTGACCGTGTCGAACGCCTTTGTCAAGTCGATGAAAGCTGTGTACAGGCCACAGTGCTGCTCTTGGCATTTTTCTTGTAGCTGTCTTGCAGCGAACACCATATCGGTGGTTCCACGTTCTTTCCGGAATCCACACTGACTTTCAGGTAGAAGACCTTTGTCAAGATGAGCTGTAAGGCGATTAAGAAGGATTCTGGCGAATATCTTCCCAGCGATTGATAATAGGGAGATGCCTCGATGGTTGTTACAGTCTTGGCGATTACCTTTACGTTTATAAAGATGTATAATTGACGCATCTTTGAGGTTGTGTGGGATGGTTTCACTCTGCCACATTTGCTGGAAGATCATGTGAAGTTTCTCTATCAGAACTGTACCGCCATCTTTATAGACCTCAACAGGAATTGAATCGGAGCCGGGGGCCTTTCCACTAGAAAGTTGACGAATCGCTTTTTGAGTTTCCTCCAGAGTTGGTATATCATCTAGTGCTTCATTTATAGGAATTTGGGGCAGTCTGTTGATGGCTTCATCATTAATAGATGATGGCTGGTTCAGAATATTATTAAAATGTTCGACCCAGCGTTGGAGAATTTTTTCCTTGTCTGTAATTAGTGTTTTTCCATCTGAATTAAGGAGGGGAAATGATCCTGATGATGTTGGACCATAGACCGCTTTGAGTGCATGGTAAAGCAAAGCCTTGAAGCTCATCTGCTTTATTACTCAGCCATGAATCCCGCATCAGGCGTAATTTATGTTGGACGATTCTACGCATGTTGTTGAAAGCGTCTTTCTTGGATGTAGATTTTGGATCATTTAAATATGCTTTATGGAGATGGTGTTTCTCAGCCAACATCTTCTTTATATCATCTGAGTTCTCATCAAACCATTCATTTTGTTTCTTGATGGCGGGACCCAGGACCTCAGTAGCAGTGTTATAGATCTGCTCGCTTAGGGCTGCCCAATTTGTTTCCGCACTTTGGCCGTCTAACGAGATAGATTTGAGACGGTCTTCTTGACGCGTCTTAGGTCCGTGCAATAACTACTACCATTACTGCTATTACTGCTGTTTCAGTTATTACTACTACCATTACTGCTATAACGACTATTTCCGCTATTAATACTACCATTACTGCTAGTACCACTGTTTCTGCTATTACTACTACCATTACTACTATTACTACTGTTTCTGCTATTACTACTACCATTACTGCTTGTATTGCTGTTTCATTTATTACTACTACCATTACTGCTATTACTGCAGTTTCAGTTATTACTACTACCATTACTACTATTACTACTATTTCCGCTATTACTACTACCATTACTGCTAGTACTACTGTTTCTGCTATTACTACTACCATTACTGCTATTACTACTGTTTCTGCTGTCACTGCTACCATTACTGCTATTACTACTGTTCCCGCTTTTACTACTACCATTACTGCTAGTACGACTATTTCCGCTATTACTACTACCATTACTGCTAGTACTACTGTTTCTGCTATTACTACTACCATTACTGCTAGTACTACTGTTTCTGCTATTACTACGCACATTACTGCTAGTACTACTGTTTCCGCTACTACTATAAACATTACTGCCAGTACTACTGTTTCCTCTATTACTACACAAATTACTGCCAGTACTACTGTTTCCGCTATTATTATAAACATTACTGCCAGTACTACTGTTTCCGCTGTTACTATAAACATTACTGCCAGTAATACTGTTTCCGCTATTACTACACACATTACTGCCAGTACTACTGTTTCCGCTATTACTACACACATTACTGCCAGTGCTACTGTTTACGCTATTATATTTTTGATAATACTAAAGCTTCCATTATTACAAATGCGATTGCTGCTAATACTACTGTTTCTGATTTTACCACTCCCATTACTGCTAGTAATACTGTTTCTGCTAGTACTACTACCATTACTGTCAGAACTGTTGTTTCTGCTGTTACTACTACCATTACTACTAGTTCTACTGTTTCCGCTATTACCACTACCAATGCTGCTAGTACTACTGTTTCAGCTATTACTACTACCATTACTACAAGTACTACTCTTTCTGCTATTATTACTACCATTACTGCTAGCTGTACTGTTTCTGCAATTACTACTTCTTCTTCTTCTCCTGCGTTCGTCCTGAAAAAGACTTTGGTTGCGTTGTGTTCCCGTTTACAGCAAAGCTGCGATATCGGCGCCTTTCGGCCCAACACATCCGACTTCTGCACGGCATTTTTTAGGACCAGGTTTGCCTTCTCACTTCGATTCCTACTCTCTCAGCCAGACTGCAGTGATGCAGCCTGTTTCCAGGACCACCACTTGGAGGTGGAGTAGGGTCTTTGTCAGCTCTGGTTCGCTGACCCTGACGCAAGCAGTCAGCTATGGGTCGCTGACTGCGTTCCACTTTTGACGCGTCTTAGGTCCCTGCAATAACTACTACCATTACTGCTATTACTGCTGTTTCTGCTATTACTACTACCATTACTGCTAGCACTACTGTTTCCGCTTTTACTACCACCATTACTGCTAGTACGACTATTTCCGCTATTATTACTACCATTACTGCTAGTACTACTGTTTCTGCTATTACTACTACCATTACTGCTAGTATTACTGTTTCTGCTATTACTACTACCATTACTGCCAGTACTACTGTTTCCACTATTATCAACACCATTACTGCTAGTACTCATTTGCCGCCATTACTACTACAATTACTGCTAGTACCAATATTTCCACTAGTACTTCTGCAATTACTGCTTGTCACAGGTTATATTGGGGCGACCTCTTCTCGATTTCTTCTCCATTGTGGCAGTACTCATTTTCAATTGGTGTACGTACTGATTACCTGGAATTTCCGGGTCGCCACCTTTTCTTGCTATGCTATCAAGCAAATATTTGATATTGTCAAATGATTTAACACTCCATGTTGGTGATAAGGCATCACATTTGCTTGGCGCTTACAGCTTTCCTGAGATTAGCGCAGGTAAAAACTCATATGGGTCTGCTTGGTTTTCGCGAAGAGTTGTTTGCTCAACCTGTGCCTAGCGATAAACGTACTCGTTTGTAGACGGATTTTGTGTGCACAGGTGACGTATAACAGTTTACTTGTCTGGGCGACACAATTTGGACAGACAGGTATGACATAATCGCTTCCTGCACACCTTGTTGCAAAGGAGTAAAGTAAGATCTTACATCTGACACACATTGTCGAATACGTTCACAGATTTGTTAATGAGTTTGCATAAAGATGCAATCGCAAGTATTACTGACATATCTGAACGAGGTCACTCGTTGGAATTTTAAAATTTGATATTTCAAAACACGCGGTGGATATTATGATTTAACACCCCGACGCATATAGTTCTAAAGAGCTTCTTCTTCTTCTTCTTCTTCCGTCCTTAGCCACCGACCGTCAAAGCAGTCAGTGGCCGTTACGCCTAGTGGCGTCTTAGGGCAACAGCAGATAGGTTTTCTTTGCCATTGTTTCCCATCACGCCTATTGGCGTCTTTAGGGCAACGGCAAATCAATCCATTTGCTGTTGTTTCCGTAATCGAAGTGACTGGCAAACGGGTGATCAGCCCGTTGGTCTAAAGAGCTTACCATTGGCTTAATTTGAAAGCCATAATAGACTTTCGCTTTCATTGACAAATTCGTCGGAAGTACAATCTGGGATTTGAACTTAGAAATGGAAATATAATCTAGCGAAATCGGAATAACAAATCAGACTGCATCGCCACGTCAAGCTAGCAATTCACCAGAGCCAGAGAGAAGGATCGGATCAAGGATTCCAAAATTGTAAGTGACAGATCGAAGTATTTGGGCAACTTTAAAGCTTAAAAGTACATCCGCATTTTTTAAATGCAAAGACTGGAAACATAAAGGACCAGGGTAGAGTATTTGGGCAACTTTGAAACTTAAAAGTAAACCCGCATTTTTAAATACAAAGATTGGAGAGCTATGGAATCAGATCACCCGTCATAGGAGAATACTAAAATTTTCCAGACCAAGTGATTGGACAGGGTCTAACCTAAGTTCATGTGTCCATTCTGAACTGTGCCAGGAGATTGTGTTCCCAAAAGTTACTTTGTGGTAAGTGTAAACATTTATTTTACAAATGTGGATTTTACATGTTTTTCTTGCTACGTGGTTATATGTGAGGCTGGTAACCTCAAAATATGAAAACAGTATGTTTATAAACCATTACAGCAAGCGCTGGTGATTGTTTCTTGCTAGTCGTACAGAAAACCGACAGCAGAGGTGACCCGAGACTCCGAATGAGCAGTAAGGAGTGATGATTACATCACGTGTGCGCAAAGTGTACAGTATCATTTCGTGAGATCTATGTAACTTGGTAATTGTAATTCAGGCACAAATCATTGCGTTCACACTGTCCAAGCACATATTTTCCCAGTTTAATACCCAGAAGAATATTGGTGATTTCTAATGATCTTCCCCGAATTACGTTATGTATACTCAAGAATATAATTATTCAAAGAGGCTAACATTGGTAAGTGGATAGCGAGACTATGCGCCTGTTAATTTGCAGCCCACAAGTGTACTTAGCAGAGGAAATTTTTCTTTTTATTTTGTCTAAAGTTCGTGGAACGAAGCTATCAGACTGTTGATGGAACGAAGCTGCAAGATTAAAGTTTCGACGTCACTAGTTGTGAGTTAAAATAAGGGAATCAACACTAACCGCCTACATTGGACGAATTGTGTGGAGAAGGGCCCTCCTCACAGAAGAACTGACGAAACCACAGCTGCGGGACTCACTTAGACCGGCTAAGTTTATTAAGGCAACAGCAAAAGGACAATTGTTTTTTGTATAATCCTCACCCAAGTCTCAGTGAAGACAATTTTATAGACATCTAAAATTTCCCAATTATTCCATCGTTATTTTACCCTGTTAAGAACTAATTGATTATTAAATTTGCTATATGATATTTTAGAACAAAACAATCATTGTTGATTCAGTTATTATAGGTATGAAAACGAACGTATGAGCAAGACTCTTTAACATATATATATCTAGATATATATTTACATGTATAGAGCAAATACCTATAAAAAGAATTTCGCTGGATTTACACCAGCTGGGGGATTGAACGGGCTAAAACCATTGCTTAATACTTCACAAAAGGCGACGGATCAGATATAAGTTAATAGTGCTCTGTCCTATGCAGCATTGTTCTTGACTTCCGAAAAAATCTTGCGAAAACTCCCTTGAGATAGAAGCGTCATTATCCTTCTATCTACATCTCTGCCAAGAGTAATCATGTGTAGTAGACACCATTGAAGACCCATATTAGATACTCTTGAGTGTTGGCCACTGGTGGACCACTACTGCAGAGCTAAGGGGAGGCAATCCGTGACACTGCTAGTACTACTGTTTCTGCTATTATTACTACAATTACTTATAGTATTACTGTTTCCGCTATTACTATTACCATTTTTGCTAGTTCTACTGTTTCCGCCCATACTACTACCATTATTGTTAGCCCTACTGCTTCCGCTATTACTACTACCATTACTTTTATTCCTACTATTTCCACTTTTACAACTACCATTACTGTTAGTCCTAGTCTTTCCGCTAAAACTACTACCATTACTGTTCGTTTTACTGTTTCCGCCATTACTACTACCATTACTACTATTTTTGCTGTTTCTACTAGTTCTACAATAGCTGCTATAACTTTCGCTGCTTGTGTTTCCGCTATTACTACAACCATTACTGCTAGTACTATTGTTTTAGTTATTACTACAACCATTACTGCTAGAACTATTGTTTCAGCTATTACTACAACCATTACTGCTAGTACTAATATTTCCGCTATTACTACAACCATTACTGCTAGTACTACAGTTTCAGCTATTATTACAACCATTACTTCTAATACTTGTTCCGCTATTACTATTACCAATACTGCTAATGCTACTGTTACTGTTATTACTCCTAACATTACTGCTAGTACACCTATTTCTGCTATAATTATTACTCTTACTGTTTCCGTTATTACTGCTACCATTACTGCTAGCACAACTTTTTATGCTATAAATATTACTCTTACTGATTCCGCTTTTACTACTACCAATACTGCTAGAGCTGCTGTTTATGCTATAAATATTATTCTTACTGATTCCGCTATTACTACTACCATTGCTGATAGAACTACTGTTTAAGCTATTACTACTACCATTACTGCTAGTACTACTGTTGTTGCTATAAATGTTACTGTTACTGTTTGAGTTCTAACATTACTACGAGTACTACTGTTTTTTACACTGCTACTATCTATTTATTCTTGTTACCTTAGATTGTGCATTTTTTTTTCAGTTAATTTTTCTTATTTTCCGGCGTTGTCAACGGCAACCTTCTTGAAGTTGTTGTGGTCGCTAATGTGGAGCTGATGTCAAGACCTAGACAAGTGCCAGTGGAACAACAGATGAGAAGAAGATGCTGGTGATGGATAGGACATACATTCAGGAAACTTGTTGATAACACTACAAGGCAATCCTTGTTCTCGAGGTAGGCCAAAACGCTCATGGGGAAAAGAACTGGAGAGAGAAGTAGAAATGCTTAGGAAAGACGTTGAAAGAGCTTGAGCTCATGGTACGTAATAGGACTTGGCATGCGTTTGTTGAAGGTCTATGCTCCTTGGGAAGCAAAAAAGAATTTATTGATTGACTGAATGTCATTAATTTCATCGTCAATATCATCTTTTTCTTCTTCTTTGATCCATAACCGCCAACTGTCAAAGCAGTCAGTGGCCATCACGCATGGTGGCATTTTGTAGGGCAGCAACAAAATGATTCCACTTTGCTCGGTCGGCAGCCATCCTTCGTACAGTGCCCCAACTCTGGTTCATTCTTTGCATCTCGGCTTCCACAGTTCTCCGCCAAGTTGTTTTTGGTCGGCCTCTCTTTCGCTTTCTCTCGGGGGTCCATAGCATAGCTGTTCTTGTGATGGTATCAGGGTCCCTTCTGAGGACGTGACCAACCCAACTCCAGCGTCTGCCAGCTATGATCGTGTACATGTCCTCCTGGTTACTCTGAATAAGTAGTTCTTTGTTGCTGATGGTATTCGGCCAAAAGATTCGGAGAATTTTCCTTAGGCAGATTGTGTGGAAGAAGGACAGTTTCGACATTTCTTTCTCTGTTACCCTCCAGCATTTCGCACCATAGAGAAGCACAGAAAGTACACAGCTCTCATACAGTCTTTTAATTTGGTGTTTGTGCTGTACTGGGAAGACTTCCAAATGTTGTTGAAACTAGCAAAGGCTGTTCTCGCTTTATTTATTCTTTTGTTAATACCTTTGTTGTTCCGCCGACAGGTTTGTTACGGAAACGGCAACAAATGGAAAAGCTTTGATGCGGGACGGACATCCGGAGTCTCAGGCTCGTATGACTGCCAGTGGTGAAAGTCATCATCATCATCACCCCCAAAATATCATTATCATATAAATACCTTTCACTTTCCCGTAGAGCACAGATCTTCAAACAAACAATACATGTCTTCCTGCCCAGTGCCATCTGTCGGAGACCTTTCCATGTCACCTTCATCCCTTTCTCTCCTATCTCTAACTCTCCTGTCCACTGTGGATCCTTAAACAAGGACTGCCCTGTAATGTCTTTAAGTGGAAGTTTTAAAACGAGATGTATTTTGCGTATTCTCCTCATCTCACTGATCATCTGTGCAACAAATAGAAAATCGGACAGACAGATAAGTGCCTATGTGGGGAGGACAAACAGTAGAAGACGGACTCAAAAACTGTCGCATCCATGAGAGCAACAGAGCGGCTGCATGGCCTTTTCTAACCCAGTTGAAGGAGAGACTCTATGATGTCTAGGGAAGCCCGAGACGTTCTTCTAGCTGTAAAACAGAGATAAATGTGGTTATTTGAGAGCGAACGAAGAGAAAGAAGACTGATCCACTTGCGATTTTCTGGTTCTTTCCATCAGTTACAATGAGTGATCTTGTCATTTCAATTGTATTGTGCGCAAACCGCCATTCATTAAAGTCTGTATCTTTCTCGTTCTCATTACCGTTGTTGAGCTGCACATTACAGAGCCATACAGTACCACATCATATTGTTTGTAGTATAGATGATCCATTCTAGTCATTTATACATTCTCTGGATTCCCGATCCATGTTGTCACATAACCCTAGATTGTATCCTTACATTTGTATTATTTACCCTGTTTCATAGTTACTCAGGAGACAAATGTAGACGATTTTATATGCGAATCATAAAGCTATTCGTGTCAGACCATTGTTATCTTTTCGTGTGCTCTTTAGTGTATAAATTGTTGACCTAGAGAGAATGGCTATTTTTATAAACATCAACAACCAATATGTTTTTGTCTAAATATCCATGTCATTTCTGTTTGTAAACATTTAAAACATCACGCGGGTGGGTTATAAATAGATCATTTACAGAACTAGAGATGACGAAATGATGGTAGTATTTTGAAATAAGTTATGTTCTACTGTTTGCAAATACGTTAGGAACATAATTTACAATTATCAATACATAACGAGGGCATTAAGTAGGCGGTTGGTCATAACTGCTAAATGAGTGAACCAGTTGAATTTCTATTTAACATTAGATGTCTAACATATTGTCTGGTAAAGATAACATTGGTTGATAAATGATAACGAAAGGAAGCTGTGTACTAAGGTAATCTGATCATCAGAAAATTCCTCGTCCTGCAAACGTTTCGGCCGGTTCACTTTAGACAGGTGTCACGGATTGTCTCCCCTTAGCTCTGCAGTAGTGGACCACCAGTGGCCAACACTTAAGAGTATCTAATCTAGGTCTTCAAAGGTGTCTACCTTCGCACAAGATTACTCTTGGCAGCGCTGTAGATAGAAGTATAATGATGCTTCTATCTCAAGGGAGAGTTCACAAGATGATTTCAGAAGTCAAAAACAAAGCTGCATAGGGCAGAGCACTATTAACTTATATCTGATCCGTCGCCTATTGTGAAGAATTAAGCAATGGTATTAGCCCGTCAAGCCCCCAGCTGGTGTAAATCCAGCGAAACTATTTTTATAAGTATTTGCTCTATAGATGTAAATATATGTCTAGCTGTATATATATTTAAGAGTCTTGCTCATACGTTTGCTTTCATACCTATAATAACTGAATTAACTATGATTGTTTGCTTTTAAAGTAACATGTAACAAATTTAATAATCAGTTAGTGTTACCAGGTGGATTTTAGATATAAATGAAATTGTCTTCACTGAGACTTGGTTTGAGGATTTAAAAAAACAATTTTCCTTTTGCTGTTTCCTTAATAAACTAAGCCGGTCTAAGTGAGTTCTGCAGTTGTGGTTTCGTCAATTCTTTTGTGATGAGGGCACTTCTTCACACAACTTGTCCAATTTAGGCGGTTAGTGTTGATTCCTTGTTTTAACTCACTTCTAGGGGCGTCGAACTTTCGTCTTGCAGTTTCGTACCATGTACAGTCTGATAGCTTCGTTCCACGATCTTTAGACAAAATAGAAAGTACAAATGCCTGTGTTAAGTACATTTGTGGGCTGCAAATTAACAGACACATTGTCTCGCTGTCCACCCACTAATGTTTGCTTCTGAAAATTTAAATTCTTGAGTGTACACAGTGTAAATCGGGAAAATGATTAGAAATCACCAATATTCTTCTGGGTATTAAACTGGGAAAATATGTTCTTGGACAGCGCAAGGGCAATGGCGTGCTTGAATTACTATTTTAAAAGATACATGTATCTCACAAAATGATACTATACACTTGATGCACATGAAATGTAATCATCACTCATCACTGCTGCATTCGGAGTATGGGATTGCTGCTGCTTTCGCGTTTCTGAGCGAATTAGCATAAAACAAACATCTACGCTTGATGAAGTGGTTCATGAATATACTATTTTCATATGCTGAGGTTGCCAGCCTCATATATAACGACTTAGCAAGAAAACCATGTCAAATTCACATTTGTAAAATAAATGTTTACACTTACCCCAAAGTAACCTTCGGGAACACAATCTCCTGGCACAGCTTAGAATGGACACAGCAACGTAGGTTAGATGCTTTCGAATCATTTGGTCTGGGAAATTGTAGTATTTCTCTTATGACTGGTGGTCTTATTCCTTAGGTCTCCAGTCATTGTATTTAAAAATGCGGGTTTACTTTTGAGTTTCAAAGTTGCCCAAATACTCTGTCCTTGTCCTTTAAGTTTCCAGTCTTAGTTTTTAAAAATGCGGGTTTACTTTTAAGTTTCACATCTATAATTTTTAAATTTGGAATTCTTTGTCCGATCCTTCTCTTGCTCCTAGGATTTGCTAATTTGACGTTGCGATGCAGTCCGATTTGTGACTCCGATTTCGTTAGATTTTATTTCCATTTCTCATGTCAAGTCCCAGATTGTACGTCCGACGAATTTGCCAATGAAGGTCTATTCCGGCTCTCAAATTAAGCCAATGGTGAGCTCTTTAGAACAATATGGATCGGGGTGTTTACTTTAATTTCCCCCGTGTATTTTAAAATATCAAATTCTAAAATTCCAACGCGTGACCCCCTTCTAAGAAGGCAGTTATACGTCCGATTGCATCTTTATGCAAAATCACAAACAAATCTGTGAACTATTTCCTGTCCAGCTACTTTCCCACAATATTGTCTCCCCAGACAGATTATCGGTAATATTGATACAATGATGGCCCAGCGGAAACGATTACGTATCCTCATCTGTGTTTTCTTGCATCCACCAGACGGATTTATCATACAGACAATATGGCTTTCTTTTCATCGATCGTGCGCGACCACCTTGCGTAAACACAGATCGTTTCTATCAAAGGTGGCTAGGCGACGTAGTAAGTGAACGTATTATTAACTGACCTGTCTAATTAGCCTTGTCATGCTATGATAAGCAAGTCTGGGAGCGGCTAGGCAAACATGGAAGGTGCATAAAATATGCTAAATAATAGGATGATCGGTGAGGAAAGTGAAGAAAAGAAGTGATGCTGCCGTAGAGGACGAAAGTTATAAAAGTGCACAACTGATTCGTCACAAATACCCCGTCACCTAAGATGTTTTATTAAGTATATAAGTGAGGGCGTGCACTTTTACATGGGTTCTGCCTTTCTGTACTACTGTTCTGGATGACAGTGTTCTTCTCCTCATTATACCGTTAGCGAACGTTTGAATTGCTCGCTTGGCAATGTGTAGAGTTTAATACGTACTGACGAACGTCTTCCCATCGTTTGGGCCAAAAGTAAACCTCTTTGAGGTTACTCATAGTGGGTCACACGGAAACATGTTCCTCCGATGAGGATTTATGAGCCGCTTTCATAACGGAGGGTCTTAAGGGGAGAGGCACCACGAGTTGTTTCCGCTACCTCGTCCGTCTATAAATAGTTCCATCTTCTTTGTGGAAAGTTCCCGCTGAAGCATGGGTTAACTTGATCTGAATCTGTTCAGAGTACGGCGCTAGTGTAATTTTATACTTCTGCGCTTGTCGTAACTCTGCTTTACTGCACAGAAATGTCAAGTTGATGTGCGAGTTATCCAATGTTGGGTGTTGGATGCTCTGCTCAAACTCTTTCTTGGTAGTTTCATCCTTCTGGTTGTCCGGGTTATGGCGTTCATAGCAATGTCTCACAAACTGTCGAATAACGTGTCGCATACCTGGCCAGAATTAGTTCGAAGAGACCTGTTTTACTAAGGAATACGAACCTTTAAGGGGGTGGGGAAGGATGGAATGCATTTCCTGCATTAGGCGGGTACGATAGGGTAATGGGACAACTAATTGTCTCTTGTTCCCTACCGGTCTATAAACCAAACCTTCCTCCCTGTAATATGCTCCCTGAGGTGTATGGGCGTAATTGCCATACAACTTTGAGAACCAAGGCTTTAGGGTTTTATCGGCCCTTTGTGCCTTCTTCAGCTCCGAAATATTTGGACTGATTAGAGATGACAACTCAGGGGCCGCGTAGCCATGTCCTGAGTTTTCTCTCTTTTGTGTCACCCTAGAGTTCCGCGAGGGATCTCCAAGAAACACATATTCTCTCCCTAAAATGAAAGGGTAGACTAAATCGTCTACAACTGCGGCATTGATTTTGCCCTGTACATTTTGGGTTGAAACATCAATTTCCGCAACTGGAAGAAACAAAGGCTTTATACTCTTCCAGAGACCCTGTATTTCTACAGTTTCACTAGTGTATTGGTGGGCCTTCACCAAAGATGGGAAAACTAGAGCTGAATATTCTAAGCCCGAATCATATAAGCACCGTATGGTTTGGTTACCAACGGTTACTTGCTCAGTAATAGAGGGGTGGGTGGGGTTTTGTTCGCCTGCCTGGATGTCATGGTTCCCTATCTGCCTCGTGAGCAGACATGGGCAATTATTAGTGCCGGTTCTAGGCCTTCTACACTCCGATGAGAAATGTATGTCATTTTTGCATACTTTACATCATCCCCTTCTCGTTCACTGGGCTGAATCGCTCTGTTTCTGCCTGGTGCTGTACTACGGTTGTTGTGAAGCCTTGTTGTGTGAGGTGTTGGTGGTACTTGTGAATTCAGTGACGGGGCGCTCCTCTCCTTTGGGGTGACTATCGTGGGGGCGCCTTTTAGCCAGGTTCACTTCCGACTGGGCGCTCTGGTACTGATCAGCAAACAGTAGCACCTGATCAAGAATTTCGGAACCGTGCTCCGCCAGGAACCTTCTCGTGTCAGGGGTGAGCGAATCATTGAATTTCTCCACGATAATCATCTCTTAGAGCCCTTCGTATGATTCGTCGAAGGCGCTGAGGGATCCCCACTTCTCCAAATACATAGCAAGACGTGTAGCAAACTGCTTATACGACTTGTCCTTTTGCCTCTTGGCTTCCCTGAATTCGCTCTGAAAAGTGTGTGCATTCAGCTGAATACGCTGAAGCAGAGCTTTCTTCAACAAGTCATAAATATTTGTTGTCTTCGGGGCCATTTTGAGGAAGACATCGTAAGCAGGTCCCCTCAGGCTCTGAGATAACTTCATGGTGTATCTCTCCCTATCTTATCCATTTATGGCAGCTAAAGACTCAAACCTTGCAAGTAGATCCCTGTTTCCCCAGAAGCATCAGAGTAGACAACTAACTCAAAATAGACCGCGCTCGGAACTACCGAGTGAGAGATATTTCCCCATCACTACCGTGAGAAGTCTCCGACCCATTAGTGCTAGAGCTAGATTCGATTCTTCTACTTTCGATCTCCAATTCTTTCAGTCAAATGGCTCTGTCTGCGTCCTTTTCGGCTTTAGTCTGTCAGCCTGCTCCTTCTCGAATGCTCCTTCCGCCTGTTCCTTTTTCTTAGCCAATGCCATTTCGGCCTGTTCCTTTTCCTTAGCGAATGCCCTTTCTTTTTCAGCCTTCTGCTCCTCAAAAGCTCTTTGCTTTTCTTTCTCTTCCTTTTCATGTTCTCGTTTCTTCCCTTTCAGCAGCTTTCTCTGCTTCAATCCTGTCTTTGTCCTCTTTAACAGAAGTGGCTACAAAGTCTGATAATTCTCGGCCAGTCAAGCCCATCTCTTTAGCAATATGTAAGTAAAAAGTGTAGAGACTTTGTGATTCGGCCATGCTGTGTAAGGAGATTGTTTACAGGCTACATGAAATTAGCAATTGCCACTTAACTAGAATAAAATTAGCCGCTCTAAGTTCAAAATACTAGCTGGTTAAAATTATCAAATCCACAACAATACTTTTTCAGTAAATCTAACATTTATGTCAGTATTCTAGGGCAATTAACCTTCAGGTTTCTTAATCAAGACGAGGTTCGCAATTGTGATTTATCACCCTTGCGTGTCCGAGTTCAATCCCAAGGCGAGACCCCAATTGTTTTATCACACTAGCGTGTCGGACTTCAATCGCAGGACGAGACTACAATTGACACGGATTGCCTCCCCTTAGCTCTGCAGTAGTGGTCCACCAGTGGCCAACACTCAAGCGTATGTAATCTAGGTCTTCAAATGTGTCTACCTTCGCACAGGATTACTCTTGGCAGCGTAGTAGATAGAAGTATAATGACGCTTCTATCTCAAGGGAGTATTCACAAGATGCTTTCAGAAGTCACGAAGTATGCTGCATAGGGCAGAGCGCTATTAACTTATATCTGATCCGTCGCCTTTTGTGAAGAATTAAGCAATGGTTTTAGCCTATTCAAGCCCCCAGCTGGTGTAAATCCAGCGAACTTATTTTTATACGTTTTTACTCTAGAGATGTAAATATATGTCTAGATGTATATATATATATATATATATATATTAAAGAGTCTTGCTCATACGTTTGCTTTCATACCTATAATAACTGAATCAACTATGATTGTTTGGTTTTAGAATAACATGTAAGAAATTTAATAATCAATTAATTTTAATAGGTTAAAATAACGATTGAATGATGGTGAATTTTAGATGTAAATAAAAGTGTCTTCACTGAGCCTTAGTTTGAGGATTTAAAAATACAATTGTCGTTTTGCTGTTTTCTTAATAAACGTAGCTGGTCTAAGTGAGTCCTGCAGCTGTGGTTTCATCAATTCTTTTGTGATGATGGCACTTCTACACACAACTTGCCCAATTTAGGCGGTTGGTGCTGATTCCACGCTTTTAACTCACAACTAGTGGCGTCGAACTTACTTCTTGCAGCTTCGTACCATGAACAGTCTGATAGCTTCGTTCCACGAACTTTAGACAAAATAAAAAGAACAAATGCCTCTGCTAAGTACATTTGTGGGCTGCAAATTAACAGGCACATTGTCTCGCTGTCCACCCACTAATGTTAGCCTCTATGAATAATTAAATTCTTGAGTATACACAACGTAACTCAAGGAACATGATTAGAAGTCACCAATATTCTGCTGGGTATTAAACTGGGAAAATATGTGCTTGGACAGCGCAAGGGCAATCTCGTGCCTGAATTACAATTAACAAGGAACATATATCTCTCAAAATGATACTTTGCATATGATGCACATGGGATGTAATCATCTCTCATCTCATTCGGAGTATGATGTTGCTGCTGCTTTAAAGATATTTTCTACAAACAAATGGCAGATGATAAAAGAACAGTTCATAGATGTGTGTAAGAGAGACATGAAGGCATTGGACACCAATGCTTCCTACGGCGCCACATCATATTGGACGAAAAGAAGCTCTAACAACAAGGAGACGAGAAAAGAACACGCAGAAAGGAACAGTAGGCAAAAAAAGCAACTGTGGGCTATCGCATCAGGGGTTCATTCCCATAGTCAGTTATGACTGAAGAGGCTACTCTTGTACTGTCTGGTAGACTGATGTTTTAACTTATACTCCATGGGCGACTCAAGAAACCCCATCACTCCGAGATGTCCCATAGACCGAGGTAATACAGAATAGCAATGATAGTATACATCAGAGACCAGTAGAAATATAGGTCTTTTAGCATTGTGTCTACTTGCCTCTTAAACATCATAGTCCTCTTTTTCCATATCCTCCTGCAAGTCTGTCTGTTTCCTTCTATCAGAATCCATGTGTATATGTCACTCAACCGTGTACTATATATATATATATATATGTGTGTGTGTGTGTGTGTGTATGTGTGTGTGTGTGTTTTTTTTTTTTGTTAGTTAGACAAATGTCGGCACCAAACCTCAGAAACGAGGTATCTGAGGTAGGTGGTTGAAGTAACAAGATGAGACATGGTCCACAACGAGGCGATACGTCATGATATGAAAACCCAGCCCTTGAAGCCCCAAGTGGAACTGTCCCAATTACTACGGCTTGGCCATGTCTGCAGAATGGAAGAAGATTGGCAACGACAAATATGAGAAAGTAAGAGCCAGGGACCCAGACCTCCAGGACGACCCGGAGTTCGCTTGAAGGACAACATTAGACAATCTCTGAAGGACCGAGGACTAGATTGGAACCAGGCCAGGAAGATGACAGCCAAAAGGATAGTATGACGATCTCTCCGACAAACCTCTATACGCCAGGGTAGAAGAGGGACAACTAAGTAAGTAAATGTGTGTATGTGTGTGAATGTATGTGTATGTGTGTGAATGTATGTGTATGTGTGTGAATGTATGTGTATGTGTGTGAATGTATGTGTATGTGTGTGAATGTATGTGTATGTGTGTGAATGTATGTGTATGTGTGTGAATGTATGTGTATGTGTGTGAATGTATGTGTATGTGTGTGTATGTGTGTGAATGCAGACGAACATCATCATCATGTTCCTTGTTACTCCTTACGGAGCATAGAGTCAGTTCTGCAGCTGGTTCTCTTACAGGAAGCCTGCACTGAGTATTCACATGCTTCGTCAGCGGTGGTATCTGTAGCAATTTTGACATGATGATGTTCCCATCCTTGTGCATAACCTTATAAGTCGCCTGAGGTATGGGTCGTTCTATTCTCCGTTTGTCTCAACAGACACACATGGAACTACAGAGGGCGCATAAACATATTTCTGCGCTTGTGCCGATGCACAGACACATACATATATATCCGTGTCGTTGAGTTCTGGATCTTCACATGTGTGTTTGTTCTTGTTCGAAAGTATGAATCTTTGCACGACAGTATGTGGTTTGTGTGTAAAGGCGCAGTAAATCTATGGACGCAACATTGTATGATATCAGTAAACCGCTTCTACTAAGCTTATTATTTTCTTCTGTACCTGAGAATATTTGGCTCCAATGTTGCCCTTGCCAGAAAAAGGAGAGAAGAATAGACACACTGTACTTTAGATTACTTTATCGTAGGTTGCGACGAAAAAAAAAGGGATCAGCATAGTGCCATCCTGAAATTTATGTTAAAACTGTTAAGCAAAAGCAGCAACAACAAAATGCGACAATAACACGATTACGTTGATCACGTTGATCACACAAATGAGTGCTTGTCTAGAATAATTCGTTTGCTTTGTTCTTATTGTGTAGCATGGAGACACTGGTGAAACTGGTCCTTTTGTAGGAAGCCTACACCAAGTAGTGATATGCTCTTGCAGCAGTGCTGTTTGTGGACAACTGTATACATGATGAGATTGCCAGCCCTATACACGACTTCAGTTTAGTCGTTTTTGTACGACGTGTCTGAGAGTGCAATGTTCATGTTATTTCTTTGTCTCTTCTGAGATCCCAGCGAACCACATGGGTCGCATGCGTAGAATAGATGAGTTGAGATGGTACGACAAGGTAACCAGTGTGGAGCTGCTGACAAGAACCAGACAAGCGCCAGTGAAACAAGAGATGAGATGAAGACGCTGGAGTTGGATAGGACACACACTGACCAAATTTGTTGACAGCATTACCAGTTAGTCCGTAGTCTGACCTGACCATTCTAAGAGAGTTTGAGGGACACCGACAAACACATTGAGATAGGGAATATATACGGACATGAAGTTGTGAGAATCATCGCAGAATTGCTGCTTTCAAATAAATATAGTGAGGACTTATATGCGTGAATAGTTTTAAAAGATTTTAGATGTGACAAAGGGTAGATGACGTAGGTTATGGTGGAGATGACAGTGATTAACTGGATTTGGAACTTTTTATTGTGATATGAGTAGGAAGTATCTACTTAATTAAAATTAGTTTGGCTTTTTTCTACATTTTTGTCTCTCATTTTAAATCTGACAACCCTGATGGGAGAACTCATGCCAGTTTTCAAGTTTTTACATTCGTTTTATTCAACTCCTAAAGATTTCATTTGTTTAACCCATTTGCCGCTTTCATTTGTTGACAAAATTTTCCACACTGGGGTTATTACATTTCAAATAATTTCCAGTAAAAGTTTTAGTTTAATGCTTGAGACAACTGTAACAGAACAGACAGACAAAACAAATTAAAATATGATATACTCCTTATGATACTCAGTATAGATCTGGAGGAACTCTCCAAGCAGTAAAACAAAGAATTCTTCTTCTTCTTCCTCGTTCGTCCTGAAAAGGACGGTGGTTGCGTTGTGTCTGTTTACGCCTAAGCTGTGATATCTGCACCTTTCGGTCGACACATCCGACTTCTGCACGGCATTTTTTGGGACCGGGTTTGCCTTCCCACAGCGATCCCTACTCGCTCAGCCAGACTGCAGTGATGCAATCTGTTTCCAGGATCACCACGTGGAGGTGGAGTAGGGTCTCGACCAGCTCTGGTTCGCTGATCCTGATGCAAGCAGTCAAGCTATGGGTTGCTGACTGCATTCTCTATTGATGCATCTTTGGGTCCCAAAGAAAGAATAGGTTACTTAAGTTCCTGTACAAGAACCTGGTAATCTTAATTAATTTTCCTTTGCGTTCTTTATGGAACCTGGAGCTACTTCTGCAGTATGCTCTATTGCAGGAAACCTGCACAAAATATTTCCATTCTCTTCCACTGGAGGTTTCTGTAATATTGTGTTTTACAAGATGAAGTTGCCAGTCAAACGCACAACCTCATATGCCTTGTACGACATGCCTGAAGGAGGAGTAATCCAAATGGGTTTTTATTTTGGGTCTCATAAGAGACCCTTGACCTACAATGACTAAAAATGTCATAATGTGAAATACATTGCCAACGAACCACAACTGCATTTTCACATGAAGCGTTTTCGTGCAGGCATCATGTATTGGGACTAAATCCAATGTTGGTTCCATACTTCTGACGGGGTATAAAAAAGTACATTAATATATCTATTTATATCTTCTTTTCTTACTTACTACTTACTTAGCGGTCCTCTTCTACCCTGGAGAGAAGAAATTTGCCCGAGCGAGCGCCATTCGATCCTATCAGCTACATTCCTCCAGGCCTGAATCCAATCTAGTCCTTGGTCCTTCAGTGATTGTCTAACGTTGTCCCCGCAGCGAACTTTGGCTCGTCCTGGAGGTCTGGATCCGTGGCTCCTTGTTTCTGATATTTAACTTCTATTTTTTTGTAATTTTTTTTTTTTAAACACCATGTATCAAAATTTCTTCACTTTTATACGATATCTAGTCTAATTAGTTCGGTCAACAAACAAGCACCAACCCAGACCAAAATGTCTTTTTTATTTGGATATGTGCCTTAATGTAACCGACGGACCCTGCGTCTAGGTTGAGTAACACGTGCCTAGCCAAAACAATGCTTTTATAAAAAAATTATTAATTAGAATTTGGTTTAGCTCAAAACTGATGCCAAAGGAGGAATTTTTGTAAAAGAAAGGACAGATAGAGAGGCGGAAACTGGTATAGAAAACTGAGCGACCTGTGTTGGAGCCGGCAAGAGACAACACGAGAAAGTAGGTCATGCTACGGCTTAAGTTATATTGAAAATCTTCCAGACGAGTTCCAGCGCGTTAGCCTGTGGGGAGAGTGATAATAGAATGAAGAAGGTGACGGTACAAGCGATGTCACTGATGAGCGTTGTATGATGTGATAATAACCATCATTATTAAAATGATATGATGGATGAACATCACGACGGCATTTCAAGAGTTAGAAGCGATTGTGATGATTACAAGGATGATAATGAGTTATAATAATGAAGTTGATGATAGAATTAAGACAATCATTATGCTTCACATGACAATAGAGGAGGAGTCTATCAGAGTGCGCCATCAAGACAAGAGACTGAAGACGTCGGAGATCCGTTGCAGTCAACCTTTGATGTGGAGATGGCACCTGATGATAAGTAGATGAATATGGGAAGAGCTTGAAGCCAGTAATGTAGGCGACGAACTGACGACAAAAAGTCTTATGACGATAACAGTAATGTTTTAAAAATGTTGATTGATAGCCCCATGTAGTTGTCGGGGGCTCTGAAGAGACAGCGTATAGGACAACTGATCTTCAAGTATGTCATACAAGGCTACTGATCTGAGATTGTATATAGGGCTGGCAAACTCATCGTGTACAACAAGTTGCTACAGACACAGCGACTGCACGTGTATGGGAATGCTTAGTGCAGGTTTTCTTCAGGAGAACAGCTGCAGAAGTGACCCCATGCTTTGGAAGGGGCGCAAAGCAACATGAAGAATTACAGTAAATAATGGTAGTGATAATAGCTGTGGCATAACAGAATGAAAATGAGGTATTTAAGAGTAAGAGAAAAGAGTATAGAGCTGGTTATTTCTGAAAAAAGAGGATAACAGAACGGAGAGGTAATGATTTGTTTGAAGAGTATAATTTCTACCACAGACCTGTCCTCACATTGTTGCGATCGATACAGCGACTGGTTCCAGCCGTAATTTATTGCACGTGAATACACTTTCTTACCTGGTAGGTAACCTCCACTGCCTACAAGAGAGACATACGTGAGCAGTGTGTCCGTTTGTCAGGTGATGCCTGCGAGCTTCACACTGGTGCCATAAAATTATTCTCCTTTCGCATGGAGGGATACACCGTAATAAATGATCTATTGATGGAAGAGACGATGCATTTGAAGAATGTTCTATCTATCTATCTATCTATCTATCTATCTATCTATCTATCTATCTATCTATCTATCTATCTATCTATCTATCTATCTATCTATCTATCTATCTATCTATCTATCTATCTATCTATCTATCTATCTATCTATCTATCTATCTATCTATCTATCTATCTATCTATCTATCTGTCTATCTATCTATCTATCTGTCTATCTATCTATCTATCTATCTATCTATCTATCTATCTATCTATCTATCTATCTATCTATCTATCTATCTATCTATCTATCTATCTATCTATCTATCTTTATATCTATTCATCTATCTGTCTGTCTGTCTGTCTATCAATCTCTATATCTATCCGTCTGCATGTTTTCTTTTTTTCTGTACGTTTCCATGTCTGGCTCTTCGTCTATTTGTCTGTCTGTATGTCCGTGTGTCTGTCTTGAATCCCCCCGGATTAAAGACTGAAAAAAAAGGAGAGCAAAAAAAAAAAAGCAGACGCGGAGAAGAGAATTGTGTGTAGACATGATGGGAATAAAGAAGAGAATTGTGTGTAGACATGATGGGAATAAAGAAGAGAATTGTGTGTAGACATGATGGGAATAAAGAAGAGAATTGTGTGTAGACATGATGGGAATAAAGAAGAGAATTGTATGTAGACATGATGGGAATAAAGAAGAGAATTGTGTGTA
Organism: Oreohelix idahoensis; assembly: GCA_024509875.1. NCBI lineage: Eukaryota > Metazoa > Mollusca > Gastropoda > Stylommatophora > Oreohelicidae > Oreohelix > Oreohelix idahoensis. Next base: position 368,726 of record JAMPIV010009780.1, read on the forward strand.
GACATGATGGGAATAAAGAAGAGAATTGTGTGTAGACATGATGGGAATAAAGAAGAGAATTGTGTGTAGACATGATGGGAATAAAGAAGAGAATTGTGTGTAGACATGATGGGAATAAAGAAGAGAATTGTGTGTAGACATGATGGGAATAAAGAAGAGAATTGTGTGTAGACATGATGGGAGTAAAGAAGAGAATTGTGTGTAGACATGATGGGAATAAAGAAGAGAATTGAGTGTAGACATGATGGGAATAAAGAAGAGAATTGTGTGTAGACATGATTGGTATAAAGAAGAGAATTGTGTGTAGACATGATGGGAATAAAGAAGAGAATTGTGTGCAGACATGTTGGGAATAAAGAAAAGAATTGTGTACAGACATGATGGGAGTAAAGAAGAGAATTGTGTGTAGACGTGATAGGAATAAAGAAGAGAATTGAGTGTAGACATGATGGGAATAAAGAAGAGAATTGTGTGTAGACATGATGGGAATAAAGAAGACATGAACAGACAGTGAATGGAGAACGTAGGGCATCCATGTTTGCAGGTTTTTGTTGACGGTCTGAAAATTGAAGAATGAATATTTTTCGCTTCCCTTACGTATTGCCCTCTAACTGGTTATGTCCATTATTCTTTTTACCTGACACTGGCATTATTAACATTCTGTTGTTGTTGTTGTTGTTGTTGTTGTATAACTAGGGCTGTTGTTGCTCTCTTCCATACACACCAAATTGATTTACTTAGCATTATCTATAGCAGTGGTTCTCAAAGTGGGTGGTACCGCAGGATTTAAGGGGGTGAAAAGGGAAAAGTTGGTAACAGGGGTTCTACAGTAGTAGGTGTCATTCCTTATAGAAAAAGTTGTCATCACTGGGTGATGTTATGGCGTTAAAAAAATTGGATAGTTCACTTGGCAGCTTTTATGTTTCTACTTAGCTACCAATGTGTTTAATGGTTCTGTGCAGATAGATGACTGGATCACACTCGTCACTGGTCAAGATTGAAAGTTGTAGCACGTTCCAAGAAGTGTCAGAGAGTAACTACCTAGCTGGTCCCGCGTCTCTAAAACCCGTCTGATGATGGTGTCTAGCGTCGACTTCAGGCCAATTATACTCTCACTTGTTCCAGATATAGTACCTTCAACTGGTACCACCAACTAATGTCACAAAAGAAGAGAAAAAATATCCTCTTGAGTATTGCGTTTTCCGATACATACTTATGTGTCCCCCTCTTCCTATTCCACCATCCCATCTATCTCAGATCTTTACCCTCGATGAGAATTAAGCTTAATCCCAATGAGCGAAAACTTTCTTTACATTTAAATTGAATAGATCTAGGTTTAGCTTTATATTGGTTGAAAAGGTTAATAATATAGATTGAACATGTTTTCATTTACATCTACACTAGTTGAAAATGGTAATAATATAACAAGTATGTACATTATTTCTTTCATCATTCACTTCCTGCTCCATCAGAAACTTGGGACTATCTTTTCTTTTAGTTCTCTATAAGAAACTTGCATAAAGATGTCACCAGCCCTTGCAGTAGTGGTTCATGAAATCATCATTCTATATGCTGATGTTGCCAGCCTCAAATGACTTGAAATCCACTTAGAAATGTTCACATATTAATATTCACATCTCAATATATACATATTAGTTCACATGTTAATAATACAAAATATAGAATTTAAAATGTGCAACTTACGCCAATCTTTAGGCTCACACTGTTCGCTCAGAGAAATAGTTTATCGCAGCTTGACGATGCCTCTTACACGTGGTCTGGGGTGTTGTTTTTTCAGCAATAAGTTCCCACTTTCACTTTGTGTTACAGTTTCATCAGATTCCGGGTTTCCGTGTTAAAATAGTAGCGTTTTTCTGGTTCTAAGTCCTAAATATGCTCAAACAATGTCCGATTTGGTAATTAAAATCTGTTGCTATTCTTAACTCTGGCAAGGTCTGGTTGTCTTCTTGTCGCGAGGTGAATTTTCACAGTGTTCTAAACTGACTAAAGTGTCAGGTTGTATTACACTTCGCTCCCCCTGCAGTACTTTGTTACAATTTATGTAGGGTCACATCAGGAATTTAGTTCTTCCTATGTTTCGAAAGCCCTCCAATCGTTTCAAAACCTGTGTGTTTTGGTGGGGTAATTCAAAATATTTCCTCTTGGAAATGTAATTGCGTTAATGCAAAGGTCATGTTTTCCAAATATGGAAGTGAGATTTTCGTACTATTCTCGTCAGTGATTACAAATAACTTCTTATTTTTATCTCAGGTAATATCTTCGTAATAATTCTGCCGGAAGCTTATTACAACATTCCGACTTCCAGGTGCATGTCTGTGTGGTGAAGTGGGATGTTATAAATATTTATAGGGGACTTAGTGTACTGACTGAGATCAGCTGTGAAGGTATCTATATCTAATAAGAGTAGTGTATTATAGATAACCTTACTTGCTGCCACATATATATATATCTCAGTCAGAATTATTCTGGAATAGTGTGATGACTACGTTGTATGTCTAGGGTATGTGTATGATGAAGTGTAAGTCATAACAACAACAGACAGATAAACAATTTAATTTATTCCACTACCCGTGACAACACTGTGACACTCACATACATATAACACTCTAAGAGGATATCTTAAAGGAGTCACTGATAACTTTTCAAATAACAATATGTATTCATTGCTGTCATGAATGTATATGTGTCCTGATTCAAATACAAAGGAACCAGGAGTCACAATCAATTTTAATTACAAGTTATATGTACAGAATTTATCAATATGAATATTGTAGTGACATATATTATTAACAGTATCCTATGTGTGTCAGTTGTGTAGTAGTAATATGAGGTAATACTGGTTTTGTTTTGTTCAAGCTCTGTTGGTATTTGTCATCATGACTTCAATAGTTTGTCTTTATTGGAACTAGTATTGGAGATGTTCTCAGTTCCTGATATAAAAACAATTTACTTCCCCTCTTAAGTTTATGTTACAATGTTATTTTAAGATGGGGGTACATAATTTTGAGCTCAGCTGGCCACATCAGCTTATCTTGCGTGATGGCGGCAGGAAAAGACTCCTCTGCTCGATTTCTCCCCTGGGCTCTGGAGACACCTCACTGATAGCTAAATGGACCAAGGAGTATGCTGTCCGACTCTGGATTCAGCAAAGCTCTGACCAGGTGCTGCTCAATACCATCAAGACCACGGTCCCTGAAAACAAGAAGGATGTACCTTCTACTTCATAACTAATTGATACTCTAGTTCTACACTGAGCACAATACACCACAAACATTGAGTTCAGAGCGTTAGGCCAACTGTCAGCTTCATCTGAAATACTTTATACCAGTATTAACCTCCTTAATGGTTACCACGCCTCTGCACTTCCAGCATTATTTCTTTCTAGTCAATCATCTAGGTGTCAGTGTACTGTTTGGCCATTCCATGCCGTTTTACTTTCCTCCGACACCTTCTGTTCAGGCTGGAGCATTATAGGCTTTACATCATGTTTGCTACTGAACTACACATATATACAGGCATAAATTAACAATTCACATTCAATTTTCATTAAAAGATACTGAATGTTTCAAGCTTACCACAATTCATAGAATAAACACAGATACGTTGACTAGCAATGAATTCTGGCACAAATACTGGCACAAATTCCCATCTGCTTATGTTCCAGGCTTTTATTTAGCAAAAATATGAGCTGGCTTCAACGCACTGTTGCTTTATCAAGCTTATTTGAACTAGTGGTCTCGAACTAACGCTCCTAAGTGATTATATCAGCGAGTCTGGCCAATGGAGCTACGTTTCGACAAGTGTTTGAAAAAATTTTACCTTCCTACGTCTCCCCTAACAACCAAAGATAGTATTTATAGTCCGACCAATCGTGTTTAGTCTTATATTTGTTGCGCTCCAATCAATTTGGAGTTTACATGGTAGGCTATTTCCGTACGCAAGGTTTTTTCAAACACGTTATAAAAAAATTTTATGAGCAGAAATGATTTCATGCTGTCAGGCATCCCCACTATTTTATTTTGGTTATAACTTGTTAATTCCTAGACTATTTGCGTAACGTTTTACATATTCTTTGTCAGCAAGCCCTAAGGAACCCAAATATACAAATTTAAAAGAGCTAAGTGGCTGCGTTCAAAATATGCAATTTCTTCTACCTCCTGTTTCGAAGATGTGCTGTCTGGGTACTGTAATGTTTTCAAACGTAAACCCATCTATTGTCATCTTTTCTAATAAGAGTTTTTCAGGATTTAAAAACCTAACTCTGGGAAGGTTAGTGTTTTTATCACTGTCCGTCCGAAAAAGTTAGTGCATGTGGCCTTACACGCGTGATAGTAGTAATTGTGTATCGCGTTACGCTTGTTGGGGTGGCATTAATAGCGAAACGCGTGTTTAATTTTGCATGCGTTCGGTTTTCTGCCTCTCCCTTCTCTCTATCCTGCTTTATCTGTCTTTTAGTTACGCTGTGTATGGGATGAATGAAATATTAAATTTAGGTCATTGTTTCAGCTTGCGTATCTCAAGTTTAGTACATGTTTCATTGAAGAAAGCGGGTAATAATATAGTAGGCTTTTACTATCAACGTGAAAGCGTTACAATTTGCAGACGAAGCATAAAACAAAGGGGATTTCGAGTACATTCCTTGTGACAGCACTGTTATTTTACCATTGCTCTTTTCTTTATTAGAATTTATTTGTTAGGCTTTATATTTACCTGATAATTTATATATGTGGATTAGAATATTTCACGACACCTCCCCTCTTAAAACAGACATCCCATGTCAGTCCTTTATTCTATATACACATAGATAAATGTAAGTCAACTTGACTTTACTCTGCTGTGGTGCTATCATGGTTTTATGTAGTTGGGTCCATTCAGAGTAGGCACTACTCATGAAATCTGCCTCAGACTTCTACAACCAATAATATATTTCGGTTATGTTACTGAACAGCCGCAAGTGTGAGTGCTTGTCTTAATGCTGCTTCGCAACCCGTATTCACCATTTCTCTTCTCTGAGTCTGCGCAATGACATGTCCAGAGAACATTATATTTCCCTCAAAATGTACGTTATGAGGAGATAACATATACCTGGTGATAGCAGAGTTTTCGTAGTGGATCCCATAATCTTCTTATTATCCTGTATGAAACATTCGGAATATCCTCAATCAAAGAGGCAACTCAGGGATTCATTACGTTCCTCCGAAATGTTTACATCCAACAATTTTCTCATCATTCTAGAGAAGACACTAGGCGCATTCTTCAATCCAAATGGCAATCTATTAAACTCATAGTGTCCTTCTGAGGTACTAAAAGCTAGGTATGGTCTAACCTCAGGCTTTACTGGAATCTGATAATATCCTTTACTCAGATCCACTTTTGAGAAATATTTAGCTTTATTTAGTCTGGCAAACAGCTGATTTGTATCCGGCAATGGATCCACCTGTCCTTCTGTAATAGCATTCAGTCTCCTGTAATCTATACAGAGTCTATGTTCTCCAGAGGGCTTCCTTAAGAGTACAACACCGGAACTATACGAAGATTCACTGTGTGAAATAATTCCTTCCTTCAATAGATAGTCTATCTCTTCCTTCAAAGCTTTCTCCTTAGCAAACGGAATCGAATATGGTTTCATACAGACAGGTGTGGGGTCTATCAGTTTCATATCATATTCCAATAGGTTTGTATGCCCTGGTCGGTCTGTTAACACCTCTGCATGATTATTTAGAACCTGTTGCACTCTCTCTTTCTGAGTTTTCGTTAAATGTGTACTGATTTTCACCTGTGCTGCTGTCTCACAGGGGTGTAATGGATACTCAAATGATGAAAGTGGTTCCTTTTTCATCTCCATGGCGATGGACAAGGTCAACAAGTGTGTCTCCTCCTGATGTTCTCTTTCCAAATATTTCTTCAGGAGATTCACATGATAGATTTTTTCTTTCCCCTTCTTATCTATCTTATAATTTGTTCTAGATACCTTCTCTAAAACTGTATATGGACCCTGCCATCCAATTTGTAACTTATTCTGACTCCCGGGCAAAAGAAGCAGTACTTTTTCTCCCACAGCCAAATTTCTGTCTTTCGCCTTCCTGTTATAATAGGCAGCATGTTTCTTCCTGGCTTGTTTCAAATTTTCATTGGCAAGTTTCCAGCCAGTTTTTAAACGAGTGGTCAGCTCATTCACATATTGGTATGAAGATGTAATGTTTTCCTCTGCCTTTTCATCAGTCCACGTTCTTAACAAAGCTACATATGGACCTTTAATTGTGTGGACCTATTTGTCCATGCACCGGTATGGTCTCTTCCACTCGAAGCTTTATAGTGATGATTTTTCTTCCCAGAATTATCATGCACAAAACGACCGCTACCAATTTTTCTTTTGGGGCTTTCTCCCCACTTAAAATTCTTGATGAGAGATTTCCTCTCTACATCCTCTTCCTCCAGTTTGTTTAAGTCCGATTGAGGGATTTTCGGCTTATCCTGGGGTAAGACATCTTTTTGCACTCTCCGCATAGTGGCCATTTAAAAACAGTTAAGTGAAGCTTGTCCGTGAAAAGGAGCTTCCCATTCCATTTGGTCCACTTTATCAAATCTATTTTTCTTTTTATTATCAGGCCTAATTTTGCCCCGTGGCGTGTCCAGGTCCTGATCCATGTTCCCACTTGTGGGTGTTCCCTCATGTGCTATGCTACACCTTTCTACAAAATTCTCAATGTCCCATCTTGCTTTGGGCCAATAATAATTGTGAGCCACCTTTTGAATTATGGTACCTATCTTCTCATGGTCCCCATCTGGTTTCACATGTAGGCTCCTTATTAAGTCTGCCCTATATCTTTTAGGAAGTACCAGCTGTCCCTGACCTTTGGATCTAGCTCCAGTCTTCCTATACATCAACTTGTTTTTCATGTAAAACTCTCCCTTGCCTGGAGTTGTATGACAAGTTGACAATTTTCTGAAACAAGGCTTGAGTGTTTTATCCCCAGCCTGTGCCTTCCTCATCTCTTCTGGAGTGGTATCCAACATAATATCCTCCTCCTGTCTTGAGGTCGACCTGACCTGAAGGGTTGCCATATACACAGGTTTCCTTCTGCAACGGTCAGTGTCATGATTGTCCATCTGACAATTCTTACACCACCTTTTTCCTTGGTTGAAAGATTTTCTTTCATCGAATTGTGGGAATTTATTTTTATTTTCATACCGTGGCCTATCAAACTGGTGCTTACCTTTGTTTTGATCCCTAGGATCAAATTTATTAAAGTCCTGTGGTGCCCTAAAGTTATCCACTTGTTTCTTTTTATTACCTGTTACCTCTGCTTGAGCTGCTTGATACCTTTCAGCAACATTTAGCAACTCACCCAGCCTCTCTGCACCTTGTTCCATGAGAAACTTTCTCAGGTCTGGAGCCATGGACTCTCTTAATTGCTCTATAAGGACCATTTCCTTAAGATCTTGGGTTTTCCCCAGAGACGTCCATTTCTCCAAGTATGTCTCTATTCGTGCAGAGAACTGGTGATAGGTTTCACCTGACAGTAGTTTAGCATTCCTAAATTTTTTCCTATAAAATTCTGCATTCTTTTCATATCTTAACAAAAGAGCCTGCTTTAGCATGTCATAATTTTCCTGATCACCTCTGCTCATTTTTGCAAAAACTTCATAAGCTGCCCCACGAAGTCCCTGAGATAACTTTAAGCTCCACCTTTCTCTCTCTAACCCATACGTGGTAGCTAATAGTTCATACCTCTTTAGGTAGCTCTCTATATCATCGTCTTTCTCAACAAAATGATCTAAATGAAAATTCATAGCCGAGGTTGAGGCTCCCTGGCTAGCAGTAGCATCAGAGGCAAAGGGACTGGCACCATTTTCAGGAGCATGGCCCTGAAACTCAAACTCCCTTAGTCGTAACTCATGTTCCCTTTGTAATCTCTTCTCCTCCTTTTCTGCTTCCCTCTCTGCAGCTAATTTCTTGTCTTCCCTTTCTGCAGCTAATTTCTTCTCTTCCCTTTCTGCAGCTTGTCTTCTTTCCTCGGCTTCCAATGCTTTAGCCTCTTTGTCAGCCTCAATCTGCAACCTCTTAGTCTCAGCCTCAGCCTCAAATTGTAACTTCTTAATTTCCCTTTCAGCCTCTAAATTTCTTTCGGCCTCTTTTTCTAATCTTCTTTCTTCGCGTTCAATAAATTTGTCACATTCCGTAGTGACATAGGCAACCATAACTTGCCCATCTAATCCTAACTCTTTTGCAGTCTGAACAGCAGCAGATCGAAACTTGGCCAGGTCCGCCATTGTCTATCAGGTAAATTTATACAATGTCTAACCAACAATTCAATCTCTAAATATATATCTAATGGACAACACAGGCACCGTGAGCTCAACCTTATTTAATTCCACCCAAGGATACCTTTTAATTCTTATATTCCCTGAAGTGAATTACCCCCAATATTTTTAATAGGGAAAGATTCAAAATCCCAAGAGCGAGACCCCAATATATGTGGTGAAGTGGGATGTTATAAATATTTATAGGGGACTTAGTGTACTGACTGAGATCAGCTGTGAAGGTATCTATATCTAATAAGAGTAGTGTATTATAGATAACCTTACTTGCTGCCACATATATATATATATCTCAGTCAGAATTATTCTGGAATAGTGTGATGAATACGTTGTATGTCTAGGGTATGTGTATGATGAAGTGTAAGTCATAACAACAACAGACAGATAAACAATTTAATTTATTCCACTACCCGTGACAACACTGTGACACTCACATACATATAACACTCTAAGAGGATATCTTAAAGGAGTCACTGATAACTTTTCAAATAACAATATGTATTCATTGCTGTCATGAATGTATATGTGTCCTGATTCAAATACAAAGGAACCAGGAGTCACAATCAATTTTAATTACAAGTTATATGTACAGAATTTATCAATATGAATATTGTAGTGACATATATTATTAACAGTATCCTATGTGTGTCAGTTGTGTAGTAGTAATATGAGGTAACACTGGTTTTGTTTTGTTCAAGCTCTGTTGGTATTTGTCATCATGACTTCAATAGTTTGTCTTTATTGGAACTAGTATTGGAGATGTTCTCAGTTCCTGATATTAAAACAATTTACTTCCCCTCTTAAGTTTATGTTACAATGTTATTTTAAGATGGGGGTACATAATTTTGAGCTCAGCTGGCCACATCAGCTTATCTTGCGTGATGGCGGCAGGAAAAGACTCCTCTGCTCGATTTCTCCCCTGGCTCTGGAGACACCTCACTGATAGCTAAATGGACCAAGGAGTATGCTGTCCGACTCTGGATTCAGCAAAGCTCTGACCAGGTGCTGCTCAATACCATCAAGACCACGGTCCCTGAAAACAAGAAGGATGTACCTTCTACTTCATAACTAATTGATACTCTAGTTCTACACTGAGCACAATACACCACAAACATTGAGTTCAGAGCGTTAGGCCAACTGTCAGCTTCATCTGAAATACTTTATACCAGTATTAACCTCCTTAATGGTTACACGCCTCTGCACTTCCAGCATTATTTCTTTCTAGTCAATCATCTAGGTGTCAGTGTACTGTTTGGCCATTCCATGCCGTTTTACTTTCCTCCGACACCTTCTGTTCAGGCTGGAGCATTATAGGCTTTACATCATGTTTGCTACTGAACTACACATATATACAGGCATAAATTAACAATTCACATTCAATTTTCATTAAAAGATACTGAATGTTTCAAGCTTACCACAATTCATAGAATAAACACAGATACGTTGACTAGCAATGAATTCTGGCACAAATACTGGCACAAATTCCCATCTGCTTATGTTCCAGGCTTTTATTTAGCAAAAATATGAGCTGGCTTCAACGCACTGTTGCTTTATCAAGCTTATTTGAACTAGTGGTCTCGAACTAACGCTCCTAAGTGATTATATCAGCGAGTCTGGCCAATGGAGCCACGTTTCGACAAGTGTTTGAAAAAATTTTACCTTCCTACGTCTCCCCTAACAACCAAAGATAGTATTTATAGTCCGACCAATCGTGTTTAGTCTTATATTTGTTGCGCTCCAATCAATTTGGAGTTTACATGGTAGGCTATTTCCGTACGCAAGGTTTTTTTCAAACACGTTATTAAAAAATTTTATGAGCAGAAATGATTTCATGCTGTCAGGCATCCCCACTATTTTATTTTGGTTATAACTTGTTAATTCCTAGACTATTTGCGTAACGTTTTACATATTCTTTGTCAGCAAGCCCTAAGGAACCCAAATATACAAATTTAAAAGAGCTAAGTGGCTGCGTTCAAAATATGCAATTTCTTCTACCTCCTGTTTCGAAGATGTGCTGTCTGGGTACTGTAATGTTTTCAAACGTAAACCCATCTATTGTCATCTTTTCTAATAAGAGTTTTTCAGGATTTAAAAACCTAACTCTGGGAAGGTTAGTGTTTTTATCACTGTCCGTCCGAAAAAGTTAGTGCATGTGGCCTTACACGCGTGATAGTAGTAATTGTGTATCGCGTTACGCTTGTTGGGGTGGCATTAATAGCGAAACGCGTGTTTAATTTTGCATGCGTTCGGCTTTCTGCCTCTCCCTTCTCTCTATCCTGCTTTATCTGTCTTTTAGTTACGCTGTGTATGGGATGAATGAAATATTAAATTTAGGTCATTGTTTCAGCTTGCGTATCTCAAGTTTAGTACATGTTTCATTGAAGAAAGCGGGTAATAATATAGTAGGCTTTTACTATCAACGTGAAAGCGTTACAATTTGCAGACGAAGCATAAAACAAAGGGGATTTCGAGTACATTCCTTGTGACAGCACTGTTATTTTACCATTGCTCTTTTCTTTATTAGAATTTATTTGTTAGGCTTTATATTTACCTGATAATTTATATATGTGGATTAGAATATTTCACGACAGTCTGTAATATGTCCGCAGACGGGTAATTTATCGCCTCATCCTTGTGCAAACACCGATCCTCATGTAACCATCTGGGCTGTTTACATGTGTCTAATCTTAGCAAAGCCGAGAAGCGTAAAGAAACATGACGAATTATCACACAATTGATTAGAAATAAGCTAAAATCTGCTTGATAGCAGAGAGAGAAAATGTGCCAACCACAGAAAATTTCCCGTAAGCAGTACTAAAAAAAATGTAACTGACTACTGCCGGAGAGGAAAGGAGATCCACCCAATATTTCCGTCACATGAGGGGGTGGTTGAGGATTTCTTCTTTTTTGAACCTTAGCCACCGACTGTCAAAGCAGTCAGTGGCCATCACGCCTGGTGGCATCGTGTAGGGCAGCAACAAATTGCTTCCACTTTGTTCGGTCGGCGGCCATCCTTCGTACAGTGCCCCAACTCTGGTTCATTCTTTTCATCTCAGCCTCAACAGTTCTCCGCCAAGTTGTTTTTGGTCGGCCTCTCTTTTGTTTTCCTTTGGGGGTCCACAGCATAGATGTTCTTGTAATGGCATCAGGGTCTGTCACGGAACTTCCTGCCCTGCTTTACAGAAGTGGTCCAACACGGACCAAAACTCACGAATATGTAATATGCTATCAAGATTACTCTTCTTGGTAGAGATGTAGATAGAAGATTAATGACACTTCTACCTTAAAGGAGGATTCACAAGATGTTTCCAGAAGTCACGAACAATGTTGCATTGGGCTGAACAATTGTTAACGCATTATATCTGGTCCGTCTACTTTTGTGAAGGATTTAAGCACTGGTTTAGCCCGTTCAAGCCTCACGTTGGTGTAATCCAACGAATGCCCCCTTATAAGTAATGGCTCTGTATATATATATATATATATATATATATATATATATATATATATATATATATATATATATATATATATATATATATATATGTGTGTGTGTGTGTAATTATTCAATAGTCTTGCTCATACGTTTGTTTTCATACTTCTAATGACTGAATAAACAATTATTTGTTTAGTTTAAAATAACATACAATAAATTTAATAGTCAATTAGTTCAACAAGTTAAAATAAGGATTAAATGGGGTTGAAAGGTAATTTTCCTCACAGAGTTTGGATCGGGGTGTCGTAAAGTGACATCTGTATGGACAACAGTTCAAATAGCCCACCTTTTATAAATTCAAAACGATAGAGATAAAAGAATATAGGGATAAAATAAGGAAGTTGCGTGAAACGTTGTCTCCTGCGCCTGCAAATAGTACTAGATTTTATAGACACTAACGTAACAGTTTTGAGAAAAACAAGGCTTAGCATTCAGAGCAAGAGTGTAAGAAGAAAACGGGGAAGGAATACGCGAAGGCATAAAAGTGAGAGAGTAAATGCTACATTTTGACACGCGTTTGGTTTTTTATGGCCTCGCGAACCGAAAACGATAGTGCATGCCAATGTCGTAGCATGTTGGAAAAACGATGTCGCAAGTTTTGCAGACTCCCTTCGCTCGACACTCAGTTCAATGTATATATCCACGCTGTTGGACGCGACACAGCCCAAAACACACACACACTCGTATTTCGGGCTAAAAAGTAGCGATACTGTAACATACGGCAAACGCGTGGTCGCAATTTTGTGACGTACTACAAAAGCGTTGTTTCGTTTTGAATGAGAACGACAGTTAAAGAAAAAAATTACGATTAACGTGTTAAATTTTGAAAATACAGTACGGAACGGGGGAGAAAAGGAGCATAGTTGGTAGTGTCTCGATTTCGTGTTTACATAATTTGAATTTTGCACCCAAGCAGGGCATAGCAGGTTAGAGAGAAGAAAAACTTAGATAATGTTCTTATATGCTAAAATAAAGGACAGTTGACGAATACAATGACATTTATATGTTATTTGAAGAAATGAAGAATAAAAACGATAATATTGAATATAATAAATAAAATAATAAAAATATAACCACTGTGTGACAGACAGCAACGGGATCACTAATTACTTGTCAGAATTATAAACTTTTAGGAAATAACTGAGATATTGACGAAGACAGATGGACGAACATACTTGAATCTTTCTCAGTTTGCCCTGTAGTGGGGATAGAGGGGAAGTTAGTCCAAGGTTTGAAAATTGAGTTCAGTTTTGAAAAAGGACGCAATAAGCCCCACAGTCCCTGATTGGTTGGCGTCTAATATACTACGAGAGTGATAAAAACCATTTGGAAACGGCGTTCGTCGCCACTTGAGAAAATAAAGTTGTTCTAAACGCAAGATAATAGTACGATCTTGTTTTGCTGATCTGCACCAGCAAGCGATCTGGATTTGACCATATTCATCGCAAATCAAACTTATTAGTGTTAATATTTCTCTGATGCGGTAAGAAAGAAAACATTTATATCATCATTATTATTATTATTATGTATGTATTGTTGAATATATATGAAAATTATGTGGGTAGAAGTTTATCTAGAGGGAAGCCAACATCAAACTTTGTGTTGTCTCACAGAATTGTTAGGAAATATATTAACATGTTGTAGAAAAGCCATCCAGGCTTTCTGACACTTTGAGAGAAAGTAAAATTAAATATTAATTTGGAAATTGTTGTACAGTATTATGACATAAGACCAGGAAAACCACTCACCGTCGTCTTCAGCAAGTAACCGTGATTGTACATGACTTGATATTATTAACTTAAAATGTTTCCTTTGTCAAGGAAAGTGTCAAACTATAGTTTGAAGTTTATTTGACCATGGATGGGGTAACAAACCAATTAAGAACGCTAACTAATTGTTTAGTTACCATGCTGAGTCTGAATATGATTGACAATGTTTATTAGTTAGGTAAAGAAAGAGTATATCAGAGGTTGAGTAGGACGCATTTATATCGTTCCAGGGTTTCATCTATGACTCAAAGTGAGCCCAGGTAAACCTATACCTATATATATTTCTGCATCTAAAGACTTGAGGCAGTATCGACTGTGTGCCTCCTTGTTATATTTCAAGAGCAGAATCCTGACTTGGCAGTGGAAGCTGGTGATGTGAACATAATTCATCCTGTATATCAGAAAACACTAAGTTAAGAAATCGTCTCCGGGCACTTGATATATCAAACTCAACTACTCTCATTTCCTTAATGTGTATTAGATCATTCAGATTATGATGAAGACAGACGTTCATTCAATCATTACCCATTCATAGGAGCAAGAGTAAATTGACACTGTTCCAGATTGACATATTTAATTAAAGTAGTGAAAAATAATATACTCAGTTATAAATTGAATCAATTTTGTATAAATACTTTGAATTATCATTTTGAGTTTCAATATTCCAGTATACACAAAATTGTGATACTGGAACAATAAATTGTAAAAAAGATTTCACATTTTAAACTTAACTCTGGGTGTTGTTAATTACTTATCATAAAGTTCTTAGGTGTATTTGTTGTCATTTTATTACAGCACATTTTACATTACCCTAGACACTAGCCAGATAACAGACATACACCAGTATTATACTTAGGATAAAATACGTCGCAGGTTGAGGTCGTAGGGTGGTAGCAGAAAGGTTCCCTGAAAATACAAACCCTATTATCTATTAGACTCAGGGGCCTTCACAGCTTGACCTCACATCTGCAGAAAATTCACATTTTACCATTTAACATCAAATCCACCACACGGGGTGCTATCAATGTCCGTCTTTTGCTGTTGCCTGTGACAAAAAAAAACTTAACTCCAGATGAGCTCTGCAGCTGTGGTTCATCAATTCTGTGATGACGGAAGCCTTCTCCACATTCTTATCCACTGTAAGCGGTTAAAGTGGATGCTTTTTCCTCATAATAGTGGCGTGAATACCACAAATCGTCTGATGGCTTGTAACCACGAACTTTAGACAAATAGAAAGAAACAAATGCCTGCTAAGTACATTTGTTCGCCGCAAACTAAAAGGCCCATGTCATGCGCTCCACCCACCAATGTTAACTTCTCAGAAGAATTAAATTCCCCAGCACACAGTGTAACTCAGGGAATATTATGAAAATTTACCAATAACCTTCTTTGTGTTAACTAGGAAGTTACGTCTGGAGTGCGTGAATAATGATTTGCCTGAATTACAATTAAAAAAGGTACATAAATCTCACAAGATACGAGTAATATGTTAAACCTTAGGCACATGTGATGTAATCATCACTCATTACTCATCACTACTCCCGTCGGAGTCCTGGGTGGCTCTGCTGTCGGGTTTCTCACACCACTAGTCAGAAACAATCACCAGCTTTTGCAGTAGTGGTTCATGCATATACTATTTTCCAGCCTTGTATATAACCACTTAGTAAAAAACATTACATTAGTAAATAAATTGTTTACATTTACCCCAACATTTTGGGAATACACAATCTCCATAGATTTAGACTGGACACAGTTCTGTATTAGATGCTTCGAAATCACTTTGGTCTGGAAATTTGACTTAATTCCTCTGACGGCGTGTGTTCTGCGAAATCCTGGTATGGAAAAACTTTTGTTTAATTCCTCTATGACTTGGTCTGGGAAATTAGAGTTAATTCCTCTGTGAAATCACCTGGGCCTGGGAAAACGTTTGTTAAATTCCTCTTTGACTTGTGATCAAATTCTTAGGATTCCAGTCTTGTTAATTAAAGTCATGGCCCCTTTAAGTTTCCAGTCTTGTATTAAATTTGCGGGTTTACTTGTGAAGTCCAAAGTTTCCCAATACTCGATCTGTTACTTATAGTTGTGTAATTTCTAAGTCCAATGTCTCTCTTTTCTTCCTGGCTTCTAAGAGTCGCTGATATGAAATGTGCGCTGCAGTCTCTCTGTGTGAACTGTGTCTGTGTTTTCATCACACTATATTCTCAGTTCTTAGTGCAAATCACAGATTGCACTTCCAACTAGTGTGCCAATAAAATGCATTGTATAATTTATCTCCTCAAAATGAACCAATCCAATCGAATATCGTTCAGCACTACGTGGGTATGGGCGTTTTTTCAAATTCGAAAAATACCCTCACGTGTTTCAAAATATTAAATTTAATATCCACGCGTGACATCTTTCAGTGATGTCATATCGTTGCGTCAGACTTCCCACGGCAGCATGTGCACAACTCATAAACACCATATGTGAACTAATTTGATGTCCAGATGCTACCTATCGCCAATATTGTCTCTCCAGACAGATTATCGTGATAATCACACACCGGGAAGATTTCCGTGAAACGATAAACGCATCTACCACCTGTGTAATATGCCCACCTCAGACGGCTATCTCAGACAGACAATATTGGCTTCTATAGATGTTGATCGGGCAAGACCGTCTTTTCATGATAAGAATTTCGCTTGCTGACCGGTGAAAATGACTGGGTATTGTTACGATAATACGCCAGTTCACCTGGCGGAACGTAAATAAGTCTGAGGAGTGGTAAACAAGATAAAGACAGTCCCATAGCAAATACTTCCGTAGGGGAGTGGAGTGTTAGAGACTTCACCCTACTGATCCAGCATAGAGAGTAAATAATGGTGCATAAAATATACCACATAATTTTTTTTTTTCGCACGCCCGCTAATACTCGAGGCGAAATCTCAGGTTATTATTAATGTCTAACCTGACATTGATTTTACGTGAGTATCCCTTTTCTTGTACAGAGACAGGTGTCCCTCGCCATTCAGGCAAATACTCGCCGATTTCGGAGGTACCCAATAGAGCTGGGTCGGCTCAGGAGCCGCCAATCCCTGGTCGACGACACTCCTTCAAATGTTCTTGCCAGGTCTCGAGTTAATCCAGTCCAAATCCCGGTCGACGAAAAATCTTCAAATGCCGTCGCCCGGGTTTGATCCTGAATCACCCGGTCGCCAGAGCGGTGTGGTAACCACATAATAATTACAGGGGAGAGAAAAATAAGAAAATATCACTCGCACGGGAATGTCATCTAATCCTGCCGGAGTGGACTTGAGATCGCACAACTGTATCGTCACAACAAGGTTTTAAAGAAATGAATAATTATTTATAAAAAAAATGTATCATCACTGTTGTGATGAAAGGTTAGTTTTCAAGGAGGTCACTTGGCAGCTTTTATGTGTTATTTAGCTGTCAGTGACGGTTCTGATCCTTCTGAAGGTATGGTTCTTAATAGACTGATCACGCTCGTCGCTGGTCAAGGTTGTAGGGCGCAGCACGTTTCAAGAAATGTCAGGGAATGTCTACGAAGTTGGTCCCTCGTCTTTAAGCTCAAGCCACTTTTCCCTTCTTGTTCCAGAGATAGTACCCTCAACTGGTACCACCAACAACTATGGTAAAAGAATAGAAGCAAACGCTCTCCTGAGTTTTTCTTTTTCCAACACATAGTTATGGGTCCCTTTCTCCTATTCCACCATCCCATTTACCTCAGACTTTACCCTCGATGAGAATTAAGCTTAATCCCTCGAGAGAAAACTTTCTTTACTTTTAAACTGAATAGCATTTACTTTACATTCAAATGAAAAGGTTAATAGAATAGATAGAATAAGTTTACGTTAACATCTACACTGATTGAAAAGTGTTCACAATATAGATTGATTATGTTTTCATTTACATCTACACTGGTTAAAAAGCTTTAAAACTTTCATTAATTTTAATGTGGATAGGTTAACACAGACATTTACACTGGTTTGTAATTGTAAATATTATACTTAGAATGTACATCAGTTCTTTAATCTTTCCCTCCCTGCCCCATATAGAACTTAGTACTACCTATGCTTTTTAGTTCTCTGTAAGGAGCTAGCAATAAAGCAGTCACCAGCCCTTGCAGTGGTGGTTCAAGACATCATCATTCTATACGCTGAGGTTGCCAGCCTCAAATGACTGGGTCATCCACTAGCAATTTTCACATATTAATATTCACATTGCAATATGTACACATTAGTTCACATGTTAGTAATGGAAAATAATAAATGTAAAAAGTACATCTTACGCCAATCTTTGCTTACAGACTGTTTACTCAGAGAAGAAGGTTTAAGGCAGTGGTAGATGCCTTTGTTTCACGTGTTTTGGGGGTCGTTATGTTAGCACTAAACTCCCACTATGACTCCGTGTTTCAGTTTCCTCAGATGCCTATCTTCTTTATTAAAATGGTTTTCCTGGGCTCTTTAAGTCCTTCAAGATGTCCCGCAAAGTTCGGTCTGATAAAGAGAATTCTGAATTCTAACAATGGCAGTCTGGTTTCGTCTTGGCAAGCGATCCTCACAGTGAATATTCAGTGTCTTTAAACTGCGAAAAGGTCAGGTTATATGGCCCTTCTTCCCCCGTATCTATTTGTTACGATGTTAAGAAAGCTCCAATATTTTCAAACAGGCGTGTTTTGTTGTGTAATTTCAAAATTATTTCCTCCCGAAATAATGTGCGTGATGCAAAAGGTCACCTCTCCCATATACGGAAATAAAACATCTGATGCCTTGTATGCAAACTCACAAACACATCTGTAAACTCATTTCCTGCCCAACATAATCTCCCCAGACAGGTTACTGTCGTGAGAAATTCTAATCCACATATATAAATTAAAAAGTAAATGTAAAGCCTAACAAATAACTTTAATAAAAGGAAAGAAGAATGGTAAAGAACAGTGCTGTCACAATGACTGTACTCGAAATCCCCCTTGTTTTCTCCTTCGTCTGCAAATTGTAACGTTTCACGTTGATAGTAAAAGCCTACTGCTTCAATACCCGCTTTCTACGATAACACGTGTACTGCCTTTCTAAGAAAAACCATGAGATACGCAAGCTGACCTATATTTAATATTCCATTCATGTCATTTTATACACTAAGTTACCATAAACGAAAGACAGATGGACTAAGGATAGAAAGAAAGGGAGGGGCTGAAAGCCGGAACGCAGGCAATACTACCACAGTCTCGCGATACACAATTACTACCATCACGCGTGTAAGGCCACAAGCACTAGCTTTTTTTTCAAATCGACAGTGATAAAAAATACTACCCATACGAGTTAGGTTTTAAAAACCTGAAAAACGCTTATAAGGAAACATGACATTATACTGGTTTACGTTTGAAAACATTACAGTACCCAGACACCACATCGTATTCGAAGTGAACAGGAGGTAGAAGAAAATGCATATTTTGAACGCAGCCCCTTAGCCCCATTAAATTTATATATTTGGGTTCCTTAGGACTTGCTGACAAAGAATATGTTAAACGTTACGCAAATAGTCTAGGAATTAACAAATTATAGCCAAAAGAAATAGTGAGGGATGTCAGACAACACCAAAATCAGAATCGCTCAGTGGCAGATTTTCACACCACCATTGTACGGGAAATAGGCTGACATGTTACCTCCTATTTGATTGGCGGAAAGTAAATGTAAGGCTAAACACGATTAGTCGGACTATAAATATTGATTCTTTGTTGTTAGGGAAACGTGAGTAAGGGTACTTTTTTTTTGAAAAGCTGTGTAAACATGGCACGATTGGTTAGACCCGCCAATATAGTCAATCAGAGGCGTCAGGTCAGCACCACATTTTCAAATAAACTTACCAAAGAACCAGTGCGTTCAGCGCCAGTGCATATTTTTCTAAATAAAAGCCTGGGACATCGGCAGATCGAAATTGTGCTATATTCATTGCCAGTCAACGTAACTGTGTATTATTCCATGAATTGTGGTAAGCTTGAAATATTTGATATCTTTTAATGAAAATTGAATGTAAATTGATAATTTATGTCTGTATATATGTGTGGTTCAGTAGCGAACATGAGGTAAAGCCTATATAGTGCTCCAACCTGAACAGAAGGTGTCGGAGGAAAGTAAAACTACATGGAATTGCCAAACAGTACACTGACACCTATCTTATTAACTAGAAAGAAATCATGCTGGAATTGCAGAGGCGTAGTAACCATTAGGGAGGAGTATACTGGTGAAAATTGTTTCAGATGAAGATAGCAGTTGGCCTACCGCTCTGAACTCAGTGTTTGTTATGTATTGTGTTCAGTCTGGAAATTTATTATAAATTAGTTCTGAAATAGGAGGTACAACCTTCTTGTTTCAGGGACCGTGGTCCTAAAGTTATTGAGCAGCACCTGGTCTGAGCTTTGCTGAACCTAGAGGCTGACAGCATACTCCTGGGTCCAGATAGTGACCAGTGAGGTGTCTCCAGAACACAGAGAGGCTATCGAGCAGAGGAGTCCTTCCTGCCGCCATCACGAAAGATAAGCGTCTGTGGCCAGAGGAGCTCAACATTATGCCCCCCCCCCCTCAAAATCTGACTTTATAATAAAACAGAGGGAAAATACAGTGTTTAAATTGATAGGAACTGTGAACTTTTCCCCATACTATTTCCAAGATAAACAAACACTTGAAGTCATGATGACAAATAACAACATAGCTTGAAAAAACAAAACCAGTATTACCTCATATTACTACTACACAACTGACACACATGGGATATTAATAAAATATGTCACTACTAGGTTCATATTGATAAATTCTGTACATATAAATTGTAATTACAATTGATTGTGATTCCTGGTTCACTTTGTGTTTGAATCAGGACACATATATTAGTGTAAGTAATTAATACATATTTATATTTGAAACTTTACCAGTGCCTCATTTAAGATAGTCTTATAGAGTGTTAAATGTGTGTGAGTGTCACAGTGTTGTCAAGTGTGGTGGAATAAATTAAATTGTTTATCTGTCTGTTGTTGTTGTGACTTACACTTCATCATATACATACCCTAGACATTTAACGTAGTCATCACAATATTCCAGAATAATTCTGACTGAGGTATAATGTGGTAGCAAGTAAGGTTATCTGCAAAACACTACACCTATTAGATACAGATACCTTCACAGCTGATCTCAGTCAGTACACTAAGTCCCCTATAAATATTTATAACATCCCACTTTACCACAGTTACACTAGTCAACACATTTTCAAACGTTATTTGTACCAGAAATTAAATATACCATTTCTTATTGATTTTGACATGCTGATTTCAAATATAATAATGAAATTCACCAATTGGCTCTGATGAATTTGCATTACAGTAATACAAATAATGTATGCTTGTTTAATTCTCCGGGGTGAACAGCTAGTCTTTCTACTTTAGCATTATAAAAATTGTGGTTACATACTCAATTAATTGATATTTCAACATAAAATGATAGAAAAAATAAAAACATTATTTAAAGTTCACATATCATGTTTTTAAAAGGCACATTTGAACCCATTCCGTCATTATTCAGTCGCTGTTCGAGCTCTATTTGCTTGCTTCTTGTAGTCAATCGATGAGGTGTCTCTTGTCACGGTCCAACAGTAATCAGCAAGCATTGAAGGGCTCCAATTGCCTTGATACCTTGTCTCCATAGCAGCAATGTCCTGGTGAAATCGTTCACTATGCGCATCACTGACCGCTCCACAGTTTGACGTAAAGAAATCCAGATGAGAATCCAGAAAATGAATTTTCAAAGACATGTTGCAGCCATGGCTCTTATACTTCAGAAGGAGATTTTCTACAATTTCATTGTAATTATCCGATCTGTTGTTTCCAAGAAAATTGTCCACCACTGACTTAAATGCTAGCCATGCTGCTTTTTCCTTGCAATGCAACACGCAAAGAAACTCGTCATCATGAAGAAGTTTTCGAATTTGTGGACCAACAAATACTCCCTCTCTTATTTTAGCTTCACTCAGTCTTGGAAATTTTCTGATGAGGTATTTGAAAGCCTCATCTGTTTCCTCTATTGCCTTGACAAAGTTTTTCATGAGACCCAGCTTAATGTGCAAGGGTGGCAACACAATCTTGCTGGTGTCGACAAGTGCTGGCTTCTCAACGTTCTTACTGTCAGGCTGCAATGACTGCCTGATTGGCCAATTTCGTCTGATGTAATGGTCACTTCGTGCACGGCTATCCCACTCACAGAGAAAGCAACAGTACTTGGTGTATCTACCCTGTAGTCCAAGCAAAAGAGCGACCGCTTTTAAGTCACCGCAAAGTGACCAATGATGATGATCGTAGTTTATACACTTCAAAAGCTGCTTAATGTTTTCATAAGTTTCTTTTATATGAACTGCGTGACCAACTGGAATTGACGGTAACACATTACCATTATTCAACAAAACAGCTTTAAGACTCGTCTTGGATGAATCAATGAAAAGCCTCCACTCTTCCGGTATGTAACTGATTTTGAGGGCTGCCATTAAACCAGAAATGTTGTGGTACGCAGAAAGGTCACCCTCTTTGAAAAAGAATGTAATAAGCGGCTTCTGGCGGTTCCTATACACAGAAATAGTAACATCTTCTGCCAGGAGATTTTACTGTTGCAATCTGCAACCCAAAAGCTCCGCCTTGTTCTTCGGTAAATTCAGATCTCTTACAAGATCATTCAGTTCACCTTGGGTTATTAAGTGTGGTTTAGTGGATGTAGTTTGCTCAAAATCTGGGTCGCTTGAGGTTGATGGTTCAGGACCACCAATGTCCTCTTCTTCATCAGTGGAAGCAGCTGAAAATGATTCTGGCACTTTGGGAACTGGTAGGTCATCGCCATGTGGTACCGGACGTATTGCAGAGGGGATGTTTGGATATTCCAGAGTCCATTTTTTTCTTCTTTGATATGCCTTTCACAATTGGAGGGGCCATGCAAAAGTAACAGTTGTTGAGATGATCAGTGGGCTCTCTCCAAATCATTGGGACTGCAAAAAGCATAGCTTGCCTTTTGCCAGTCAACCACAGTTTAAGATGTGCTGCACATGTATTGCAGCATATGTGTGGCGCCCAGCTCTTATCTTGATCTCCTATTCTGCAGCCAAAATACAAACTGTACACCTTCTTAATCACTTTAGTTATATTTCGTTTTTGTGATAGAAATGTCACCTCACCACAAATATAACAGAAATTATTAGCACTGTTCACACATGTCTTAGGCATTTCTAACTACGATACTTTTGATAAGGACAAATGCACTAACTAATGGCAAAATTTAATCAGAGATAAGATATTTATACACAAAGGTGATGTAATCATTGGTAGGATTGCATCATCAACTTCTAGTTACATTTTTATTGGTCATTAGAAAAAATGATGCAATCGCCCACAACAGTTGCGTCATATATATAAATTAACCGTAATTAAATAAACTAGTGCGGATTCCGAGCAAACCGAAGTACTCAAGACCTAATCTTCACACTCAGACAGCTGAGTGAAAAGGCCCTTGAGTATAAGAGTGAGATGCATCTTTGTTTCATAGATCTGGAAAAGGCGTTTGACAGGGTCCCCTGCAGCAAACTTTGGGACTGTTTGGCAAGGAAGAATATTCCAGCACCTCTGATTCATGCTATACAGAGCTTCTACAAGTCTTGCAGAAAATGTGTGAGGACAGCAAACCATAAGTCAGAAGAGTTCAGGACCACCACTGGTGTAAGACAAGGTGATATCCTGACACCTTATCTTTTCATACTCCTCATGGACGATGTCATCAAGGCATGTAAGGAGAGAACAAGAAAGTATTCAGTGGGGTACTGGAAGATGAGACAGGTCTGTATTTCAGAGCTGGCATTTGCTGATGATGTTGCCCGGATTGCTAAATCAGAGGCACATCTCCAATCCAACCTGCAAGTCTGGAAGGAAGAGCTGGAGAAGAGAGGGATGGTCATAAGCAGCTCTAAAACAAAATCCATGATGATATCACGAGAAGAAAGAAGACATCAGATTAAGCTGGGAGAACAGGTCCTGGAGCAGGTCGACCACTTTAAATACCTCGGAGCTATTATAGACCGAAAGGAAGGCATCAAAGAAGAGTTGGCCACTCGAAAAGCAGCAGCTGGGAGACTTTTTCAGGCCATAAATCGAGGATTCCTCAGCAAGAGAGAGGTTGGTAAGAAAACGAAGATGGCTGTATACCGCTCCACCTATGTCCCAGTCTTAACATATGGATGCGAGTCCTGGGCAATGACTACAACCCATAAAAGCCAGATCCAAACCTCAGAAATGAGGTATCTGAGGAAGGTGGTTGAAGTAACAAGAAGAGACATGGTACGCAACCAGACGATGCGTCAAGGCCTTTAATCCTACCCCCTGCAGACCCAAGTAGAACAGTCCCAATTAAGATGGTTTGGCCATGTCTGCAGAATGGGAGAAGATCGGATACCACGACAAGCATGGGAAACAAAGAGCCAAGGATCCAAACCCCGAGGACGACCCAGAGTCCGCTGGGAGGACAACATTAGACAATCTTTGAAGAACCGAGGACTAAAATAGAACCAGGCCAGGAGGAAGACAGCCGATAGGATAGTCTGGCGCTCTCTCTTCCAAACCTCTACACCTCACGGTAGAATGGGAACGACTTAGTAAGTAAGTAAGTAAGTAAATAAACTAGTAGCATATATCTTGAAAACTTGAGCCAATCAACATTTTTTTGTGTCATTTTCTTTTTCAGCACACCAAAATTAGTTAAGATCAGCTATTTTCATTTCTCGTACGTTTTGGTTGTTGACTAGTGTTATCGTTAATATTGATGCCGGGATGGGCTAGCGGAAGCGATTACGCAGTCTTACCCGTGTTTGAGTAGATCACCCAGATCATTCAGACAAACAATATGGCTTTCTTTTCATCGATCGTGCGAGACCATCTTGTACAAACACAGATCGCCTCTATCAAAGGTGGCTAGACGACTTAGGGGATAAACGTATTAACCGCTGACCTGTCTAATTAGATTGGTATTATTACGATTCACCTTGCGAAACGTAAACAAGTCGGGGGTGGCGAGGCAAATATGTAGGGCATAACACATGCCGAATAAAAGGACGATGAATGAAGAAATGAAGTGATACTGCCGGAGAGAACGACAATTATGAATAGTGCACCCAAATAATAAGACGATGAACAAGAGAAAGAAGGGCACCACAGTACATGCTCAAACCGTTTTGTGACAGTGTCCCTTCTGAGGACGTGGCCAACCCAACTCCAGCGTCTGCCAGCTATGATCGTGTACATGTCCTCATGGTTACTCCGAATAAGTAGTTCTTGGTTGGTGATGATATTCAGCCAAAAGATTCGGTGAATTTTGCTTAGGCAGATTGTGTGGAAAGAGGACAGTTTCGACATGTCCTTCTCTGTTACTCTCCAGCATTCTGCACATAGAGAAGCACAGAAAGTACACAGATCTCATATAATCTTAATGTGGTGTTTGTGCTGTACTGGGAAGACTTCCAGATGTTGCTGAGACTAGCAAAGGCTGTTCTCGCTTTATTTATTCTGTTGTTGATGTCCTTGCTTGTTCCGCCGTCTTGTAATACTATGCATCCCAAGTATGTAAATGTGTCTGTTTGTTCTAGCTTCTGGTTCCTTATTGCTATTATCTCAGGATTGCCCACATTGAAAGTCATGACCCTTGTCTTCTTCAGATTGGTGTTTAAACCCACCTGCTGGCTATACTTATTCAGCTTATCGGATTTTTCTTGGATGTGTTGATGTGAATGTGCGAGTAGTGCAATGTCATCTGAATATTCCAGGTCTTACAGTGTAGAAAATGTTGTCCATCTTATTCCTCTTGGACTGCCCTGTGTTGTCTGGTGCATCACCCAGTCTATGACTGTCAAAAATAAAGTTGTTGATAAGGGGCATCCCTGTCGTACTCCTGTCTTCACCTCGAAAGGTAGGTTGCTCAACCCATCTCTGCATGTAAAGTTAGAATAGAGGCTTTTTATAATGGAAACAATGCAGCTAGGAATTCCATAAGCCCTCAGTATTTTCCATAAGCTGTCCCTGTGTATGCTGTCAAAAGGCTTTTCAAAATCAACAAAGTTAATGTATAGCTGTCTCTGCCATTCTAAGCCCTGCTCTATAATGTTCCTGAGGGTGAATATATGATCTGCACATCTTCTGTTCTTTCTGAATCCCGCTTGTTCTTTCCTCGTTTGAGGATTTGTCATTATAAATTCAGCAACATTACTTAATGTAAAGCTTATGTGTAAAAGCGGTTGATTAAACACGGCCCTAACGATAGCGCTTATATCACTGAACCTAGCTCATCTATCTCTTTGAAAGTTAAAATAATAAGGAAGTAGGTGGGTTATTAATGTACTCTCAAAACCTGGTGATGAAAGTGTGTTATATTGGATTATGTAATTAATTAGTAATAAAAAAATTGGGTCGGAGAGGCTACGAGGTATGGTGTGCGCCTCGAATTCCAGAGATACCGGGTTCGATTCCCAGTAGAGGGAATTTAATTTGTGGAATATTTTTCTTTGTTTTTTTTTCCTCTCTTTACATTTTGTATGCAATGCAGGGAAATGAAGGCGGGCGCTGGGGGTGGTGCTCTCTGGGGCCAAGGGAGCTGTGGCCAGAAAAAGTTTGAGAAACACTAATCTACTGGGAGCCGCGCTGGTGTAATGGTTACCACACTGCGCTGGCGATCGGGTTATCCAGGTTCGAGCCCTGGCGAAGACATTGGAATTATTCGAGCCCATCGAAGACATTTGAGGTAGTGTCGTCGAGAAGGGACTGGAATAACCTGAACGGCTCCTGAGCCGACCCAGCTCTAATGGGTACCTCCTAAATCTGGCTTGTATCTGCCTGAATGGCGAGAGGACACCTGTCATTGTACATGAAAAAAGGGATACTCACGTAAAATCAGTCTCAGGTTAGACATATTAACCGGAGATTTCGCCTCGAGTAATAATGGGCGTACGATGAAAAAAAATATAAAAAAATAAAAACAGAACTAATCTATACTGTTTATGCTGTTCCGCAACTTGTTGATTTGGAGTTATGAGTTTCAGTTTCTTTCCAGCGAACAACGTCCTGCCTCTGGATGTATTTAACGAATCCTTCATATTTATTGTTAAGCTAGCAGAGAGACAGAGCTAGGAGCAGCGTATTGTGCTTCCTTCGCCATCAGAACGTGGCCAGGTCCTCTCTAAATATGAAGGGCTAACATACTGTGCTGTGATTCTGGCCCAAAGAATTGTTACGAACATAACACAGAGCAGCATCTCACTTCCGTCACCTGACATACATCTATTATGAGATCCTGATGCGTGAAGTTGCCCACGGAAAAATCATAGTTAAGTCTGGGGTTTGAGGATTCTCCAACTTGCGTGTACAATGCTGGGTTCTCAACGTGTTGCATCATAGTGGGAATAACCGCAGTGTTAGGCCACTGAAATGTGGCTAATCAATCCCTCAGCATTTAAGTAACTTGAGAGCTTTAGGTTAACTGTTTCCATGGTACATCGTTTTACAGCCCGTCAGGGTCTTCAGTCAAGTAACAAACATACTACTGCTTGTTCCATGAAGGAAACAAATGTTGTGAAAAAAAATAAAGAGATTGTCAAATCTTCTAGTCATACCCAGTCAAGGCAGTGTGACTCATCTCTTAAACATATTGCCACAAGCAAAGAAAAAAAAAATAGTTTTGATAGGAGACATAACCCTAAGGTTATAAAGTACCAAGGGAGTGCATCCTACGGTAACATTTCTTCTCCCAAAAACAAGAAAAAATGTGACAGATCTCAACATTGTGATAAGAGTTTTGAAAACTATAGTAGAAGTAATTATATGAAAGTTCATCAGTCTAGTAATAATTTTTCTGCTAAAAAGCCAGTTCTATCTGATGGACATTGTTATCTGGGAAGAAGTATTAAGCATAACTATTGTAACTGGGAGTTAAATCAGTACAACGGTGTTAATAGAGCAAATAACAATGCTCTCAAAAGAAATTATACAGATCGCAACCAGGTTAAATGTGCTCCACATAAGAGCAAGATTATTAGTAATCAGAGTAATGGGAACGGTAATAAGTTCTTAAATGCTTTTGCTTGTCATGCTGATAGGTTTGACCAACGGGCTGATCACCCGTTTGCCAGTCACTTCGATTACGGAAACAACAGCAAATGGATTGATTTGCCGTTGCCCTTGTGGTGAAGTGGGATGTTATAAATATTTATAGGGGACTTAGTGTACTGACTGAGATCAGCTGTGAAGGTATATATATCTAATAAGAGTAGTGTATTATATATAACCTTACTTGCTGCCACATATGTATACCTCAGTCAGAATTATTCTGGAATAGTGTGATGACTACGTTATATGTCTAGGGTATGTGTATGATGAAGTGTAAGTCATAACAACAACAGACAGATAAACAATTTAATTTATTCCACCACACTTGACAACACTGTGACACTCACATACATAAAACACTCTATGAGGATATCTTAAAGGAGTCACTGATAACTTTTCAAATAACAATATGTATTCAGTGCTGTCATGAATGAATATGTGTCCTGATTCAAATACAAATGGAACCAGGAATCACAATCAATTTTAATTACAAGTTATATGTACAGAATTTCTCAATATGAATCTTGTAGTGACATGTATTTTTAATAGTATCCTATGTGTGTCAGTGGTGTAGTAGTAATATGAGGTAATACTGGTTTTGTTTTGTTCAAGCTCTGTTGGTATTTGTCATCATGACTTCAATAGTTTGTCTTTATTGGAACTAGTATTGGAGATGTTCTCAGTTCCTGATATTAAAACAATTAAATTCCCCTCTTGATTATATTTTACACTGTCATTTTAAGATGGGGGTACATAATGTTGAGCTCAGCTGGCCACATCAGCTTATCTTGCGTGATGGCGGCAGGAAAAGACTCCTCTGCTCGATTTCTCCCCTGGGCTCTGGAGACACCTCACTGATAGCTAAATGAACCAAGGAGTATGCTGTCCGACTCTGGATTCAGCAAAGCTCTGACCAGGTGCTGCTCAATAACGTTAAGACCACAGTCCCACAATTCATGGAAATAAACACAGATACGTTGACTAGCAATGAATTCTGGCACAAATACTGGCACAAATTCCCATCTGCTTATGTTCCAGGCTTTTATTTAGCAAAAATATGAGCTGGCTTCAACGCACTGTTGCTTTATCAAGCTTATTTGAACTAGTGGTCTCGAACTAACGCTCCTAAGTGATTATATCAGCGAGTCTGGCCAATGGAGCCACGTTTCGACAAGTGTTTGAAAAAATTTTACCTTCCTACGTCTCCCCTAACAACCAAGGATAGCATTTATAGTCCGACTAATCGTGTTTAGCCTTACATATCATTCCAGCCAATCAGTTCAAATGTAACTTGTGGCCCATTTCCCGTACAATGGTGGTTTAAAAAATCTACCACTGAGCGATTCTGATTTTGGGTGTTGTCTGACAGCACCATCATTTTATTTTGGCTATAACTTGTTAATTTCTAGACTATTTGCATAACACTTAACATATTCTTTGTCATCAAGCCCTAAGGAACCCAAATATACAAATTTAAAAGAGCTAAGTGGCTGCGTTCAAAATATGCAATTTCTTCTACCTCCTGTTTCGAAGATGTGCTGTCTGGGTACTGTAATGTTTTCAAACGTAAACCCATCTAATGTTATCTTTTCTAATAAGCGTTTTCCAGGTTTTTTTAAAACCTAACTCTGGGAAGGTTAGTGTTTTTATCACTGTCCGTCTGAAAAAAAGTTAGTGCATGTGGCCTTACACGCGTGATAGTAGTAATTGTGTATCGCGTTACGCTTGTTGGGGTGGCATTAATAGCGAGACGCGTGTTTAATTTTGCATGCGTTCCTGATTTTCAGCCCTCCCTTCTTTCTATTTGAGTCCATCTGTTCGTTCGTTTTGGTAACGTAGTATAATTAATGTTAGGATTAATTTAGGTCATTACGCAGTGTGCCTCTCAATGTTTTTTCTTAGAAATGCAATACCCGTTTTAATGTGTTGTGGAAACGCTTGTATTTATGCAGTGGCTTATATTTAACGTGGAAACGTTACAATTTGCAGACGAAGCATAAAACAAAGGGGGATTTCGAGTACATTCTTTGTGACAGCACTGTTATTTTACCATTGCTCTTTTCTTTATTAGAATTTATTTGTGAGGCTTTATATTTACCTGATAATTTATATATGTGGATTAGAATATTCCACGACATCTCCCCTCTTAAAACAGACATTATATGTCAGTCCTTTATTTTTATATACACATAGAGAAATTTATTATTATTTCTGGGGTTTAGGGTGATTCTCATCACACGGATGGCGGCTTAAAAAATCCGCTCCCAAATTTGTTTTTCCAGATATATACTCAATGCTAAAATTATAGGGAGCCAAAAGCAAGGAATATCGGAGTAACCTAGAGTTCTCATGCCTAGCCTGGGCTAGAAACGATAAAGGTTTGTGGTCCGTTTGCAACTTAAATGCCTTCCCATACAGATAAATATTGAATTTCTTTATTGCCCATATTACTGCAAGACATTCTTTTTCGCTAGTTGAGTAGTTGATTTCAGCTTTATTCAACTTTCTGCTTGCATATGCCACTGGGCTTAATTCCCCATCCAATGCATCTGATTTCTGTAGTAGAGTTGCACCTAACCCAATATTACTTGCATCCGTCCTTACTATGAATTCTTGACTTAAGTCAGGTAATTTCAAAATGGGTTTACTTGTGAGCTTTTCCTTCAATTCTTGGTAAGTCATTTCACATTGTGGTGTCCATGTAATGCGATCTGGATGTCCTTTACGTGTCAAATCAGTTAACGGTGCACATATGGAATTAAAGTTTTTGATATACTTCTGGTAGAAACCACATAATGAGACAAAGGATCTCACGTCCTTCTTGGTTTGTGGTCTCGGGGCTTTCTGTAGTTTCTCTAAATTCTTTGGGTCAGGGGTCATGTTTCCCTGATAAACTGTGTGTCCCAAAAATTCCAATTCTTTACATCCAACGCAACATTTGGATGGTCGGGCTGTTAAATTTGCCTCCCTAAGTCGATCAAACAGCATGTTCAGAGAGTCAATGTGTTCCTCAAATGTTTCTGTTGCTATCAGGATATCATCCATGAAATTTGTTATACATGGATTATTCAGAGGGTCCAATAATTTTCTCATCATTCTAGAGAAGACACTAGGCGCATTCTTCAATTCAAATGGCAATCTATTAAACTCATAGTGTCCTTCTGAGGTACTAAAAGCTAGGTATGGTCTAACCTCGGGCTTTACTGGAATCTGATAGTATCCTTTACTCAAATCCACTTTTGAGAAATATTTAGCTTTATTTAGTCTGGCAAACAGCTGATTTGTATCCGGCAATGGATCCACCTGTCCTTCTGTAATAGCATTCAGTCTCCTGTAATCTATACAGAGTCTATGTTCTCCAGAGGGCTTCCTTAAGAGTACAACACCGGAACTATACGAAGATTCACTGTGTGAAATAATTCCTTCCTTCAATAGATAGTCTATCTCTTCCTTCAAAGCTTTCTCCTTAGCAAACGGAATCGAATATGGTTTCATACAGACAGGTGTGGGGTCTATCAGTTTCATATCATATTCCAATAGGTTTGTATGCCCTGGTCGGTCTGTTAACACCTCTGCATGATTATTTAGAACCTGTTGCACTCTCTCTTTCTGAGTTTTCGTTAAATGTGTACTGATTTTCACCTGTGCTGCTGTCTCACAGGGGTGTAATGGATACTCAAATGATGAAAGTGGTTCCTTTTTCATCTCCATGGCGATGGACAAGGTCAACAAGTGTGTCTCCTCCTGATGTTCTCTTTCCAAATATTTCTTCAGGAGATTCACATGATAGATTTTTTCTTTCCCCTTCTTATCTATCTTATAATTTGTTCTAGATACCTTCTCTAAAACTGTATATGGACCCTGCCATCCAATTTGTAACTTATTCTGACTCCCGGGCAAAAGAAGCAGTACTTTCTCTCCCACAGCCAAATTTCTGTCTTTCGCCTTCCTGTTATAATAGGCAGCATGTTTCTTCCTGGCTTGTTTCAAATTTTCATTGGCAAGTTCCAGCCAGTTTTTAAACGAGTGGTCAGCTCATTCACATATTGGTATGAAGATGTAATGTTTTCCTCTGCCTTTTCATCAGTCCACGTTCTTAACAAAGCTTCGAGTGGACCTTTTATTGGCCTTCCAAACAATAATGTTGCCGGGGCCATACCGGTTGAACTATGGGGTACCTCCCGATAAGCAAAGAGTGCGGCGTGCAGGTACTGGTCCCATGTATCTGGTTTTTCGTGTGCCAACTTTCTCAGGATCGACATCAATGTGCCGTTAAATCTTTCCACTTGGCCGTTCCCTTGGGGATGATACACACTACAATGGAAGTGTTTGGCCTGGAAGATCCTGAAAACTTCTTCAGTTAGTTTCCCCTTGAACTGAGAGCCATTATCAGTCAAGATTTGATTGGGAAAGCCTAACCTTGTGAAAATTGTGAGCAATGCCTCTGCCACATGTTTAGAATCAATCGATGACAGGGCTACTGCCTCTCCCCACATAGAACAAGTGTCCACCAGAGTCAGAATGTAGCTGTTCCTTCTCTTGGTTCAGGTGAGAGGTCCCACAAGATCCACGGCAACTCTCTCAAAGGGTGTTCCCACTATGGGCATTTCCCCCAGAGTTGCTGGTGCAGTCCAATGTTTAGGTGCTACTCGTTGGCACTCTGGACAGGATTTTACATATCGTTTGATATCTTCAGTTATTCCTGGCCAGAAATAGTGACAAGCTATTCGCTGTCCTGTTGCGCTGATTCCCATATGACCACTGAAGGGAATCGCATGCCCTAGTTCCAACACTTTAGTCCTATATGAAGTGGGAAGGACCAGCTGTCCGTGACCATTGGATTCAGATCCAGCCTTCCTATATATCAGTTTGTTCTTCATATAAAACTCTCCCTTGCCTGGAGGTGTATGAGATTTGGGCAACTTCTTGAAACATGGCTTGAGTGTTTTGTCCTCAGCCTGTGCCTTCCTCATCTCATCTGGATGAGTATTTATTGGATTATCCTCCTCCTTTTTTGACTGTGATCTGGTCTGCACTGTTGCCAATATCACAGGTCTCTTGGGATTCCCCAAGAAGACATATCTACACCCCAATATCAGAGGGTAGATTGGCTCATTTATCACTGCTGCTTTTATGATTCCTTCCACATATCGCGTTTTCACTTTTATTCGGGCGACGGGAAGTGTCATGGTAGCTACATCCTTGGTTGCAGTTTGAATCTCCACTGTTTCTGTGGTGTATTGATCGGCCTGCACCAGGTGAGAACTCACAACGGAATCGTAATCTAAACCGGTATCATATAAACATCTTATAGTGACACCATTACAGATGACATCTTCACACACTGGGGGGTGGTATGGTTCCTGTAATTCTTCAGGTTTGCCCTTCTTTTCCTTTTTCCCCGATGTCATAGCAGCAAAATGAGGAGGTTTCCTTCTACAATGGTCAGTGTCATGATTGTTCATCTTACAATTTTTACACCACCTTTTTCCTTGGTTGAAAGATTTTCTTTCATCATATTTCCTTTCATCGAATTGTGGGGTTTTATTTTTATTTTCATACCGTGGCCTATCAAACTGGTGCTTACCTTTGTTTTGATCCCTAGGATCAAATTTATTAAAATTCTGTGGTGCCCTAAAGTTATCCACTTGTTTCTTTTTATTACCTGTTACCTCTGCTTGAGCTGCTTGATACCTTTCAGCAACATTTAGCAACTCACCCAGCCTCTCTGCACCTTGTTCCATGAGAAACTTTCTCAGGTCTGGAGCCATGGACTCTCTTAATTGCTCTATAAGGACCATTTCCTTAAGATCTTGGGTTTTCCCCAGAGAAGTCCATTTCTCCAAGTATGTCTCTATTCGTGCAGAGAACTGGTGATAGGTTTCACCTGACAGTAGTTTAGCATTCCTAAATTTTTTCCTATAAAATTCTGCATTCTTTTCATATCTTAACAAAAGAGCCTGCTTTAGCATGTCATAATTTTCCTGATCACCTCTGCTCATTTTTGCAAAAACTTCATAAGCTGCCCCACGAAGTCCTTGAGATAACTTTAAGCTCCACCTTTCTCTCTCTAACCCATACGTGGCAGCTAATAGTTCGTACCTATTTAGATAGCTCTCTATATCATCGTCTTTCTCAACAAAATGATCTAAATGAAAATTCATAGCTGAGGTTGAGGCTCCTTGGCTAGCAGTGGCATCAGAGGCAAAGGGACTGGCACCATTTTCAGGAGCATGGCCTTGAAACTCAAACTCCCTTAGTCGTAACTCATGTTCCCTTTGTAATCTTTTCTCCTCCTTTTCTGCTTCCCTCTCTGCAGCTAATCTCTTCTCTTCTCTTTCTGCAGCTAATTTCTTCTCTTCCCTTTCTGCAGCTAATCTTTTGTCTTCTCTTTCTGCTTCCAATGCTTTAGCCTCTTTGTCAGCCTCAATCTGCAACCTCTTAGCCTCAGCCTCAATCTGCAACCTCTTAATCTCTTTTTCAGCTTCTATTCTCTTATCTTCGGCCAATCTTTCAGATTCTAATTTTCTTTCGGCCTCTTTTTCTAATCTTCTTTCTTCCCGTTCAATATATTTGTCACATTCCGCCGTGACATAAGAAATCATAATTTGCCCGTCCATTCCTAACTCTTTCGCAGTCTGTACAGCAGCAGATCGAAATTTTGCCAGGTCGGCCATTGTCTAACAGATAAATTTATACAATGTCTAACTAACAATTCAATCTCTAACTATATATCTAATGGACAACACAGGCACCGAGAGCTCAACCTTATTTAATTCCACCCAAGGATACCTTTTAATTCTTATATTCCATGAAGTGAATTACCCCCAATATTTTTAATAGGGAAAGATTCATAATCCCAAGAGCCCCTGATGCGTGATGCCATATGATGATGGATGGCATCCGCATGTCTGGTTTTGTGTAGTGTGTAGATGTGTTCAGTCAAAACAATGTTCATGCAACAATAACAGGGCAATCCACATAGGACGTCAGTAAACTCACGACGTATAAAGTCAATGAGTCTTGAAACAGCCGTTGACGTTTTTCTTCATTATTTATTGTGGACGCCACAGTGACAAAATGGTTACGCAAATGTGTAGGCACATCAAACAGTCATTATCACAGCAACATTCAATACAGCAATAGACGGTAGACAGCATTACAATGATGAGTCAGATGCATGTTATATTTCATAGTGCTGTAAATGTAGTCAGGTGGAAAACTCCATCCTTTTCTATAACAGCCAGGAGATAACCAGATGTATGAGATCAGTTCACTCTCCTTAGTTTGACTTCAGCAAGACAGACACGTCTGCCGAAGTATAAATAATGTCCTCAAGAATATCCTCTAGATAATAAAGGTTTTCTAAACCTAGTTCATTTAACAAAGTAGCAAGTAATGGTCCTTGGTACCTGCATCAACCGATGCAGTACAATGCAGCGACATGTGAGCTGGAAAAAAAACATCTCGTGACGACGACTTTCGCAGACAGGCTATGAATCGAAATCGCTCACGACCCAAAATCAATAGAGTTAATGAAAATGTTAATTTACCTTGCTTTCAAGAAATACACAGAAATATCACGCCTCCCGACATGTGGGAAACACTAGAGGTATTATCTCGAATAAACGAAATATCCATAAGAGGACTACACATCCCTGACAGAACAAAAATAGCGGAGATCCCCTCTTCAACGAGGCATCTCTTTCGCCATTCCAAATCGCTCACTCCCACTAGTGGTGGGCGGAAACCGATCGACCAAACAACAAGACAAGTCATGCGCAGTCCAGCGCAAAAATGACCACAGCTCAAAAGTTAACTGCATTCGATACTAACGCGAGAAGACAAATGCTTACCGAGAAAAGTGACTATAGATTTCAAGCAGTTGTTGCCCTTGCGTTATAAAACAGATATTGAAATAAAACGATGTTGCGAGAATTTATCACGCAACATATCACCACCTCCTCCCGATAAAAAAAAAATGTGGAACATATTTTTTTTTCAATATCAAAGAGCAAGCGATAAGCGGCTCAAAACGCACGAATTATGCGCTGATAATTAATTAAATTGCCAAACAATAGGCTAATTATAGAGTGTCTGGTGAGGATATACCTCAACAGAAAAATAAATATGTCTCAAAAAATATTCACATCGGGGAGGTGTCACCAACACACATCACGTTAGCATGTAAACACAATATACGTATGCAAGTTACTATAATCATCATTAAACAGCATACTCTAATATTGTCTTTAAAAATGGATGTACAAATCTGATAGGAAAATTTAAATAGTACATTCTTTGACATGTAATGACATAAGTACATAGTAAAGTTAAACTACATGACGATCCAGGACATATGCTCTGGTATTCCGAGGGTAAGTACACAATCTAGAACTCGTAAGGTAAGTCCTCAGCTCAACAATGACATTCTGAGAAAGTACAAGCAATATAATGCTAATTAATAACTAATATGCTTCATAAGGTACAATACATTATTAATAATTGTGGCTGTTTAGTAAACTAACGGCCCTTATATTAACTACTCAGTCCTCCTCTATCATTTTAAAAAACGAACAGAAGAAGATGACAACAAAGCACGATAGTGTGTACATATAAAGTAAGTACAGATGTGCTAATCTATTGTAGAAATATAGGTGTGTTATGACTCTGTAATATATAGAAATATAGGACAGAAGTATTAGTTGGAGTCATGTGGGCATCTAGACAAAATGTCAGCCATCACATTATCCGCACCACGGATAGCTCGTACCGTGAAGTGAAAAGGTTGAAGAGCTATAGCATATCGAGTGGATCTCGAACTCTTCAAATTCTTAGTCTGAATAGCTGTAAGAGCTTTCTGATCAGTCTCTAGAATGAAATGTGCGCCCAGGAGGAATCTTTGTAGCTTTAGAATTGACCAAACCATCGCTAACAACTCACGGTCTAAAACCGAGTAGTTCCTCTCTGCCGCATTTAGTTTTCTAGAAATGTACATAACAGGATGCAGAGTATTTGCATATTCTTGCATCAGTGCTGCTCCAATCCCAGTGGATGAAGCATCACTCCGAAGAACAAAAGTCCTATCAAGAGTAGGTAATCTTAAGATGGGAGGAGAAGAAAATATATTCTTGATTTGGTCTAGTGAAGATTGGCATTCTTCAGACCAACGGACCAGATTAGGCGAACCTTTCTTCAACAATGTTGAGAGAGGTGCCATGATCGAAGATAAATTTGGAATAAATCTCCCATAAAATTGAATTAAACCTAAGAGACTCCTAACTTGTTTCTTCGTTTTAGGAACAGAGATGTTCAGTATTTTGGAAGTATTGTGGTCTTCTGTCTTCAAGAGACCATGACCAACACGATGACCCAGGAAAGAGATTTCACCAAAACCAACAAAAGCTTTAGAAGGTTTTGCTGTCAAATTATTCTCACGTAGAGTGGACAGTAAGTCATATAACCCTAAATAGTGATCTTCCCAGGTATCACTGAAGAGACAGATGTCATCTAAGTATGCGATGACATCCGAACGATGTGACAGAATTCGACGCATCATGCGAACGAAAGTGGCAGGGGCGTTCATGAGACCAAAAGGCATAACATTCCATTGAAATAGACCCCTAGGTGTAGAAAAAGCAGTAAGAGGTTTGGCATGCTCTGCTAAAGGCACTTGCCAATAACCTTTAGACAAGTCAAGTTTAGTGAAGAATCTAGAATTAGAAAGTCTAATCAGTAGATCTTCTAACAAAGGCATCGGTTCAGCGTCGAACTTTGTGACCTGATTCAATTTGCGATAATCAACGCAAATTCGTATGTTCTTATCCTTCTTCCGGACAATAACCATGGAAGAAGAATATGGTGAAGTCGATGGTTCAATTATATTTAATTGAATCATTTCATCCAATTCCTTTTCCACTTGCGACTGAAAGTGTATAGGAATAGGATACGGCCTAACCCTAATTGGATTATTGTCGGTAAGAATTATGTCATGTTCTATGACATCTGTGTGTCCAGGAATGTCAGTGAGAACATCCTGAAATGTTTGTAACATCGACGAGACTTGTCGATGTTCGTCACCAGAAAGATTAGGAGAAACAGAAACGTTTTTCCAAGATTCCGTAGAATGTAATGGAACCACTGGAAGGGGAAGGTTGACATCAGAGAAGGTAGCTTCCTCATCCTGAATGACAGACAGGGATGAATAATGACCGTGAGGTGCAGGAGCATCATCCGTTGCCTGGAAAATAGGCAGCAAATAGTCCGGACGTTCGTGAAATTCCGAAAGCATGTTTATGTGGAAAGTTTTATGCTTTCCATCAATATCGACCACATAGTCAACATCGGAAATCCGAGAGACTATTGCATACGGACCTTTCCATGCAATAAGAAGTCTATTTTCCCTACTGGGGAGTAGGACGAATGCTTTGTCACCTGGACAAAGTTGTCGTAGACATCTATTCTTGTTAGCAAACTGCCTTGCCTTCTCTTTAGCAATTTCTGATGAAGCAGTTGCTAGCTTACATGCCTCAATGATCTTTTGTCTAAGAGCAATGACATACTCATATGAGGATTGAGTTTCATCGCTAATATCATCGGCAGTGATGAGATCGTGTAATAAAGACATAGGGCCGCGTGGACGCGCGCCAAAGACAAGTTCGAAGGGAGAAAATCCTGTGTGTTCATTAGGGACTTCTCTATAGGCAAAGAGAGCCGCGGGTAAAACCCTGTCCCAATCTTGAGGATGATCTTCAGTTATCTTACCAAGCAAAGTCTTGAGCGTTCTATTCAGACGCTCAACTAACCCATTAGACATAGGATGGTAGATACTACTGAGAGATCGTTCAATATGTAAGGTAGACATTACCTGTGACATAGTGTCAGATATGAGTTGAGTGCCATGGTCTGACAATATTTCTCTGGGGAACCCCAAGCGAGAAAATATCAACCAAAGAGCATCTGCGATATCTGTAGTAGATATGCTCTTAAGAGGAATAGCCTCTGGCCAACGTGTGCACATATCGACACATGTAAGGATAAACTGATGTCCTCTGGCCGACTTGACCTTAAAAGGGCCAATAATATCTATGGCCATTTTCTGAAACGGCCGAATAGGAATGTCAGCAGCCTGGATAGGCGCAGCATGTCGTGGTCCTCTAGATTTGACCTCCTGACATACCTTGCATGATCGGCAGTAAATACGAATGTCCTTATTGACAAAAGGCCAAAAGAAAGCCGCAAGGACTCTCGACTTCGTAC
The DNA here is from genome assembly GCA_024509875.1 of Oreohelix idahoensis. Lineage (NCBI taxonomy): Eukaryota > Metazoa > Mollusca > Gastropoda > Stylommatophora > Oreohelicidae > Oreohelix > Oreohelix idahoensis. Next base: position 407,760 of record JAMPIV010009780.1, read on the forward strand.
GGGCAAAACCCATATGTCCAGCACATTGCGAGTCATGAGCATGTTGTAATATTTGGACTCTCATGCTCTTGGGAACAAGAATTTGCGAATGTGCCGACGTAGTCGAATCTTGTACCATACGTACAAGTACGCCGTTTCTCATTGCAATCCAAGATTTTCTATTTGTATCCTGATTCGGATCACCTTTCTTCGCAAGAACGAAGAATTTTTTTAAAGAAGGATCTTCTTCTTGCAATTTTTTATGAAAGAGTCACGAGTAATTACTAAGTGACTATCTTGGCTATCAACTTCATTATCACTATTCAGTGAAGTTTCGGGTGTTTGTAGAGCTTGTGCTCTTGTAACTACTGCATTTGTAGCTTGCATGTTATTATCTTCCCAAGCAGCAATCTGCTGTGGGGTACACTCCCTAACTCCGTGAATACGACCAATAATAAGGTCCGCAATAGGATTAGGTAAGAGACAAGCATGCACATCTCCAGTAAAGAAAGGAGTGGCAATGCGAATTACAGCAGTAGGATATTTTTCTAGAGTGCCGCCAAATGTGACACATTTAATAACCCTTCCTGTAGCACAAGATGGATCTACAAGCGATTGTCTAACACCAATAGTGGTGCATCCGGAATCGAAAAGTAGTGAGACCGGAGTATCATTAACAAGACCCTTATGTAGAATTAAAGAACCCCTCCCGTCATGCGCAACAGCAGCAGGAAGAGCGGGAAGTGGGTGACCACAACTCAAAGTAGTTATGGTACCCGGTTCGAATAAAGTACTGCATTGGGGGCATTTGTTTGCTCTCTCAAAGTCAAAAGCAGAACTAGTGACAGCGTCAAAGTTTTTACTATCAACAACATGATTACAGGCTCCCTCAGTTTCCTGTTGTACAGCATTAGCCTGCTGATATCTCTTTTTTTTGTGTTGAGATCTACCCCGACTATTATTACCTCTGAAGTTATCAGAGTTATTATTATCTCTGCAGTTATTATTGTCTCTATTGTAATTGTTATACTGGTTCGAATTCCAGTTTCCACGATTACTATCATGTTCACATTGATGCGAACATCTATTTGTTTGGTTCTGAGGTCTTCGGCAGGAATAACCTCTATTACCATATCCTCTTTTGAAATGCTTATAATTATTAGGGTGATAGTAACGACCACTATCAGGTTGTCTCCAATTCTTCGAAGAAGAATCACCATGAAATTGGTTTCCATGATTTTGACAGAAATTACCGCTACCCTTTCTATCAAAATTTTGTTGGGATCTACGAGCAAAGTTTTGACCATACGGAGCTGCCGAAGCAACTGGTAAACCTTCTTTCACCTTAGAGTTACCCATGGTTATGTGTGGGTGCGCAGTTACGTATTGGCAACAGAAATCTTCCATTTCTTTTATTGTTTTAGGTTTACGTTCATGAAGGAAAGCAAGGAAAGACTCATTGACAGACGACATGACTTTGTCTCTAAGTATTAAGTCCATAAGTCCTTCATAAGTTTTTTCCGTCTTAGATAGTTCAACCCATCGTGAGAAAGTAATGCGTATTCTTGCAATAAACTCGGAGAATTCAACTCCATTTTCAGGTAACATGTTTTTAAATTGTAGACGATAGCCGTCTTCGTTAAGCTGATATTTCTTTAACAAAGCGGCCCTGACAACCTCATAATTGCTCTTGTCAGGTTCATCCACCATATTTAATATACTTAGAGCTTTACCTGTCAGTATCCCTGATAACTGATAAACATATTTTGCTTTGTCTATGTTATGAGCTGTACATGCTTGTTCAAATCTGTCCAGATAGAACATTATGTCATCACTGGAAGGACTAAATGTTGGTAACTTAATCTTAAAAGTATCATTATTAGCCTTCCCAGAAGATGAACCCTTGTTTGAATCATTACCATTACTCATGCTCGTCAATTTCAATTTCTCCAACTCTAAAGCTAAGAGTTTTTCTTCATGTTCCATTTTTGCTTTCCTCTCATCAGACTCTCTTTGTAACTTCCTTTCTTCAGCTTGAGCCTGCATTTGAAGTCTTTCATTTTCAGCTTCTTTTTCAAGTCTTTTATTTTCAGCTTCTTTTTCAAGTCTTTTATTTTCAGCTTCTTTTTCAAGTCTTTTATTTTCAGCTTCTTTTTCAAGTCTTTTATTCTCAGCTTCTTTTTCAAGTCTTTTATTCTCAGCCTCTAGCTGTAGCTGGAGTTTTCTCTCCTCAGCTTCTGATTCCCTTTTTTGTTTTTCCATTTCCATTTGGAATCTCTTTTCATCCACCTGCATCTGCAGTTTCTTTTGTTCAGCTTCCATATGCAGTTTCTTTTGTTCAGCTTCCATTGCTTTATCATATCGAGCAGTTGCAAATTCTTCTAACTTATCACCAGTCTTCCCAAGCAATTTACCCTGCTCAATAAAGTGCTCAAATGTAGACATGTTGTCTAACATATGAGTCCAAAACCTGAAATAATTAACTAATTTATTTCAAACCTAAGTGTAACAAGTCTTAATTAAGCACTTGTATATTCACATCACATTATATTATCCCAGTCTCTGTGGGAAACAAGTCTCCAATCAAAGAACTTGTATATGAAATATCAGCACTCAAATCTTGATCATAAGTGCACTTCTCATTCAATAGTGCACGACACTATTCATCATTCATTTATCATCAGTATAGTAGTAACAGTGCATTAGCATAGCCCATTAACTAATTACTATAACTGTAAACAATGACTATGTAAACACATGCAGAATGTAAACATTGAAAATGTAAACAATACAAACAATGTAAACAATAACAATGTAAACAATAACAAAGATCAGCAACAATACAAAAACTTTCGCAGAAATCAACTAAAAATAAAGCAGAAATTAATGAAATATCACAAAAAATGTGACGATATCTGCGATAGAATTAAACAAAATACATGACACCACAGTGTATAAACAAAAATGTTGTATGAAACTAAATTATAGACAAGAGTAGGCTAACAAATACAAACAAATCACAACAAAACTAAAGAATGTGAAATAATAACGAAAACAATATTAAAACATGTCATCACAGCTAACATAAATAGCAACAGAAGTCGCTTAGCAAATTCCAGTATCGGAAATTTGCAAACCCTACAGAAAACGCTCACAATAGACGACCTCTATGACGTGGCATAATCTAACGGAGACACCACCCAACCGAGAACCCGCTGAAATATAAACATATAAATATACAAATAACATATAGACATATAATATATAGAATGAGATGATACACAGAAGACTCAGCAGAAGTATAAGGGCACAGTTTACATACAAACAGGCCACTTAACTTAAAGGCTTCCAATCGTAGAACAGCAGAAAAACGGATGTCAATCAACGTCCTAAAGAGCGAAGCTCCAACGATGATGGCACATCTGAACTGCTTCCACTGCTAACACGATGGTACTTGAGCTTCTGACATACTGTGTGTTGAGTTGTTTCGGCACTTGACCTTCTAATCCAAAAGTAAGTTGATGGAAATCGGTACTTGGCCTTCTTCAGAAAACAACCCGTTTCAACCGGCACTTGACCTTCTCAAAAAACGACAGCACTGGAACCTTGACAGCAGCAACTTGCTTGACTTGCGTAAAAGATAACAGCAGTCCGAGTTATCCGGCAACATGTAACAACGCCGGGTACTGTCAAATTCTTGTTTCCGTCAAAAAATTGAAATTTGACTTTTACCGGGCAACGCCGAGTACTTTGAAAATTTTGAAGATGTTGACTGTATTGAAGAATGTTAATTTCTTGAAGGATGCTGATGAATTCTTGTTGAAAATGAAGTGGGTAAGGGACCCCGTGTTTGCTAGTACCAGAATCAAACCAGCTTATGGCCACCAAATGATGCGTGATGCCATATGATGATGGATGGCATCCGCATGTCTGGTTTTGTGTAGTGTGTAGATGTGTTCAGTCAAAACAATGTTCATGCAACAATAACAGGGCAATCCACATAGGACGTCAGTAAACTCACGACGTATAAAGTCAATGAGTCTTGAAACAGCCGTTGACGTTTTTCTTCATTATTTATTGTGGACGCCACAGTGACAAAATGGTTACGCAAATGTGTAGGCACATCAAACAGTCATTATCACAGCAACATTCAATACAGCAATAGACGGTAGACAGCATTACAATGATGAGTCAGATGCATGTTATATTTCATAGTGCTGTAAATGTAGTCAGGTGGAAAACTCCATCCTTTTCTATAACAGCCAGGAGATAACCAGATGTATGAGATCAGTTCACTCTCCTTAGTTTGACTTCAGCAAGACAGACACGTCTGCCGAAGTATAAAATAATGTCCTCAAGAATATCCTCTAGATAATAAAGGTTTTCTAAACCTAGTTCATTTAACAAAGTAGCAAGTAATGGTCCTTGGTACCTGCATCAACCGATGCAGTACAATGCAGCGACATGTGAGCTGGGAAAAAACATCTCGTGACGACGACTTTCGGAGACAGGCTATGAATCGAAATCGCTCACGACCCAAAATCGATAGAGTTAATGAAAAAGTCAATTTACCTTGCTTTCATGAAATACACAGAAATATCACGCCTCCCGGCATGTGGGAAAACACTAGAGGTATTATCTCGAATAAACGAAATATCCATAAGAGGACTACACATCCCTGACAGAACAAAAATAGCGGAGATCCCCTCTTCAACGAGGCATCTCTTTCGCCATTCCAAATCGCTCACTCCCACTAGTGGTGGGCGGAAACCGATCGACCAAACAACAAGACAAGTCATGCGCAGTCCAGCGCAAAAATGACCACAGCTCAAAAGTTAACTGCATTCGATACTAACGCGAGAAGACAAATGCTTACCGAGAAAAGTGACTATAGATTTCAAGCAGTTGTTGCCCTTGCGTTATAAAACAGATATTGAAATAAAACGATGTTGCGAGAATTTATCACGCAACAGCCCCCAATATATGTGGTGAAGTGGGATGTTATAAATATTTATAGGGGACTTAGTGTACTGACTGAGATCAGCTGTGAAGGTATATATATCTAATAAGAGTAGTGTATTATATATAACCTTACTTGCTGCCACATATGTATACCTCAGTCAGAATTATTCTGGAATAGTGTGATGACTACGTTATATGTCTAGGGTATGTGTATGATGAAGTGTAAGTCATAACAACAACAGACAGATAAACAATTTAATTTATTCCACCACACTTGACAACACTGTGACACTCACATACATAAAACACTCTATGAGGATATCTTAAAGGAGTCACTGATAACTTTTCAAATAACAATATGTATTCAGTGCTGTCATGAATGAATATGTGTCCTGATTCAAATACAAATGGAACCAGGAATCACAATCAATTTTAATTACAAGTTATATGTACAGAATTTCTCAATATGAATCTTGTAGTGACATGTATTATTAAAAGTATCCTATGTGTGTCAGTTGTGTAGTAGTAATATGAGGTAATACTGGTTTTGTTTTGTTCAAGCTCTGTTGGTATTTGTCATCATGACTTCAATAGTTTGTCTTTATTGGAACTAGTATTGGAGATGTTCTCAGTTCCTGATATTAAAACAATTAAATTCCCCTCTTGATTATATTTTACACTGTCATTTTAAGATGGGGGTACATAATGTTGAGCTCAGCTGGCCACATCAGCTTATCTTGCGTGATGGCGGCAGGAAAAGACTCCTCTGCTCGATTTCTCCCCTGGGCTCTGGAGACACCTCACTGATAGCTAAATGAACCAAGGAGTATGCTGTCCGACTCTGGATTCAGCAAAGCTCTGACCAGGTGCTGCTCAATAACGTTAAGACCACAGTCCCACAATTCATGGAAATAAACACAGATACGTTGACTAGCAATGAATTCTGGCACAAATACTGGCACAAATTCCCATCTGCTTATGTTCCAGGCTTTTATTTAGCAAAAAAATATGAGCTGGCTTCAACGCACTGTTGCTTTATCAAGCTTATTTGAACTAGTGGTCTCGAACTAACGCTCCTAAGTGATTATATCAGCGAGTCTGGCCAATGGAGCCACGTTTCGACAAGTGTTTGAAAAAATTTTACCTTCCTACGTCTCCCCTAACAACCAAGGATAGCATTTATAGTCCGACTAATCGTGTTTAGCCTTACATATCATTCCAGCCAATCAGTTCAAATGTAACTTGTGGCCCATTTCCCGTACAATGGTGGTTTAAAAAATCTACCACTGAGCGATTCTGATTTTGGGTGTTGTCTGACAGCACCATCATTTTATTTTGGCTATAACTTGTTAATTCCTAGACTATTTGCATAACACTTAACATATTCTTTGTCATCAAGCCCTAAGGAACCCAAATATACAAATTTAAAAGAGCTAAGTGGCTGCGTTCAAAATATGCAATTTCTTCTACCTCCTGTTTCGAAGATGTGCTGTCTGGGTACTGTAATGTTTTCAAACGTAAACCCATCTAATGTTATCTTTTCTAATAAGCGTTTTTCCAGGTTTTTTTAAAACCTAACTCTGGGAAGGTTAGTGTTTTTATCACTGTCCGTCTGAAAAAAAAGTTAGTGCATGTGGCCTTACACGCGTGATAGTAGTAATTGTGTATCGCGTTACGCTTGTTGGGGTGGCATTAATAGCGAGACGCGTGTTTAATTTTGCATGCGTTCCTGATTTTCAGCCCTCCCTTCTTTCTATTTGAGTCCATCTGTTCGTTCGTTTTGGTAACGTAGTATAATTAATGTTAGGATTAATTTAGGTCATTACGCAGTGTGCCTCTCAATGTTTTTCTTAGAAATGCAATACCCGTTTTAATGTGTTGTGGAAACGCTTGTATTTATGCAGTGGCTTATATTTAACGTGGAAACGTTACAATTTGCAGACGAAGCATAAAACAAAGGGGGATTTCGAGTACATTCTTTGTGACAGCACTGTTATTTTACCATTGCTCTTTTCTTTATTAGAATTTATTTGTGAGGCTTTATATTTACCTGATAACACTGGCTAACAAAAAAAAATTTTTTTTTTCTTTCTCTAACATTTCTATGTTTTTCTGGTCAATTTTAATACGCTGTTTTTAAATCTGCAAACCGTTTTTCTCTATCAGGTCGGGATCTCTAGAAATACGCAATTGAAGTTTTTTAACAACGCATACAGTATTACAACATCATTTGTACAAGAAGTATAACAGTTATGTAGGCTTGAATTTCTTTGCAGTCGACTTTCGTCGGTGAATGGCATGTGGTACATCGCCATGAAGCATCCAACAATAATTGGCAAGCATGGTCACACTCCACCGTCCTTGATAACGTGACTCCATTACGGCGATATCTTGATGGAATCGTTCTCCATGTTCATCGCTGACTTCGCCAAGGTTGTCAGGGAAAAAGTCAAGATGCGAATCGAGCAAATGGATTTTGAGGGACATGTTACAGCCCATAATTCTGTATGCATCTATGCACTGCTTAACAATATGCACATAGTCGACAGATTTGTGATTTCCCAGAAAGTTATCGACGATCGATTTGAATGCCATCCATGCGCGAAGTTCACTACCATGTAACAAGTTCTCGAATTGTTTGTCTGCAATAACTTTCCTAATCTGAGGTCCTACAAAGATACCTTCCTTTATCTTTGCATCGCTAATTTGCGGAAACTTTTCTCGAAGATAAGTGAAAGCTTTGCTCGTTTTATCTAACGCTTTTACGAAATTATTCATGAGCCCCAACTTTATATGTAACGGTGGTAAAAAGATGTTGTCTTTTTTAACTAATGGCTCGTATATTACATTTTTATGCCCGAGCTGCATACGATCCCTGATAGGCCACACCTTTCTTGCATAATGTTCCTGTCTGTTGCGGCTGTCCCATTCACATAGGAAGCAACAAAATTTAGTATACCCAGTCTGCATGCCCGTGAGAATTGTAATGACCTTTAGGTCTCCACAAATCCGCCATTGGTAGTCATTGTACTTTATTTTTGCCAAAAGTATAGCCATATTGTCATAAGTTTCTTTCATATGAACAGAGTAGGCGACTGGAATTGATGAAAATAAATTTCCATTATGCAATAACACGGCTTTTAGACTAGTCTTGGAAGAGTCGATGAAAAGTCGCCATTCGTTGACTATGTGCTCATGACCGAGGTGCACCATTAGACCTTTTACATCTTTGCAATAGCAAATGTCATCATCCATCTCAAAGTATTGAACAAGTTCTCTGTGTCTATGACGAAATTTAGATATCAGAGTATTGGGCGCTAAAAGATTCCATTCTTTGAGTCGCGAACCGAGTAATTCCGCTTGTCCTTTGGTGAGAGCGAGATCACGTGTTAGATTTGAAAGTTCTGAATGGTTAATTAAGTGAACACCATCATTCACCGGTATATAATCCTAGTCAGAATTAGTTTCTAAAGCAGGTAAACTATCACTTTCTGATGGTTCATTCACGTCCAACGGATATTGTTCTGGTGGAACTGGGATCGGACACGTGATTGGATCATGAGCCACTGGTTTCGAAACCGATTCAATATTTGGATAAACCACAGACTTTCTAGTTTTAAAAGTGAAACCATAGATATTTGTCAAGCAGAAGTAACAATCAGTAGCGTGATTTGTCGGTTCACGCCATATTACTGGCACTCCAAAAGGCATCGACTTATGCTTCGGCGATTTTCGTAACCAACCTGCCAATGTATTTGCACAAGTCGAACAAACTGCATTTGGCTTCCAAGATTTATTTGCATCATCAACTTTCGAATCGAAATAAAGTTCATATGCTTTCTTTAGCAATGGTGTAAAGTTTTTCTGGTGAACACGATCGGTAAAATATCCGCACACGTAACAGAACAGATCAGCCGAATTTCTACAACTTCTAGAAGCCATATTTCACTCAGAATTATTTTAAAATACAATAACTATTTGAAATATAACCTAACATATGTCATGCATCTTTTAGCAGTATAAAAAGTAGAATTATTTTGCATTTTATTAATTTTTAAAAAGTTATATAGTAAAAATGAAATGGAGCAAATAACAGTTTCCCAAAAATATATTTATTCACAAATATCTTAAGAACCTGACGTGATAGAGATAAACGGATTTCAAATTTGAAATCAGCGCAAGAAACTGACCTAAGAACACTTATTCTTATATAAGAAAGAAAAATGTTGTTTGTCAGTGTAATTTATATATGTGGATTAGAATATTCCACGACAGCCCTAAAGACGCCAATAGGCGTGATGGGAAACAATGGCAAAGAAAACCTATCTGCTGTTGCCCTAAGACGCCACTAGGCGTAATGGCCACTGACTGCTTTGACGGTCGGTGGCTAAGGACGGAAGAAGAAGAAGAAGAAGGGTCTTCAGTAGTGCAACACACTATCCCTGTAATTCACACACGAGCAATCTGAAGCCCTTGCATCTCCTTCGATTGTTAATCCAATCCACTTTTGCATCGAAAAAATTGAAGGAAATGTAAAATATGGAAATTTATAATTATAATAAAAGTGTTAATTGTGTAACTGTTTGTTAAATTCTTGACCCTAATCATGGATTTCAGAATCATAAAATTGAAAAAAGAAGCTACACTAAATCAAAAAGTTTAATTAATTCTTAACTGAATTCAAGTAATAAAACACATTTTATGTATACATTTGTTATGTGTGTATTTGTGTGTGGGTGGGTGTGTGTGTGTGCGTGTTTAGTTCCATTTTTTGTAGTCACGGAAAAGGAAGGGGAGGGGGCACCATAATATATTCAGTACTTATGGTCCTAAAAGGAATTTATCCGGCAGTACATATTTTCGACGACTTTTATTTTTAACTGGTGTACACAATTTTGCATTTCACTTTCATGTTTAATGAGCAAGACATATATTTTAAAATACGTTTTTATTTAACTACCACACAACGTTGTATCTTTAGAATTTACTTTCATATTTAACAGGCAGAAACTATTTCGCTTGTTCAAATTTAACAATCAGAAAACTTTGCACATCTATATTTACTTTCATATTTATAATAATAAAAATAATAATAATAGCCTCCTTCAGTAATAACTCACTTTGAGAATGTGCCGTCTGCTGTTATTTCCCCCTCTTGTTCTTTCGGCTTGCTCGTTTCTCTTTTGCGTATTTTGAGAGCTTCTTTTGTTGCAAAATCTGAGGCCACTGGGTGCGGTCGGCAGCTTCACACTCCAAGGTTGCTGAATTGATGTCTTCATGTCTCTCTAGTACACATCTTTGATCCTCAGCTGCGGCTCCCGGCTGGTCTGTTGCTTTCTGCCAGTTGTCCGTAGAAACCATCTTTGGAGATGCGACCATCTTCCAATAGGCGAACATGGCCAAGCCAAGACATTGTAGTCTGCGCTGTCTAAGCAGTGTATATGTGCTTTGAAGTCCAGCACGTGACACACGGTAGCGCAATGGTTAGTGCACTGGCTTCCTAGCTCGGTGGTCCATGGTTCGATCCCCAGTTGAGGCGGGATTTTTTTAGACTGCAAACGGCTCCGGGGTCGACCCAGCCTCATAAATTGGGTACCGGAGCAACTCTGAGAAGGTTAAGGCGGCCGGCGTGATGCTGACCACATCACCCCTAGTGTGCCGTCTGGTCAAGAAAATATGGGCCTAACACCATATTCCCAATATGCCTCAATGGGCGTGTAATGGGATCCTACACTTTTACGTGACAGCATCTCGACATTTGTCACTTTTGAGATATTTATAACCTGTAACTGCTACTTCCTGTGTTGATCAGACTCATTAGAGTGTAGCTGGAGTGTCCCCTCCAGTGTTCGAGCTTGGTGACAATTATAGCGGGGATCAAGCTGTTAACTCTCATATTTACAACCAGAAAACGTTGCACATTCTTAGTTACTTTCGTATTTGAAAACCAGAAAACAGTGCAAAAGTTCACATTTGTTTTCATATTTAAGAATCAGAAAAATCGCACATTTTCAGTCACTTTCAGATTTAACAACCAGAAAACATTGCACATTTTCATTTACGTTCATATTTAACAACTATGAAACATTGCACATTCTCAGTTACTTTCATATTTATCAACTTGAAAACATTACACATTCTCAGTTACTTTTATATTTAACAACCAGAAAACATAGCACATTCACAGTTACTTTCATATTTAACAGCCAGAAAACATTGCAAATGTTCACATTTGCTTTCATATTTAAGAACCAGAAAACGTTGCACATTTTCATTCACTTTCATATTTAGCAGCCAGAAAACATTGCACATTTTCATTTACTTTCATATTTAACAACTAGGAAACATTGTACATTTTCATTTACTTTCATATTTTCAACCAGAAAACATTGCAAAAGTTCACATTTATGAACCAGAAAACATTGCACATTTTCAGTCTCTTTCATATTTAACAACCAGAAAATATTGCACATTTTTATTTACTTTCATATTTAACAACTATGAAACATTACACATTCTCAGTTACTGTCATATTTAACAACTAGAAAACGTTGCATATTTTCAGTTACTTTCATATTTAACAACCAGAAAACGTTTCACATCTTCAGTTACTTTCATATTTAACAACCATAAAACATTGAACATTTTCAGTTACTTTCATATTTAACAACCAGAAAACATTGCAAAATTTCACATTTACTTTCAGAATGCCCCTGTTCCGTTTATTCTACACATTTTTCCCGAGATTTTGAAAGCTCAGAGCCGGAAGCAGATTTTTCCCGAGATTCTCTCTTGGATGACTGAGTGAACTGTGTCAAATTATTTAGTCGGTCAAGAGACGAAACCTGGACACAAAAACTGATTGCGGTACGCTACAGTTAACATCTTCAAAAACTTGATGAGGGAGACGCAAGATGGAGGAACGAAAGTATTAAATTCCCAGTTCATGAAGTCGATGAAGTATTAGAGTGATATTCGTGGTGGGGGTAGCAGGGGTGGTTGTAGTTAAGGCAGTGCTGGTATTTACTGTAATAAAAGTATTAAATCAATTAATACAGTTTAGCTTCGCCCCCCCCCTCCCCCCCCCCTTCCCCCAAGGAGGATAGGCCTTCACCAAATACAAACCAAGTCCCCCTGTTGCTTGAAATAAACTCAAGGTCATTTCATGTATTGTTCATCATTTTCATTTCTGACTCATGTTCTCTTCTCCATGTGTTCTTCATTCACAACCCTCCACTCCCAAAGGAGCATGGGCCTTCAACAAACATGCCAAGTCCTCCTGTCACGTGCCATCATCTCATGTTCTTTCCACATTCTCCTCATCACTTTCACCTCTGTTTCCAGCTCTCTTCTCCATGTGCTTCTTGGTCTACCTCTGCCTCTCTTGCCCTGTGGGTTCCAGAACAAGGACTGCCTTGTAATGCTATCAACAGGTTTCTTTAGTGTGTGTCCTATCCATCGCCATCGTCTTCTTCTCATCTCTTGTTTCGTGTGTTCTTTGATCTACCTCTTTTTCTCCTAGCCTGTGGTTTCCAGAAACACGACTGCCTCGTAATGCTATAAACAGGTTTCCTCGATAGTAAGAGTATTAGTGTGAGAGACAAAGGAGGGTATTAGCACTAACAGTATCGGAATGAGAGAATGAAAAAAAAAAGAATATAAAGAGGTATAACGCTGTTTTAACTAGTCTTCTTATCATCTTCGTCTTCGTTCACTCTCACATAGCCAAATCTATCTCTCTCATAAACTTGGCCGTCTGTCTCAGGCTTCTTTGGTCACCACACAAATTATCCCTCAACTGTGTTGGAGACCAATGCCACACTGCACCTTCCATGGCGCTGAGAGTCTTGAAGGGCATGTTCTACTGATTGTGTCCACCCCCCAACCACCACGTGGACACATATCTGTCTGTCTGATTTTCTGTTTGTTGAACAGATGTTATTTGAATTAACACATCACCAGACCTACGGTTCTTTTATATTTAGACATGCGCCCTAATATAACCGATTACGTTGAACGGGACACGTCTCGTCAAAACGAGGCAAAATTATATTTTTTTTTTTTAAATTAAAAATTGGAATCTGCAGTGGCCCGTTCTCAGTCTGTAAATGATGCCTTGATCTCTTTTTGGTAAGGAGAAATATGGTTCTGATGTGTTGGACTCTGTGTGTTCCATATGCCATTGTCCTTTGAATTTCTTGTTAATTATCGATATTACCTCTTCATGTATTGCCCTGTCTTCACTTTGAATCGTGCATCACCTTTCTTTGGCAAGTCTATCTGAATTTCCATCTCAACAAATCTTACATCATCATCTACTATTAACACACAGACAATGTTAGAACAACACATGTTGAAGATCACATCAAATGACAAATAAGTGTTATTATTAAAAAAAAACAAATTGTTACCATAATAACCTATTAGTCCTAGCAAAGATGTTAAGTACACGACTGGAAAGAGAATGGTGGCGAAGATGTAACAGGAATCGTAAACAAATCGATCCATGCAGTGGCAAGCATAGCAAAATTACGACAACACATCAGACTAGTCTTGACACGACTGAATGGTGTTCACATTATTATTGTGAAGCGGAAAAGGTTGTAGTAGAATAAGAATAATATGAAGGAGAAAGTACAAGGCAGTGGCAAGGGAGAAGTAGAAGGAATCGAAGAAGACGAAGTGAAGAGAATGGGCAAGGGAGAAGTAGAAGCAGAAACAAAAATGATTTGAAAAGGATTAAGCTAAAGGAGTTGATAAGGAAGAAGTGGAAGCAATTTTCCCAAGGAAGAAGTGGAAGCAATTTTCCCAAGGAAGAAGTGGCGGCTGCTATATACCGTAGTTGTGTAGGCGTTGCGAGAGTGACCTCGGCTAACAAGTACTATTTTTTGGAGTGCTGAATTGGCTGTGCGTTCTTTCCTGATATTACTTTCACAACAAGGCGATGGCTCCTTTTGAATGATTGATGGTTCGATTCCCGGTAAGCCTATCATTACACTCGTATTTCTTTCATGTTGTTTGGTGTCCTTCTTGCTGTCCAACCAGTGCATGCTAATTAACTATATTTATTTATTTCACTCGGACCAGGTTTCATTCATTATTTACTTAAGTGTTCACTCATCCGTGACTTTAACCTTTCAATCTATTCTGTATAGTTCATCTTCTTCTAAACATTACTTGACACGCGTATTTATTTGGTTTATACTTTATTTGGTTTATACGAAGTCAAATGACTGGTTCGATGCTTCATCAGATGTGATAAAACCTGTCATTGAAGCTAAGCGCAGTGCTGCGAATGAATACAAACGTTCACCGAGTGCTAGAACCTTACAGATCCTGAAGGCTACGTGAAGCAAAGTTCAACAAACTGCTCGATGCTGTGCAAATGACTATTGGCTCTAGCCCAGTGAGAGCATCCAGACCGCAGCGCAAACAGGCAACATTAGACAAATGTATGACGGTATAAAGAAAGCCCTTGGCCCCAAAAAAGCAAGAAGGCACCGCAAAAAAACATCAGCAGAGAGAAGCTAACCGTTAAGGGTAAGCAGATGGAGAGGTAGTCGAGCACTACTCTGAGCTTAACGCTAGAGAAAATAACGTTACGCCTGCAGCCCTTGATGCTATCAAATGCCTGCCAACTATGGAGGAGCTGGATGCCGAACCAACATTAGAGGAACTCAGCAAGGCCATTGATAGCTTGGCCTCTGGCAAAGCACCAGACAGTGATGGAATTCCTCCTGATTTAATCAAATGCTGTAAGAGCACACTGTTACATCCCCTGCATTGGGTGCTGTGCCAGTGCTGGGAAGAGACAACTATTCCTCAAGACATGCGAGATGCCAGGATTGTAACACTATATAAAAATAAAGGAGACAGAAGTGATTGCAATAACTACAGAGGCATCTCTCTCCTTAGTATTGTTGGTACGGTTTTTGTCAGAGTCATCTTAATGCGACTACACAAGTTAGCTGAGCGCATATATCCAGAGTCCCAGTGTGGATTCCGAGCTGGTAGATAACAACAGACATGATCTTCTCTGTCCACCAGCTTCAGGAAAAATCAAGAAAGCAGAAAAGGCCCTTATATATCGCCTTTATAAACCTCACAAAAGCATTTGACCTGGTTAGTGGGGAAGGACTCTTCAAAATCCTCCTGAAAATAGGCTGCCCTGCTAAATTGCTGGAAATGATAAAGTCATTCCATGACGACAAGAAGGGAACAGTCCAATATGCTGGAAGCACGTCACAACCCTTTGACATACGAAGTGGCGTTAAACAAGGCTGTGTTCTGGCTCCGACCTTCTTCGGGATCTTCTTTGCCTTACTCCTGAAACATGATGCAGCTGAAGGAATATTCCTTCACACTAGGTCAGATGGCCGTCTGTTTAATCTTTCAAGGCTGAAGGCAAAAACAAAAATCAGAAGGGTCACCATAAGGGACATGTTGTTCGCTGATGACGCTGCAGTCGTCACTCAATGCCAACAGGAGCTTCAGAGCTTGATGAATCGCTTCACCCAAGCATGGAAGGACTTTGGCCTCACAACAAGTCTAAAGAAAACGAATATGCTGAGTCAGGATGCAGGTGTTGCACCAGTTATCACTATCGATAACTATGAATTAGCAGTGGTGCAGCACTTCACATACCTGGGGTCTACCATCAATGACAAACTCTCATTGGACACATAAATTGACAACCGCATTGGCAAAGCTGCAGCTATCTTTGTCCGCCTCACATCTCGTGTTTAGGTAAGGTAAAGGATCCCGTTACATGCCCATTGAGGCATATTGGGAATATGGTGTTAGGCCCTTATTTTCTTGACCGTCGGCATACTAGGTGTGATGTGGTCAGCATCACGCCGGCCGCATTAACCTTCCTAGAGTTGCTCTGGTACCCATTTGGAGCTGGGTCGACCCAGGAGCCGTTTGTGGCCTAAAAAAATCCCACCTCATCTGGGGATCGAACCATAGACCACTGTGCTAGAAAGCCAGTGCACTAACCTATATGCTACCGCGCTCCCATCGCATGTTTAGGGAAACTCCAAACTCACAACGAAGGCTGCGGTATATAACGCCTGCGTCACCAGCACACTCCTATATGGCAGCGAGACTTGGACGACCTATGCTAAGCAAGAAAGAAGGCTCAATACCTTCCATTTACGGTGTCTACGCCACATCCTCGGCATCTCGTGGAAAGATAAAGTGACAAATGTCGAGGTGTTGTGACGTGCTGGCCTTCAAAGCATGTATACACTGCTTAGACAGTGCAAAATACGCTGGCTTGGCCATGTCCGCCGCATGGAGGATGGTCGCATCCCTAAAGATATCTTCTACGGGCAACTAGCAGATGGCATAAGAATAGTTGGGCGTCCGCAGTTGAGGTTCAAAGATGTGTGCAAGAGAGACATGAGGGCACTGGACATAAATCCAGCAACGTGGGAGGATGAAGCTGCCGATCGCACCAAGTGGCGATGTTATTTACGGCGTCACCTCACACAACAAGCCGAAGAGAGGAGAAAACGTCGAAAGGAGCATCAGGAAAATAAGCAACTGAGGGCTGTCACCACATGGGTGCATTCCCATAGTCAGCTATGACTGAAGGGGCTATTATTATTATTACTTGCTGATAGGAAAGTTTTATTACTGATTGAGTCTTTAAATATCTGGGTCGTTCACTGATCCTATATACCGTAGTTGTATAAGTGTCGTGCAATGAAGCAATTTTTTATTGCGGGGGGTTAAATTGGCTGTGCGTCCTTTCTAGATTTTACTTTCACAGCAAGGTGATGGTGCTTCGTTCGAATACCGGTAAACCTAAATCCTTAGATTTCTTGTCTGTTGTCTGGTATCTTCCTGTCTGTCCAGAAGTTGCCTATATTTTTTTTATTTACTAATCACAGGGCTCAGGTTTTCTTCATTAATTATTTATGGAAGAAATTGAAGGAATTGATAAGGAATAACAAATATTTAAAAAATATTTTAAACACAGGCTTTTAATGCACTAAATAGCCACAAATAATTTTTCAAGGAGTTTATAGCTCCGGATAGCAACAAATCACCGCGACGAACCGCGCCATACCCGTTTAAGAATGGTGCTGGATCGTACGCAAATAATTAAACGTTAATTAACCTAGCTTGCAGTCAAAAAATATAACATCAAATTGACAAAAAGCGTGAGATGCTTAAGCGCTTATCGTATATTTTATACATAAGTGTGTAATGAAGTATAAAGCAGAAGTTATTTTCATGTAGAATCAGCGCTATAGGCTTTTTGTCAATCTGATGTTACATTTTTTACTGCAAGCTATAAACTCCTTGAAAATTTATTTGTGGCTTTTTAGCGCAATAAAAGCCTATGTTTAAAAAATATATTTTTCTTCTTTTTAGTGTTATTTTTGTGTGTGTGTGTCTTTAAATTTAAGTCAAATGTAATCGATCTCCTAGTGACATTATCAGTTTGCGATAAACGAGTCCAGAGCACAGGAGGCGGATGTCATTATTCAGTATATTACACGGAAAGTTAATATTAAAAAAAAACATTTAAAAAAAATTTTGATAAGAGTTAATAAATTACATTTTTGTAAATGTAGTTGTCAGTTGTGTGTATGTCTGTGCTCGCGCGTGCGATATCGTGTGTGTAGAAAGGAAAAAGGGGGGGGGGGGGGGGTTTAAATATTGATTGAAAAATCGATTGCAAGATTTGAAGGTGACAAGAGAGTGACATACGTTGCAAGTTAAAGAAAAGTCTGTAATAAAAGGAATGCATTTATATGGACGAATTATTAGGAAGACGTGGAAGATAAGGAAGAAAATGGAAGAATTGATCAGGAAGACATGGGAGAAATTGACAAGGAAGAAGTGGGAGAATTTAAAATAGAAGACGTGGAAGGAACTGAATGGTTGAAGTGAAAGGAAGTGACAAGGAAGAAGAGAAAGGAATAATGAGGAAGAATTGGAAGGAATTGACGAAGAAAACGAAGCGAAAAGAATTGGATAAGGAGAAGTAGATCAATGACAACGAAAAAGTTGAAGAAATTTAAGAAGAAGAAATGAAAAGAATTGAAGAGGGAGAAGTACAAGTTATTGTCAGAGAGAAGTACAAGTTATTGACAGGGAGAAGTACAAGTTATTGTCAGGGAGAAGTACAAGTTATTGACAGGGAAAAGTACAAGGTATTGACAGGGAGAAGTACAAGTTATTGTCAGGGAGAAGTACAAGTTATTGTCAGGGAGAAGTACAAGGTATTGACAGGGAAAAGTACAAGTTATTGACAGGGAGAAGTACAAGTTATTGTCAGGGAGAAGTACAAGTTATTGTCAGGGAGAAGTACAAGTTATTGACAGGGAGAAGTACAAGTTATTGTCAGGGAGAAGTACAAGGTATTGACAGGGAAAAGTACAAGGTATTGTCAGGGAGAAGTACAAGGTATTGACAGGGAGAAGTACAAGGTATTGACAGGGAAAAGTACAAGGTATTGACAGGGAGAAGTACAAGGTATTGACAGGGAGAAGTACAAGGTATTGACAGGGAAAAGTACAAGGTATTGTCAGGGAGAAGTACAAGGTATTGACAGGGAGAAGTACAAGGTATTGACAGGGAAAAGTACAAGGTATTGACAGGGAGAAGTACAAGGTATTGTCAGGGAAAAGTACAAGGTATTGACAGGGAAAAGTACAAGGTATTGTCAGGGAAAAGTACAAGGTATTGTCAGGGAAAAGTACAAGGTATTGACAGGGAAAAGTATTGACAGGGAGAAGTACAAGGTATTGACAGGGAGAAGAAGAAGAAATTGATCAGAGTAAATAAATTGTAGGAAGAAGAAGGAATTGGCAATAAAGAAGAAGGTCTAAAGAGATTTGACGAAGAAGTAGAAGAAAAAACTGACGAGGGAAAAGCACAAAGAAGTGACGAAGAAAACGAAGGAAAACAATAAGTAGAACAACAGAAAAATTTTTAAAGAAGTCAAAGAAGACATATGTAGACAAAGATGATATACAAAAACAAAGCAGCATGTAAAAAAAAAAAGAGGAAAAGAAAAACAATGAAGTAAACAAAAATAACAAGAAGAAAAGAAGAAAGGGCGTTGCAGTCCTCCTCCTCAACTTATCTGTTTTACCTCCTACGATGCACTTTGTATTGTCTTGATAGAAACATATGGTCATACTTGGTTCTACATCTCCCAGCCTACTCTTCCCAACGCCAATATACAGGCTAATTCCCGTCTATTCTGGCCTCATCCGATTACATGAGCGCCAGGCGTTCTATCCAAGCTGCATTGATTGCGCCTTGCTTCACGTCCACATCTTAGGCGGGCGGATCCTGTTTTTTCCACGTTGGCAGTTTATTTTATAGCGATCCTGTTTGTCATTCCGTCTTCTTCCACCCACACCGCCTGCGATGGTTGGTTGGCTACCCACCACAACTCAACGTTATTTGTGTTTAAAGGTAAGAGACACGATGTTGTGTTTTGTCATTGTTTACAAGTTGACAATGGCGCAACATTGCGTGTGTGAAATCTCTTATATTAGCTAAAACAACACACAACAATTACGGAAATCTAATAGTAAAATAACAGGGGAAGATGAAATACAATTGATGAAGATGGTTATTTTAACGATGGTTTTCCATTGAGTAATCGAAGCATCTCCCACTGGGATTTCTACTCACAACAGGGAGTTCTATATACAGCTAGTATAGTTTATTTTATTTCATTTTGTATTCATCTCGTAGATTAGCATGCACTTTCTGGTCTCTATTTGTGTATTCGTCTATCCCTGGCGAAGACGGTGCAGTACTAATGTTAGATATTTCTTTGTTCCTTGGCATACTTAGTTGTTTGTTGTTGTTGTTATAGATCCAGTGGCGTTTGGGATCTTGCCCTTCGGATCGATGCCAAGTTGTGGTTACTGCGTCATGTAGTGGTATTTGTATGTGTCTGTAAGGTGTTGTTTCGCTCCATGTTGTTTCGTGTTCCACTTATCTGGCCTCAGAGAAAGGAGCATGTTCCTAGCATCATCGAGTGCTGGACACTCAAAGAGGAGGTGGTCAACAGTTTCGTAGGGGTAAGTACACAGAATGCCCTTTGGAGTGTGTTGTGGTTGGATTCTGTTCAAATGATTGTTAAGTGGTGTATGTTGTGTTCGGAGCCGAAAAATGGTGCTCTGATCACTCTTTGTAAGATGGCTGATATGGTCATTAGAATCAGGATCGGTCATTTGTCTGTAAACCTCTCTCTCTCATTGCTCATCAGTTCAGCCATGCGTCTTTGTTTGTTGTCCGTTTGAGGTAATTGGCCGTTTGAAAAGTTCTTGCTGTGTATGGTTCTTCTTGTCCTATTGCCTTCTTTGCTAACTTGTCTTTGTCATTACCAGGTGTATCTGAGTGAAGATGATGAACACAATGTAGTCCTGACGTAACATCTTGATTTCTTCTGTGTCCTAGTTAGGCTTACCCTAGCTATATTTGTTGAGCCACTGGTTAAAATAATTTATAGGTCTTATACGCATACCTTGACGTAAGATAATGTGTCTGTCTTAAGACACGAACATTATTTTTTTTTATCTTACGTTTGATTTGTGAGTACGTGGACGTTATTTTGAAGTCAACCAATCAACACTTTTCAGCTCCCAATGTAACACAGATCCTTAACAATATATATATATATATATATATATATATATATATATATATATATATATATATATATATATATATATATATATATATATATATATATATATATACATGCATACCTCGCTTTAATACGCTTCGCTTTATTGCGCTTCACTTTATTGCGCTTCGCAGATATTACGCTTTTTTTCAAATTATTCATGTTTATTTATTAGAACGTGCCTTCTTCTTCCGATAGATTTGGCAAAACGATTACCATTCGCTGAAGGCTCAAATGATAAAGATTAGCATTTATTTTTAGCAATAAAGTATTTTTAATTTTACAGGACATTGTTTTTTAGACCTAGCGCTATTGCGTAAACAGGATTTTAGGCTTTTATATGCACTGGGAAGCCAACAAAATTGGTGTGACCCGCTTTATTGCGATATTCGCTTTATTGCGATGGTCTAGAACCGAACCCGCAATAACCGAGGTATGCCTGTATATATATATATATATATATATATATATATATATATATATCTATATATATATATATATATATATATATATATATATATATATATATATATATATATATATATATATATATATATATATATATATATATATTTACGCAATTCCCCCGGTCTTACTCTGTTCGAATAGCGTTGTTTCGGTGTAATCAATCAATCAATACGCTTTAGCTTCCCACAGAGCATAGGCCTTCAACAAACCCATACCGAGTCCTCCTGTCACGTGCCATCGGCTCATGTTATTTCCATGCTTTCCTCATAATTTTCACTTTTGTATCTAGTTTTTTTCTCCATGTGTTTTTTGGTCTACCTCTGTCTCTCTTTCCCTGGGGATTCCAGAACAAGGACTACCTATAAATGCTACCAACAGGTTTCCTCAATGTGTGTCCTATTCATCGCCAGCGTCTTCTTCTGAACTCTTGTTCCACTGGCACTTGTCTGGTTCTTGTCATCAGTTCCACATTTTTGACTTTGTCTTACCCTTTCAATCCTTCTATTCTAAGCAAGCACTGGCTTATGAAAGTCTGTAGTTTTTTTGGTTGTTGTTTTTGTTGTTCTCCGTGTCTCAGAGCCATTAAGTAGGACTGTCTTGACATTTGAGTTGGATATTCTTATTTTTATGTTGGGCCCGATTTCTCTCCATCTCCATATGTTTCCCAATGCAATGAAAGCTCCTCTTGCTTTTTGTATTCTTATTTTGATATCACTGTCAGTCCCTCCAACTTTGTCTATATTACTGCCAAGATATGTGTATCATTCTACATCTTTTAGTGGTGTTTCTTCGACCTTGTTATCATTTCTTGCATGTATTCTCATAATCTTTGTCTTTCCCTGCGTATTTTCACACCCACTTGTTGTGACCTCTCATCGAGTATTTTTATTTTGTCTTGCATCTCATTATGGTTATGGGACAGAAGAGCCAAGTCAACTGCAAAGTCTAGATCATCAAGCTGTTTAGTCAGATTCCACTAGATTCCATTCCTGTTGTGTGATGTCGACATTTTCATAACCCAATCTATTGCTAGTAAGAAAAGAACTGGAGACAAGAGGCATCCCTGTCGCACTCCCGATCTAATCCCAAAAGGTTCTGTAAATTGTTTCTAATAATGCTGTTTCTATTTTACGCCATATTCCCGTTATACGCATACAAAGTTTGACCTCACTGTGCGCAAAATCCCATGGGAGAGAAGGGTATAACTTTCAGATTCATTCAGGGTAGTGGAATGGCCAAGAAGCATTGTCGTTGCTAGCATAATGAAGCATAACCACTAGATGGAATGCAGTTCTATGGTAATCGCTGACAGAGAATAAGATCTTAATTGTTTCAATGAGCTTCGTGAAGAGAGAAAGGTGGCAGAGCAAAGCAAACTCAATATTGTTTTTTAAAGTCTCCTTCAATATCTTCTGCCTCCATTGACCAAGTAGCTGTGCCTTTTACATCTGGAGCCAGAAAAACATTTTCATTCCCTACCAGTCGTCTGAAGATGAAGACAATGGCACTATGACAACTGTAGCCACAATCGACCGATGCAAAAGCGAATAAAGTCCTGTAATATTTTTTAAACAATTTCTTTGTAAGTACAGTGCATACATAATATTTTGTTTGTGTTCAATATATTTGATAATTGTATGTAGTTAATAAAAGTGAACTATTAAGTTTTTCTTTTGTATCACTTTTTACTTAATTCCTATACAGTTTTCTAGACCTTGGGAACGAATTAATTTGTTTTCTTTTAAGTCTTAAGGGAAATCGATTTTCGTTTAGCGCTTTTTCAGTTAACGCTTTGTTGGGTTAACGCTCGATAACTCTGGAACGAAATAACAGCGCTAAGCGGGGGGGATTGTTATATATATATATATATATATATATATATATATA
Organism: Oreohelix idahoensis; assembly: GCA_024509875.1. Taxonomy (NCBI): domain Eukaryota; kingdom Metazoa; phylum Mollusca; class Gastropoda; order Stylommatophora; family Oreohelicidae; genus Oreohelix; species Oreohelix idahoensis. The sequence goes on from JAMPIV010009780.1 coordinate 430,723, forward strand.
TATATATATATATATATATATATATATATATATATATATATATATATATATATTATATATATAAATATATATATATATATATATATATATATATATATATATATATATATACATATCATCATTTTCCTTTGTGTTCTACTTTCGGAACATGGAGACACCAATACAGCTGGTGACATTGTAGAAAACATACTCCAAGAAGTCACATGCTCGTACAGCACTGGTTGTGTGACAATGTGGGAGCACCACAGGACTAATTATATATATATATATATATATATATATATATATATATATATATATATATATATATATATGTATATATAAGAAATAAAAAATAACAGTCAAAAAATGAAACATCAAATTGACAAAAACCGTGGGACGCTTAAGCGCTTATCATATATTTTATCCATAAGTGTGTAATGAAGTATAAAGCAACAGTTAATTTCATGTAGAATCAGCGTTCCATGCAATTTGATGTTACATTTTTTTTGCTGAAAGCTATAAACTTCTTAAAAAATTATATTATTTGTGGCTTTTTAGTGCATTAAATGCCTGTGTTTAAAACATGTTTTCTTTTTAGTGTTATCTTTTTGTTATTTTTCAGGCGGATTTCATTATTCAGTATATTGCACGGAAAGTTAATATTTTTGTATTTGTTTTGTTTTATTTTTCTAAAATTTTGATAAGAGTTGTAAAATAAATTTTTTAAAATGTAGTTGTCAGTTGTGTGTATGCCTGTGCACGCGCGTGCGATAGAGTGTGTGTGGAAGGGGGGGAGAGAAGTTTCAATATTTCTCTCAAGAGAGACAATCTTGTTGGAAAGAATACACCTAGATTATTTGCAGTTATCGTCCATTTCACTGAGGATACAATTAAAAAAAATAATATTAATTTTAATTTTATTCATTTTATTATTTTTACGACTGATTATTGTATTGTCGTGGGGAATACACAACTATGCCAAGATTCAGAGCTATTGTTAGTGCATTAAAATCCTGTGTTTAAAATATTCTTTTTAATATTTTTTATTTTCTTCATTTTAGTGTTATTTTTGTTGTTGTTTTTAAACTTAAGTCAAATGTAATCGATCCGCTAATGACATTATCAGTTTGCAATAAACGAGTCCAGAGCACAGGAGGCGGATTTCATTATTCAGTATATTACACGGAAAGTTAATTTTTTAATTTTTTAAAATTTTGATAAGAGTTGTAAATTACATTTTTAAAAATGTAGGTTGTCAGTTGTGTATATGTTTGTGCACGCACGTGCGAGAGTATGTGTGCGTGAAAAAGGGGGGGGGGGAGAGAAGTTTCAATATGTCTCTCAAGAGAGACAATCTTTTTGGAAAGAATAAACCTAGATTATTTGCAGTTATCGCCCATTTCACTGATGATACCAAAAAAAAAAAAAAGAATTAATATTAGTTTTAATTCATTGTATTATTTTTACGACTGATTATTGTATTGTCATGGGGAATACACAACTATGCCAAGTTTCAGAGCTATTGCTCATCTGGAAGTGATTGAAAAATCGATTGCAAGATTTGAAGGTGACAAGAGAGTGACATCCGTCCCAAGTTAAAGAAAAGCATATAATAATAAAAAGGGTTTCTTTTAGACGATCAATATTTTAGAGTTTGTAATTCCTTCAAAAAGTTTGGAAACACTAGGATTTTCTGCTCAATCCATGTTAGACTTTAATTACACGCAATTAAATAATTTTTATGCAGGCCTCCTGCAAAGGAATCCGCACCTGTCGAGCGGAAAGGGAACTGGCGCTGATGGCGCTGCTTATATAAATGAAAGCTTTTAAATATAATAAAGCATCTTTGAACACACACCCGTGTGTTACCGGATCCCGAAAGTGGAGCAAAGAATAGTAACACTGTTCCCTGCCATGCATGTCGTAGAAAGCGACTAAGGAGGGTTGGGCATGAGGCTGGTTACACTATCCTGTACAAAATTTAAACCACAATAAACTTCAACAAACATGGACAAGTCAATTAAGGAAAATAAAACACAGCCATCCAAGACAGGGGAAGGTCCTTTCACAGGGAGGCGTATGATGCAACACAGAGAAAGCCGAAAGGAGTCTGTGTTACTGACTAACCTTCTTTCTTCTAGGAGAACTTCTAGATTTGGCACCTGGAATGTTCGGACATTAAACGAACAAGGGAAAGTGGCACAAGTAGCAGCAGAAATGAGGGAATATGAAATCGAGGCTGTGGGACTGTGTGAAACAAAGTGGAAGGGGTGGACAAGAAGAAACTCATCACAGGTGAATTGGTGCTGTCTTCAGGACATGAAGACGAAAGTTCACACCACAGTGAAGGGGTAGCTCTTATGTTATCTAAAGAAGCACAGAAAGCACTCATTGAATGGGAAGCCGTTGGACCCAGAATAATAACAGCTACTTTTAAAACAGCTAAAAAGAAAATAAATGTAAATGTCATAAAATGTTATGCACCAACTAATGACAAAGAAGAGTCTGTGAAAGAAGCATTTTATACTAGACTACAGGAAATTATGGAAAAAGTAAAAAGAAGAGACATCACAATTTTGATGGGTGACATGAATTCAAAGATAGGTACAGTCAACACCGGCTTTGAAGAAATCATGGGAAAACATGGGCTAGGAATAATGAATGAAAATAGGGAACCATTCTCAAACTTCTGTGCTTCAAATCAACTGGCTATAGGAGGAAGCATGTTTCCACATAAGAGAATACACAAGGCAACATGGATATCACCAGACCATAGAACAGAAAATCAGATTGATCATATATGCATAAACTAGAAGTTTAGATCATCATTGCAGGATGTAAAGGTATATAGAGGAGCAGATGTAGCATCAGATCACCACCTTCTGTTAGCCAAAGTAAAAATGAAACTCAAGAGATATGCAACAATGCAAAATTATAGACAACAATTTAATGTAGGACATCTAAGAAATCAAGAAACAAGAGACACATTTGCGGTCACAATATCCAACAAATTCCAAGTGCTCCAACAGCTAAAAGATGTAGAGAATACAGAAAGCAAAACCAGAAGAAGCCAAGCTACAGAATTACACAGGAAACAAAGTAAAAAAGAAGTATCAAAAAAGTAGACAAGAGGAATATTATAAAGTAGGCCAGAAGGATGCTGCAGAAGGAAATAAGAAATAAAGAACAAAAAGGCAACAGGGAAATACTAGCATACAAGTTGCCTCATAAAAAAGACAAGAATGGAAAACTGCTCGTCAATATTAACAAAGCGTCAGAATATTTTGAGGACTTTCTCAATAGACCAGCTCCACAAAACCCCCCGGACATCCAGCCAGCAGAAGAAGAGCTACAAATTAACGGTGAAAGACCAACGAAGGAAGAAATAAAGAAAGCCATAAAGCTTCTAAGAGATGGAAAAGCGTCTGGACCTGATGGCATTCCAGCAGAGGCCATCAAAGCAGATATCGACACGGCTACGGAGATGTTATATAAATTACTTGGTAAAGTCTGGGAAAAGGAAGAGATACCAGCAGAATGGAAGGAAGGATATCTGGTTAAGTTGCCTAAGACAGGATATTTACAAGAGTGCACAAATTATAGAGGAATAATGTTACTATCAGTGCCAGGAAAAATATTAAACAGGATTATCCTTGAGAGATTAAAATAGTCCATAGACAAGAAACTGAGAGATGAACAAGCAGGTTTTCGACAAAACAGATCCTGTACAGACCAGATAGCCACTTTGAGAATAATAGTTGAACAAAGTCTGGAATGGAATTCACCACTATACATAGGATTTGTGGACTACGAAAAGGCATTTGACAGTGTAGACAGAGAATCACTTTGGAAATTGATGAGGTGTCGTGAGAAATTCTAATCCACATATATAAATTATCAGGTAAATATAAAGCCTAACACATAAATTCAATAAAAGGAAAGAAGAATGGTAAAGAACCGTGCTGTCACAATGACTGTACTCGAAACCCCCCTTGTTTTCTACTTCGTCTGCAAATTGTAACGTTTCACGTTGATAGTAAAGGCCTAATGCTTCAATACACGCGTTTCCACAACACAATAAAACGTGTACTGCCTTTCTAAGAAAAACCTTGAGATACGCAAGCTGACCTATATTTAAAATTCCATTCATGTCATTTTATACATTACGTTACCATAAACGAAAGACAGATGGAATTAGGATAGAGAGAAGGGAGGGCTGAAAGCCGGAACGCATGCAACACTAACACGCGTCTCGCGATACAATTACTACCATCACGCGTGTAAGGCCACAAGCACTAGCTTTTTTCAAATCGACAGTGATAAAAAACACTACCCATACGAGAGTTAGGTTTAAAAAACTTACAAAACTCTTATTAGGAAACATGACATTCTACTGTTTTATGTCTAAAATCCTGACATTAGTCTGACAGTACAGCAGGACAGGTGGCGGTTCTAAACATAAAAAATAAAAAAACAACTACACGACTATCCTAGAAAATACATATTTTGAACGCAGCCACTTAGCTCCCTTAAATTTGTATATTTGGGTTCCTTACGACTTGCTGACAAAGAATATGTTAAACGTTACGCAAATAGTCTAGGAATTAACAAATTATAGCCAAAAGAAATAGTGTCAGACAACACAAAAATCAAAATCGCTCAGTGGCAGATTTTGACACCACCATGGTACGGGAAATAGGTCCCCATGTTAAATCCTATTTGATTGGAGCGCAATAAATGTAAGGCTAAACACGATTAGTCGGGCTACAAATACTATCTTTTGTTGTTAGGGGAGATGGAAGGAAGGGTACTTTTTTTCAAACGCTTGTGTAAACATGGCTCGATTGGTTAGACCCGCCAATATAGTCAATTAGAAGCGTTAGTTCAGCACCACATTTTCAAATAAACTTATTAAAGAACCAGTGCGTTGAGCGCCAGTGCATATTTTTCTAAATAAAAGCCTGGGACATCGGCAGATCGAAATTGTGCTATATTCATTGCCAGTCAACGTAACTGTGTATTATTCCATGAATTGTGGGACCGTGGCCCTAAAGTTATTGAGCAGCACCTGGTCTGAGCTTTGCTAAATATAGAGGCTGACAGCATACTCCTGGGTCCAGATATCGACCAGTGAGGTGTCTCAAGAACACAGGGAAGCTATCGAGCAGAGGAGTCTTTTCCTGCCGCCATCACGACAGATAAGCTTCCGGGGCCAGTGGAGCTCAACATTATGTGTCCCCTCAAAAATTGACATTTTAGTAAAAAAGAGGGACAATACCTTGTTTAAATTGACAGGAACTGTGAACTTTTCCCCCATACTATTTCCCAGATAAACAAACACTTGAAGTCATGATGACAAATAACAACATAGCTTGAAAAACAAAACCAGTATTACCTCATAGTACTACTACACAACTGACACACATAGGATAATATTAATAAAATATGTCCCTACAAGGTTCATATTTATAAATTATGTATATATAAATTGTGATTACAATTGATTGTGATTCCTGGTTCACTTTGTAGTTGAATCAGGATATATATAGTAGTGAAAGTAATTAATACATAAATATTTGAAACTTTACCAGTGACTCATTTAAGATAGTCTTATAGAGTGTTAAATGTGTGTGAGTGTCACAGTGTTGTCAAGTGTGGTGGAATAAATTAAATTGTTTATCTGTCTGTTGTTGTTGTGACTTACACTTCATCATTTACATAACCCTAGACATTTAACGTAGTCATCACAATATTCCAGAATAATTCTGACTGAGGTATAAATGTGGTAGCAAGTAAGGTTATCTGTAAAACACCTATTAGATACAGATACCTTCACAGCTGATCTCAGTCAGTACACTAAGTCCCCTATAAATATTTATAACATCCCATTTTACCACATGAGGCAATATGGAGTTCCCCTGAAGATCATTAATTTAATAAAGAAAACATATGAAGACATGACATGCAGAGTTCTTCATGAAGGACAGCTTACAGAACCGTTTGGGATAAGAACAGGAGTGCGACAGGGATGCCTTGTGTCTCCATTTCTTTTCTTACTAGCAATAGACTGGGTTATGAGAACATCGATAACACACAACAGAAGAAATGAAATCCAGTGGACTCTGACTAAGCAGTTGGATGATTAGGATTTTGCTGATGACTTGGCTCTTCTGTCCCATAACCGTAATCAGATGTAGGACAAATTGAAAACACTCGATGAGAGGTCACAGCAATTGGGTCTGAAAATACACAGGGAAAAGACAAAAATAATGAGAATAAATGCAGGAAATGATAACAGGGTTGAACTTGAAGAAACACCAATACAAGATGTAGAATCGTACACATATCTTGGCAGCAATATAGACAAAGTTGGAGGTACAGACAGTGATATCAAAATAAGAATACAAAAAGCAAGAGGAGCTTTCATTGCATTGGGAAATATATGGAGATCAAGAGAAATCGGATCCAACACAAAAATAAGAATTTTCAACTGAAATGTGAAGTCAGTCGTATTGTATGGCTCTGAGACATGGAGCACAACAAAGACAACAACCAAAAAGCTACAGACTTTCATAAATGGGTGCTTCCGTAGAATAGAGGGATAAAAATGGTATGACAAGGTTACCAACGTAGAACTGATGACAAGAACTAGGCAAGTGCCAGTGGAACAAGAGAAGAGAAGAAGACGATGGCGATGGATAGGACACCCACTGAGGAAACCTGTTGATAGCATTACAAGGCAGTCCTTGTTCTGGAACCCCCAGGGCAAGAGAGGCAGAGGTAGACCAAGAAGCACATGGAGAAGAGAGCTGGAAACAGAGGTGAAGATGATAAGGAGAACTGAGAAAGAACTTGAGATGATGGCACGTGACAGGAGGACTTGGCATGTATTTATTGAAGTCCTATGCTCCTTTGGGAGTGGAGGATTATGAATGAATCGTTGAACACTGGACACTCTTCGATGAGTTTCGTCATACTTGCGACGACATTTGTGTAAGCAAAAGGTAGCAAATATTGCACGGGCATTACAAATAGGAGACCGTGTAGTTGTTACAGATACTACTTCCTCAAGAGTTCTTTGATGCAGGTTTTCTGAAAGAAGTGCTAGCTGCATTGGTGGTGACATGCTCCAGAAGGAGCGAAAAGATAAAAGAAAAAGTTCCGGGGGTCTCTGGTGAGACATGCAACAAATAAGACCACTGTTCCATCAAGCATGTCGTAGGAAAAAGGAGGTAAAGGATCCCGTTACATGACGATTGAGCGTATTGGGAATATGGTGTTAGGCCTATATTTTCTGGACCATCGGCACACTAGGGGTGATGTGGTCAGCATCACGCCGGCCGCCTTAACCTTCCCAGAGTTGCTCTGGTACCCAATTTTTGAGGCTGGCTCGACCCCAGAGCCGTTTGCGATCTAAACAAAAATCCCACCTCAACTGGGGATTGAACCATGGACCACCGAGCTAGGAAGCCAGTGCACTAACCATTGCGCCACCGTGGCTCCCAAGCATGCAGTACAAGGCGACTAACATGACCAACAATATATGAAGTAGGTAAGCGGAGACAGAAATGAAAGGGATTAGTAAAACATGGAAGACAGTGAGCTGATGGTATGGACAGGAGGACTTGACATACGTTTGTTCAAGATCTATGCTCCTCGATAGGGTAATGATGATTACGTTGTGTTTGGGCTGGCAATCTCATCACGTACAAAAACAGCTGCAGGTTTCTGCACAGGGGGACCACCTGCAATTTAGACTTCATGCTCCATAGGGTTCGAAAATGAAAAAGAAATAATGAAGATTACAAATGTGGCATTAGATGTTATGTTATAAAAAAAAACGCTTCCACTTTAGCGTAGGACTCTAAGATTGTTCTGTAAATTGGTCGTATCCAAGGACCAAGAACTACGATTACTAAGATAAACTCATTTCAAAATCAGGCTTTAATAATTTCTGCACCTGAAGCACTACATTATACATCACTTTCATCTTAAGTCTTTGTCATTATAGCCATAATTTCACAAGATTGTTGTTCTTAAAATTGCAGAGCGTTGAAAAGTCAAGGACTTCTGTTTGACTATCATATTCTAATTATAGCTTTGCCCGCTGTTTCCTTTCTGATTGCATCTTAGAAAACTTCCATGCGACTCTCTTAAAGGCCATCGGGTACCAGTAAACAAGGACAAAACAGCGATACAAGCACTACAAGCGAAAAATAAACACAACGATGGAATTACTGTAAATTTGTTGGACGCACTTTTTATCATTTGGTTATTATTACCAGGCAGTCATTTCATTCATTAGCATAGTTAATACACTGTTACTCGTTCCTTCTTCAGCTTTCTGTGAACTCATTGGAATGAATATTCCAGAATGTATTCAGTGTGGTAATGTGTCTATTGCCTGTCATTAAGTATGATAGCTTCTGTGTAGATCGAACTTTTCTAGAGAAATGCGGCTTTATCTGGATGGTTGTAAACGTGTGACAACGAAGATGGTAAAATGCATTTGCACGGAATAACCTGTTTAAGGTTAGAAGTAGTACTAAGGTGATACTGCTTTAGAGGAGTGAAGTGTTGGAGATTTCAAAATGCTAAACAGGCATTACGAGAAGGTGGACCAGCAGGACAGTTTGGCCTGCCCTTACCTGACAAGGGTTTCTAACGTCAGAAAAGGATGGACGATTAAAGCACATTTAACTCATATTCCCAAACAATGTGGAGGCCTGGTAATGTGAAATGGCTTGGGTGTCGCCTGAGTTCTGAGAGGGTCTGATACCAGGTCTCAGTCTTTTAAGGTAGAGGCTGAGCTGTTTCTTTCCGCTTTAGTTCACTATATTATCACTGTATTACACAGCAAAAATATAAATGCATGAAAAAATGACGCAAGAAATCAAGCAGAAATAGAAAAAGAACAGAACCCTTTCAACGAAGTAATTTCCGTGTATATGATGAAAAACTGACGACGATAGACGCTAAACATATATTCCCTGGGTGGAAAATGGAAACGTCAATAATTTTCTATATTCCTCATGGCACTCAAACTAGATTTCATATTTTGTTACAGCGATTGCACAACGCGTGAGATTAGTTACAGAAAGAAAGGCGGTTTGAAGTTAATGATTTTATTTTTTTAATGAATATATTTGTCATTTCTATATACTTTATGCAGGAAGTAGTTCCTACAATGTCTCCGTCTCTCCATGTAACATTAAGGGTCATTCTTAAGCACTTTATCACGCGCGATGTCATTTTCTTACAGTGCTCTGATGATTGACCATGCTTTATACTGATAGCAAAAAGTTGGTCAGAGTATACTATTTATCATTACCGTTTATTCATGAGAACCGAATCATATCGGTTGTTACTACGCGTTGACTACAGTACAAGCTGTGGTTTTAGAACACGGGGAAGACCAAGCGGTAGATGGACAACCAATTATACTGAAATTCTACAACAACACGGCCGCATAGCAGCCAATACGACACACTTGGCTAAAAAACGAAAATTGTATCTTCCCAACAACGCGGACAGCAAGAGTGGATAGACAATGTACACTAATTGACTTGACTTGACTTGACTTGACTTGATCCCACTGTCACTGGACGTGAGCTCTTTGTGCCCTATGTCAGATAATTAAGTAAATACATAAAGTTATTATGGGTCCTATTGCATGACTCGGAAAAAGGAAGAACAATACAAACTTACTTACTTACTTAGTCGTTCCCCTTCTACCGTGAGGTGTAGAGGTTTGGAAGAGAGAGCGCCAGACTATCCTATCGGCTGTCTTCCTCCTGGCCTGGTTCCATTCTAGTCCTCGGTCCTTCAAAGATTGTCTAATGTTGTCCTCCCAGCGGACTCTGGGTCGTCCTGGGGGTCTGGATCCCCGGCTCTGTGTTTCCCATTCTTGTCGTGGTAGCCGATCTTCTCTCATTCTGCAGACATGGCCAAACCATCTTAGTTGGGACTGTTCTACTTGGGTCTGCAGGGGGTGGGATTTAAGGCCTTGACGTATCGTCTGGTTGCGGACCATGTCTCTTCTTGTTACTTCAACCACCTTCCTCAGATACCTCATTTCTGAGGTTTGGATCTGGCTTTTGTGGGTTGTAGTCATTACCCATGACTCGCATCCATATGTCAAGACTGGCACATAGGTGGAGCGGTATACAGTAGAGGTGGGCAAATCGACACACTCCGCTGTTTCGAGACAGTCGGCTCAGTGATTTAAACTGTGTCGACACACTGTTTCGACACAACGGCACAACGGCACTATTGCCCGTATCGGGGAGAAAGAAGTCTCTAATAGACAGTATACATTTCTATACATGAACTGTGTGAGACAATCTCCTCTGTTTTTTCTTGCGCGCTACTGTCGTGTGTGAAAATCTATGGCGTTTCGTGTGACCACAATTCAATATTTTTACACAAGTCTTCATATGATGAAATAAAACGGAGATATGATGATAGCTGCAGTATATGTGAAAATAATAAAAAACAACAATAATAATAACAGTAATAATAACACATGATATCATACTAGAGTAAGCTAGTTTTGGTAGACAATGATTCAAATCCACACCGAGTACACAGATATCAGCAGAGCTAATAAAGTGTCCATTACATTGATACGAACACACGGACACTTTCAACTTTAACATAGTGCCTAAAACATTGACAACTGCAGCACTGACACAATTACCAGTGTCTATAACTTCTCAGCAAAAATAATATCACTTGTAAAAATCAGGTCATCATAACACATCCCTAAAAAATATGACATGTTTGATATTCCATACTAATGTTCCGAACGGTTGATTCAAATTTTACAAAGGCCCACGGAAGGTGAGACAGTGAGACAGTGTGTTTCTGCAAAACAGCGAGGCAGACAGGAACTGAAACTGTGTCGAAACAACAAGCAGGCTGTGTGTCGAATCTTTCGGACTCAATGCTGTTTCGAAGCATTGTTTCGACACATACACACAGTAGCCATCTCTAGTATACAACCATCTTCGTTTTCTTACCAACCTCTCTCTTGCTGAAGAATCCTTGATTTATGGCCTGAAAAAGTCTCCCAGCTGCTGCTTTTCGAGTGGCCAACTCTTCTGTGATGCCTCCCTTTCGGTCTATAATAGCATCGAGTTATTTAAAGTGGTCGATTTGCTCCAGGACCTGTTCTCCCAGCTTAATCTGATGTCTTCTTTCTTCTTGCGATATCACTATGGATTTTGTTTTAGAGCTGCTTATGACCATCCCTCTCTTCTCCAGCTCTTCCTTCCAGACTTGCAGGTTGGATTGGAGATGTGCCTCTGATTTAGCAATCAGGGCAACATCATCAGCAAATGCCAGCTCTGAAATACCGACCTGTCTCATCTTCCAGTACCCCACTGAAGACTTTCTTGTTCTTTCCTTACATGCCTTGATGACATCGTCCATGAGGAGAATGAAAAGATAAGGTGTCAGGATATCACCTTGTCTTACACCAGTGGTGGTCCTGAACTCTTCTGACTTATGGTTTGCTGTCCTCACATAATTTCTGCAAGACTTGTAGAAGCTCTGTATAGCATGAATCAGAGGTGCTGGAATGTTCTTCCTTTGCCAAACAGTCCCAAAGTTTGCTCCAGGGGACCCTGTCAAAAACCTTTTCCAGATCTATGAAACAAAGATGGATCTCGCTCTTATACTCAAGGGCCTTTTCACTCAGTGTGGTGAGTTGGGATTATATAAATATAGTTATAGGGGACTTAGTGTACTGACTGAGATCAGCTGTGAAGGTCTCTGTATCTAATAAGTTTGGTGTGTTACAGAGGACCTTACTTGCCACAACATTTAGACCTCAATCAGACTTATTCTTGAATTTATGATGACTACGTTTAATGTCTAGGGTTATGATAGTGATGAAGTGTAAGTTCACAACAACCAACAGACAGATAAACACTTAAGTAAGATCCACAACACTTTACAACACTATGACAAGCACATACACTGAACATTCTAGAAGACTATCTTAAGTAAGTCAATGGTTGAACTTTTATACAATGTATTGAATTTCTCAATATATAGATATCCTGATCCTACTACAAAGTGAATCAGGAATCACAATCAAATGTAAACACAATGTTTATGTACAAAATTTTATACAAAGGATCTTTGTCCCGACATATAATATTATTATAATATGAGTGTAGTGTTGTGATGTGGTATTATGAGGTAATACTGGCTTTTAAAGCTAGGTTGTTGTTTGTCATCACGACTTCATGTGTTTGTTACTGGTGGAAATACCATTAAAGGGTTCACAGATTCTTTTTCTTTTACAATTTCTGTCCCTTTTGGTCTTTTTAATAAAGTATAATTGATGGGTAGTTATTCAAGGGTCAGCGTCTCGTGCTGACAATTTCTTATCTCATATAGCGGCTGCAGGAAAACTGTATCCTCTGCTCGCTTGCTTCTCAGTTTGATAGAAAATACACAATGGCCGATATCTTGGGCAAGGAGTCTGCTGCCAGCTTTCTGGATCAAGCAATGCTCAGACCATGTGCTGCTATATTAACATCAGTACCACGGTCCCTGAAATGAGAAGGTTGTGCCTCCTTCTTCATAACTAATATATAATATATTTCCACACTGAAGTACAAGACAGTACAAACATAAAGTTCAGCGCTGTAGGCCAACTGCTAGCTTTTCATGTGACAATATATACACCAGTATTCCTCTCCCTAATGGTTACAACGCCTCTGCAATTCCAGCGTTAATCCCTTCCATATAATAGGATAGGTGTCATGTTACTATGTGGCACTCCATTATATATATATATCTGCATATGCAGTTATACTCCTCTCTGACAATCTTTTACAAGGTAGAGCAATATCTAGGCTTTGCCGCATGTTTGCTACTGAACCACACACATACAGACCTAATTTATCATTTCACATTCAATTTTCATATAAAATATATATTAAACATGTCTAGCTTACCACAATTCGTAAGAAAAACACACTAGAGATGACTTGGCACAGTTTCAATCTGCGGTAAAGTCCAGGCTGTTATAATATAGTTATATCATAAGAACTCAGTCCTGATCTCATCTCGATCAATGTGTACGATATGGCGTCTTCTGCAAGATTTTTTCTGCCAATATCGACAGCATTGACCAATCAGTTTGAATCTTTTCAAATTAATACACAGTTGTTGTTTATTCTCTCATTCACTTTTCATCCGTTCCTAGGCATCTACTAGCTATGCAGAGGTCAACCAATGGTCTTTCGTCTAACTACAAAGTTCAGCCAATCCCCTGCTTCGTAAGATCTTAACCTTTCTTTCACTACTATGTTTCGACCAAATTCAGGGAATTCCACCCCAAGCAGATATGACCAAACCTGACAGTATCCACGTTCTTTATATGTTTTATTACCAATATTTAATTATCTAATGGACTATTTAGATATTTTATTACATATTCTCAGTCCACAAGTCTCCAGGTACCCGAATATATGATTATCATGGGGCTAAAAGGCTTATTTAAAAATACTGTCTTTTTTCGATGTTAATTGTTTATTTTTAAACTACCACTGTCCGCATCTTTTTAACTGTACTGTCAGTATAAAGTCAGGAATCAGGTGTAAAACAGTAGAATGTCATGTTTCCCAATAAGAGCTAAGATTGAGTCGGGACCTTTTGTTAAATCTTTAGTTTTTGCAACACTGTTTATTTGAAATCGCCCTCATGCGTTTTGCATGTGATTGGCGTTCACTTTTGAATCGCGAGACGACGTAGTACTATTGCTTCGCTCCGTCTATCCTTTCCGTCTGTCTTTTTTAGGTTAACATTGTGCGTATAATTACATTAATGTTAGTATTTGTATCTAGGTCATTATGCAGTTTGCATATCAAGGTCGTCTACGAAATACAGTACCAGTTTTATTTTTAGAAGCGACTGTAAGACGCGTGTAGGCTTTACTATCGTTCGTGGACGCGTTACAGTTTATGCAGACGAAGCAGAAAAAGTGGATATCTTTTGAGTTCAGCCATTACGGCGTTATAAAACGGAAGCGCTATTGGGAAAGCACTGGTCCTTCACCATTCTTCTTTCTATTTTATTATTTCGTTCGGCTTTACATTTATGTTCTAATTTATATATGGGTATTAGACTTTTTCACCACACTCAGCTGTCTGAGTGTGAAGATTAGGTCTTGAGTACTTCGGATTGCTCGGAATCCGCACTGGACCTCATCCAATTGTGGCTCAGCTAGGCGTCGGAGTCTCTGCTCTATGATTCTAGAGTAGATTTTACCAGGGACACTGAGAAGGGACATGCCTCTATGGTTTCCACACTGTCGATTGTCACCCTTTTTGTAATGGTGTTATGATGGCAATAACAATAAAAACAACAATTGAGAAGTTACAGCCATTCATAAAAAGAGGCTAGAATAGAACAGACGTTCTGAAATAATATGACTGATGACCAAAAAACCAAATGAAGTGCCGGTTGCACCTCAACACGAAAATGCTTTTAGGAATTCTGCCACTTAAAAATGTTATTTCAAATTTTTAAAGCACCCGCACCGCCCTCCCTTGCATGTATCAAACGTGGATCTGCCGTGACTTAGTTCTCATAAGTTTCAGAGTCGGGACACTCTTTACTGACTCCGACTCCACTAAAAAATGACCGACTCCACGGCTCCACAGCCCTGGTTGACATCATTACTATGCAGTCCTTGTTCGAGAATTTCCCCTGTAAAATGTAGTGGGAAATCGAAAAACACAAATGGGATGAAACCGAAGGCGGAAACGAAAGGTACAAAGAACACACGATAGGACGGTCAGCGGACGTTACAGGATAGGAGACGTTTGCAGGAATTTGTTGAAAGCCAATTTGTGTATGAACTTTATCATGGCTTTATTATTTGTTAATATCATTACAAGATAGTTCTCTATTTGTGATCATGATGGTAAAAGAGGTGGAAGATCACGACAAACACACAGAGGAGAGAACTGAAGACAGAAATAAGAGAGGTATATTGTGACGGTATTGCCTCCCCTGCTTTGCAGTAGTGGTCCAACAGTGGCCAGAACTCAAGAGTATCTAATACGGGCTTCAAAGGTGTCTACCTTCGCACAAAATTACTCTTGGCAGAGATGTAAATAGAAGAAACAACATGCTTCTATCTCCAGGGAGTCGTCACAAGATATTCAGAATAAACGAGAACAATACTGCTTTAGCTGAGCATGTTAACTCTGTAATTCTGCCGACACTTTTGTGAAGGATTTAAGCACTTATTAATTTCAGCTCGTTCAAGCCCCCACTCCTGATTTACTCAGTGGAATTCTATTATTCTAGTATAGCTCTGTTTGGAGTGTGTGTAGTAAGTTGACTGAGACAAACATGCATTAACTTTCAAATTATTAAATCGAAGTTAAATTTGTATAATTACAAATAACAAATTGTATTAATCACTTAAGTTTTAACAGTTGAAAAATAATTTGAATAGTTATAGCTCAAGAAAAGTTATCATTACGGTCGCTATGGATTGTGAAATGTTACAAGAAGTTCAAGTGGCAGCATAGATTTGAACTTAGCTGCCAATGACGGTTCTGCTCCTTCTGATCCGTTGGTTCTTTTCACTCTGCTCACGCTGGTCATTGATCAAGGTGGTCGGGTGTAGCTCGTTTCCCAGAAATGTCAAGGAGAGTCTACCATGTGGGTCCTTCGTCTTAAGGCCTATGCCGCTGGTCCCTTGTTGTTCCAGAGATAGTACTTTCTGCTGGTACCACCAATAACTATGGTAAAAGAATAGAACGAAACGCTCTTCTGAGTATGGCGTTTTCCACCCCATAGTAATGGGTCCCTATCTTCCCATACCACCATCCCAATTAACTCAGAATTTACCCTCGATGATAATTAAATTTAATCCCTCGGGAAAAACCTTTCTTTACATTTAAATAGAATAGCTTTTATAGCTACATTATATTTAAATGAAAAGGTTAATAATACAGATAGTCTGTTTACATATGCATCTCCACTGATTAAAAAGTGTTCACATTATAAATGGAATTTGTTTTCATTAATGTTTACACTGATTGAAAAGTTTGAAACTTCCATTAACTTTAAAATGAATATTTTCCCATAGACATTTACACTGGTTTAAAGCTTGAAAACTTACCTTAATTTTAAAGGGAATATGTTTATATGGACATTTCCACTGCTTTGAAAATGTAAGTATTATACTTAGAATGTGTTGCGTGCATATTTTGACGCACATATTACAAAAATCGATATGGCCATTTAATATGGAACAGATATAGACATTCATTCATTTGTGTATGAAAATGCTGTCTATGGTAAAGCGAGATAACTCATGATTGATTTACACTTTTGATCATAGGAGTAATCGTTCTTGATATTGATTCGGCACATGGATATGACACCCATGTCCGTACTTATTTGTTAGGGCCAGAAGATATATTAATTTGCTTATTATGTTTATGGCCTGAATTCATATGTATTACATATTATTAGTACGAGTAGAATCAGTCCTATATTGTATATTTTTGATGGGTAGGCAGGACTATATTCTGTTATGCCGCTCTAGCGGAAGTAGGAGTTGTCTTGACAAGTCGTGATGAGTTCCGAGGTACTGTTTACATGGCGGTTACGCATTTTTTCAGGGCTGGTAGATTCTTCAGTAAAAATGATTTACGAAGTGGTTTTTCTTCTGTAGGAGATTGTGTCTCTACTAGAGCTTGTGTTAGAGACTCTCCTAATGTACGGTACCATGTATGATTCGGACTCCAGGTAATTCCAGACCCTATTTTTGATGATCTCACGTCGGTTAGACCTAGCTGGAATTTTGTGCTTCGCAACGCTAGGGTCACATTTGTATCGACGAAGATGACGGGCTTCCATACAGTAATTATGTCTATGTGAAGTAACTGGATTACTGTAGATCTGTATGGAGGAACTTTAAGAAATTATTCTTATACATTTCAAATTAACTTTGGCTTAGATATACCCTCCTGTGAGTGAGTGAGCGACGACTCAGGAAGGCGGCCATGTTACATTCCTGTCATCATACTTTTGAATCTCTGTCCAAAGAACGGGGCATGTATCTTACTATTCGGACAGTGGCAAGGAGATCTCAATTTTGATAGAAACCCCCTTCCATGGTTTCATATATGATATAAACTATGAACATAAAGCAACTTTAGTTACTTACCGATCCGCCTTCACTGTCGCGCTTAGTCAGATAGGGGATGCGGCCATTATGTATCATGACATTGGAAACTATTGATGTACTACCTATTATTTATGAATGTGTCATGACATGGGATCTACTATGTATGCCTGCAAATTGATGTGTCAACCTGTACCCATGATTTACTCGTTATGTCCCAGTGTGTGCGTCTAAATAAACTGTGTAAACAAAGATTCCAGCAGTCTGCATTGGTGCATTGTAGACACAAGTGTATGAGTGATTAGACTGGTCAGAACACGAACAGTACACCATTCGCGTTAATCACACTCTACACTTCTACTCCATATCTACACCATCCTGCGTCGGTTGAATTTACCAAGTTTAGGGCCTGCTTCCCCTGGAGCCTTAGAGGGAAACTACTGCTTACAGCTGCCTTTGCCTTCCCTAACTCAGGACTAGGGTGAGTTACCCATTTACAGCTGGGTAGACTGGAGCATGCCTGATCTCAGTAACACCATACACCCCAATTTACACAGATGGTTTACAGATGACTTTATACACAGCACTTTAGTGTGAAAGAACTTTACAGAATGCACATCATTTCTTTCATCTTTCCCTCCCTGCTCCATATGGAACCTGGAACTACTTTATGCTTTTAATTCTTTTTACGAAACTAGCAATAAAACAATCACCAGCCCGTGCAGTGGTGGTTCATGAATCATCATTCTATACGCTGATGTTGCCAGCCTCAAATGACTTTGACATCCACTAGCGAGTTTCACATATTACAATTCAAATGGTAATATATATATATATATATATATATATATATATATATATATATATATATATATATATATATATATACAGTATATATATAGTATATATACATATATATATGTTAGTTCACATGTTAGTAATAAAATATGAAATGTAAATCACAACTTACGCCAATCCTGGCTCACAGACTTTTTGCTCAGAAGAATAAAAGAGACTTGAATCGGCCTCTTACACGTGTCTGGGGTGTCGTTAATTTAATAACTTCCCTCTCTGACTTCGTGTGTGGTCCTTCAGTTTTGTCAGTCCCGGTTTCCTTATTTAATATGAAAGAAATTTCCTGGGCTATGAGTCCGTCCAAAATTCTCCAATAGAAGGTGTGCGGTATGTTTAAGAAGGGGTTCTGAATTCTAATTCTTCAGTCTAGCAAGGTCTGGTATCTTGGCGAGCGATTTCTCAAGAGAAATAGCTTGAGAAAATGATCAGATTATATTCACTGCCTTCCCACACATTTGTTATGCGCACCTCACAGGATCAGGCAATCTGATTTGAATATGTTGCATGACTCAGCTAATGCAAAATTTCAAACATTACTTTTCTGAAAATGGGCTATACACATCCGCTTGCCCTCGGGTACAAACTTACGAACATGTCGGTAAACTCATATAACAACTTGTTCAGAATGTAACAATCATTACTTTTATCAGAAAGTGTTTTTCTGTGTTTGTCCATCAGTTGTCTACCCGTATTCCAAGCTTTGGTGATGCGCGTACCCGCGTCTTATCAGCTATTAAGCACTGCGCTGAAGCGATGTCCGTGTTAATCTGTATACTGATATCGCTGCGCCCACGATAGCCAACATGGTTAGGTCGCTGCCACTCCTTGCAACGTAGGTAGAAATGGATAACAACCAGACATGTCTACTTATCCCTGAGAATGGTGTAAGAAGGAAAATACATAATATCTGCTACACATAGCAGAAAAAGAAAGACAGAAAGTGCGACACTTGAAAGCACACATCAGTACCACAAATGTACCGATACTGCCAGAGTGAAACAAAGATCGAGAGGGGCCGTCCCGTTCTGTCACATATATAAGATATGGAAACATTTTAAGCGGAGATCCAGGACAGACGAACCCGGCATGCATTTGTTGAAGGCCAATTCTCTTTGTGAAGCTGAAAGGTAGTGGTCATATTAATTGTAATATTGGTTTTGAGAAACCGACTTTCAAACATTCTAGTAGAAAGGTTACCAAGACGACCTAGAGGAGCATCACATGACCAAATTGAATGGTGATATTTTTACCTAAGGTCTTCGGAAAATTAAAATATCGCCGAAAAATAGTTTAATCAAACTTGACCTACCAAGCCAAAGTGGGGAAGTGTTTGTGTTTTTCCTTGTTGAGTAGATAATAATAGACTGCAGGTAATTTTTTATCATGGTCGCAGCAAAACACAATAACTTGTTTGTGTTTTGTTTATTTACGCTGTCTTGTACGCAAGAGATACTTTCGTTTCATGTCGTCAAAAGTGCAGAAGTGAGAAAATCTGACATTACAATAAAGTGCGCACAAAGTCGACCTCGAGAGAATAATGTTGCACGTCTGTGACGCACCATAAGAACACTAAGAACAGAGTTCAAGGCTGTTTTGACACCTTAAAATCAGCTGATTGCTCCGACACTTTAATATCATCTGTCTGTTTTGACACCTTAAAATCATACAACGAGACATATCTGGAGTCATCCTTATATGACTACCAGCTATGCGCAATGCTGCAATATATGTATGTGGAAGTGAACCTATGTCAGTGAGGCTAATTACATCCTCATTGACTCTTGAAATCATCGACACACTTCCGGGGATTCTCCCTGTGGTGAAATTTGTTGAGAACCAAGCATTGCACACTAATCTTGGAAAGTCACTTGAACCTCAGGCTTAATTCTTTGACTTTGATGACTTGGTTGACTGCATGTAGAAGGAACTCACTATGGACCCAGGGATAGGCAGGGGAAGGTGAGACGTGGCTGTGTGCAGGACGTGACAGTTCCTTGGGAGAGCCCAGAACCAGAGTACAGCATTTTAGCTCTGCTTAGTTGGAGAGCTCCCTTGGATGGCGGGGAATGCACAGAAGGCCATGCACTTCTTACTCCTAGCTTGGGACTAGATGTGACGATCCTTTAAATGCAAGCCAAGCTGGAAAAACTGGAGTTCATGACTACAACTCAACACATTTCGGAATGGCAGAAAAGCCACAGGAAAAGCCAAGATCTACAGTGTAGATAATACCAATGAGTCTTCAACTTGGTATTGGCTGCTGAAGAGCGAGAAGCTCAGCAGCCATAGTTAAACAACAACAACAACACCTTAAAATCACCTGATTGCTCCAGCACTTTAATATCATCTGTCTGTTTTTACACATTAATATCACCTGGCTGTTTGACATCTTAATATAACTGGCTGTTTGACACCTTAAAATCACCTGGTTGTTCTGAGACCTTAATGTCACCTGGCTGTTGTAACACATCATATCACCTAGCTATTATGACACGTTTATATCACCTGGCTGTTCTAACACATTAATATCACCTATGTGTTACACATACACATACACATCTATGTCCAAAAGAAATATGACTTCCAACACGTAGGACACATGTCAAGTTAAAAAAAAAAAAATAATAAAGTTATCCCAGACAAAAACATTTTAAAAAATTGACATAAGCAATGATTGAAATCAGACAATTCAACTAATTATACAACAGGTTTATCATCATTACCATCATCATCATCAGGTGCCATCTCCACATAGAAGGTCAGCTGTGATGGATCTCCCACGCCTTCTGCCACTTGATGGTGCACTCTGACAGACTCTTTCCCGTCCATCTCATGATGTTATCTTCCCACTTATATCGCTGTCTTTCTCCTACACATTGCCTACAACTCTTTCCTCCATTATTATCTTTAAGAAGGCATTATGTCTTGTTTTATTTACCAAAATATTTTAGCTAACTTTGATCTCCATCATTAATTCTCTTTTCACTCCTAACTTTTCTGACACTTATTAATTTGTTTTCTTCTCTGTCCAGGAGAAGCACCCTGTTCTTCTCTGTCCAGGAGAAACACCCTGTTCTTCTCTGTTCAGAAGAAACACCACATTCTTCTATGTATCAACATCACCAAGTTATTGACAACCAAACCGATAAAAACAGTCGAGAGCATAAGGTCAAGTTAATAACAGCACTATAAGTAAAAGAAACCATTAATGAATGAAAGGATCACACACACAAAAAAGACAAAGAGACATACGTAAAAATGTTATCGCAGACATGGGTCCAGTAATGGAGCAGAAATCCTCGAAAACATCCTTGAGATAACAACCAAAGAGATACAAATTTTCATACCTGGATGCTGGCAGAGAATAGAAGGATAGAAGCGGCATGACAAGATCACTAATGTGGAATTGATGACAAGAACCAGACAAGTGATAATGGAACTAGAGAGGTGAAGAAGACGCTGGAGATGGATGTGACACACCTTGAGAACACCTGTTGATAACATTATCAGGCAGTCCTTGTTCTGGAATTCTTATGGCAAGAGAGGTAGAGGTAGATCAAAGAACGCATTGGGAGGAGAAATGGAGGCCGATTAAAAAGAAATGCACAGACCTTGAGCTGATGGCACGGGACGTGACAACTTAGCGTATGTTTGTTGAAGGACTATGCTCCTATGGAAGTTGAAATGTGAAGAAGAATCTTCGGAAAGAAAGACAATGAAAGATATAGCTTCATGTCTGTGTGCAGTTCTCTTGTGCACGTGCTCTTTCTTCTTCTACCATCGGGAATCCAGAAATCCTGTCTGGCAATATTGCTTATTTCTTAACCATGATGAAATAAAGATTTCGTTCGCTCGTTCCTTCTCTGTATTTAAGATTTTAGTTGTACACTTCCTAGTAATCAATGCAATATTATCATTGTATGTTGTTGTTGATTTTCGATTTCACATTTTCCACCCCAGGGTTGATTTTTTGTTAAATTTTTTGTTCCTGTGTGTTCGATACCTCTTCAGCTGTGTATGGTATAATCGTAATTTTTTTTTCATCACGTGATATCTGCGGATGGTGCTCAGACAGTTAATCTATCATGTGATAATTTTGCGGGATGCTCAGAATGTTTCATACTTAATCATGCTATCCTGATGGTTTCAAATACCAGCTTTCCACAGTTCCTGCATAGCTAACGTACTTATCCAAAGAACTACGCTCACTGGGGGAGTCTTAAAATAGACATATATTAAAGTGTATTACGCATCGCAAACTGTCACGCGTTGAAAATTATCCATCGTTTATTAAAATAAATTCTACTCTTCTTTGGATATTGTTTTTGTTTGATACTGTGTGTACCTACTGTTTGTCGCTAATTTGCAGTTACGTTTTTCTGTTTAATTTGTGTTTGTTTTATATCTTAACTGTTCTCGGTTGGTGTTTGTTCTCCTAAGTGTAATGCTTTGAGCTATCGGTTTTTGTTTTTGTTTTCTTCTAGTCGTTCTGTCGTGTCAGTGTTTCTTAACATTATGTTTACGAACTCCCAGGGGTTCTCTGAATGGCTTGTTGGGGGGTCTTGAGTTTAAAATTTAAACGGAATTGATAGTTAAGTTAATTTGATTTGGGGAATTATCATAGATTTTTGCATTCAAATAACATTTTTTAATAGATTGTTTTTATACTTCAGTATGACTATATCGAAGCTCAATGCTATGTTTTTGTAATAAAATGTATTATGTGTATGTAACATTTAAATTATGATTTTATGTACATTTTATTTTAAAAGAAGAGGCTTCTCTGGACAATCCCAGGGATCTATGTCATAAAAATGGTTAAGAACCCTTGCTTTAAGTGGATGTTTCTATTTTGTTTTGATTTTGTTCTCTTCTCTAAAAGTTTGCTTTTTTCTTGATTCTGTTCTTTGAGCTTGCTTGTTGCTCGCCTGTTAGTTATTTGATGGCTAGTTATTGGTTGTTCTTTTCCTTAGCGGCTTTTATTTAAGCCAGTGGTTGTTCTTCTATTTGGTAGTTATAATACAAGTAGTGTTTGTTCTTGCATTCAGTAGCTGTTTATCTACCTGCTAATGTTTTTCCTTCTATATGGCCGCTGTTCTTCGAACTGAACATTTCTCTTTCAACTAGTCGATATTGTTCAAGCTATCCATTGGTGCTCTGTTTCGTTGTATCTTTTTCTACTTACAGATTGTTCTGTTCATGGGTAGCTGTTCTTTAGTTGTTCTTTGACTGTCCATACATTCCCATTTAGTAGAGATACTTGTTCAGTTTTTTTGTTCTTCTATCTGCTGATTGTTCTTCAATGTGCTAGCTGTTTTTCTAACTGACCATCCGTCTTCAATCGAGTAGATATTCTTCAATCTCACTGCTGTTCTTCGGTCAGGTAGTTGCTCTTCTAGCAGCTATTATTCTTCTATCTGGTTGCTGTTCTTCAAGCTAACTCTTCCATCTAGTTATGTTTCATCAAGCCAACTGATGCTTAGTTGTTAGGTAGTTTTCTTCTGCCTGCTGATTGTCTTTCTTTCTGAAGCTGTTCTTCAGCTGTTCTTTGACCGATCACACCTCTTCCGTTGTGTAGATGCTCTTCAAACTGGTCATTGCTTGTGTGTTTCACACTTGCGCTTTGTGAGCTGTCTTTTAAGCTGCTCATTTTTCTTATGTTTGACTCATGTTCGTATAGCTGTTGATTGCTCGTCTGTTTGGTAACTGTTCTTCTAACTACTGATTGTCCTTCTTTGTTCTTCTATGTTATAGCTGTTTTTCGAACTTCCCATCCCTCTTACATCTTGTAGTAGTTTTTTCAGTTTGGTAGTTGTTCTTCTATCTGCTGATTCTTCTTCTTTCTAGAGCTGTTCTTTTGTTTTCTTTTTAATTACGATCCCTCTTCCATTTTGTTGACGCTCTTTATGATGCTCATTGCTTTTCTATTAGGTACTTTGTTCTTCTGCTTGATGATTGTTTTTGCATCTCCTAGCTGTTATTTGTAATTTGTCATCTGTCTTCGGTAAGTGTTCTTGTAGCTAACCGTTGTTCGTCTGTTTCTTCTTCTGGCTAGAATTAGAGGGCTCTTAAAAAAGCGAAAGATTTTCACATTTTAATGGGTTTACACGCCGTACTAACATAATACATACATACATACGTACATATATACATACGTACATACATACAAACACGCACATTCGCACACGGGCTCAGACACCGATAATATATCCGCACTCAAGAAATACAATTCGTATTGAACCAGGCACGTGTTATTTTTTTTTTACATTAAATATAGTAAGGATGACAGAAAGGTCAACCTGCAATTGTGACCTCAATTAGAGGAAATTACTCCGCTGAAAACGAAATGGTTTATTGAACAATGATTTCATCTATTTCTATCTACGTATTTTTGTCCTTGTTTCTTCCGGAATAATTGGGTTGTTTTACGTATAAACGCGTTTAACTCGTACGTTTATTTTGTTTTCTACGGAACAATTATTGGCTTTTATATATATATATATATATATATATATATATATATATATATATATATATATATATATATATATATATATATATATATATATATATATATATATATATATATATATATATATATATATATATATATATATATATATATATATATATATATATATAATTGTTTGGTGGTTCAAGTGTCATAAAACTGAGAAGGTACAGTACTTCGAAACCAGTCTCGTGATCTAGACATGACACACTTTATTATAGTGTATAATTTGCAAGCCATTCGAGCTGATATTTGCAATGATATTATTACAGGAGTGTGTGAATGGAAACAGTGTAGTTCTTGTTGTTCCTTTTGTTTTGTTCTTGGTTTCTTTTTCTTTTGTCTTGTTATTAGTTTCTTTGTCTTGTGTCTTGTTATTGGTTTCTTTGTCTTGTGTCTTGTTATTGGTTTCTTTGTCTTGTTATTGGTTTCTTTGTCTTGTTATTGGTTTCTTTGTCTTGTGTCTTGTTATTGGTTTCTTTGTCTTGTGTCTTGTTATTGGTTTCTTTGTCTTGTTATTGGTTTCTTTGTCTTGTTATTGGTTTCTTTGTCTTGTGTCTTGTTATTGGTTTCTTTGTCTTGTGTCTTGTTATTGGTTTCTTTGTCTTGTTATTGGTTTCTTTGTCTTGTGTCTTGTTATTGGTTTCTTTGTCTTGTGTCTTGTTATTGGGTTTTTTTTCTTGTGTCTTGTTCTTGATTTTTTTTTTCTTGTGTCTTGTTCTTGGTTTCTATTTCTTGTGTCTTGTTATTGGTTTCTTTGTCTTGTTATTGGGTTTTTTTTCTTGTGTCTTGTTCTTGATTTTTTTTTTCTTGTGTCTTGTTCTTGGTTTCTATTTCTTGTGTCTTGTTATTGGTTTCTTTGTCTTGTGTCTTGTTATTGGTTTCTTTGTCTTGTGTCTTGTTATTGGTTTCTTTGTCTTGTGTCTTGTTATTGGTTTCTTTGTCTTGTGTCTTGTTATTGGTTTCTTTGTCTTGTGTCTTGTTCTTGGTTTTTTTTTCTTGTGTCTTGTTCTTGGTTTCTATTTCTTGTGTCCTGTTTTTGGTTTCTTTTTCTTGTGTCTTGTTCTTTGATGTTTTTCTTGTGTCTTGTTCTTGGTTTCTTTTGTCTAAAGGGTCGTCCACATATGTTGTCATGCAATTTTCGCCATTTTTTATCCTTATCTCCCCCCTTGCAACATTTCGTCATATTAACTCAGACCCCCCCTTTTTTTTGCCATCAATATGACGTCACAAATCTCTTCCCCCCCCCCCCCCCCCCCCCCCCTTTTTTTTTTGTACTACTGAAAAGCAACAAAGTAATCGAAGGTAAATTAGTTACCTAGTCATCATTATCTTCATCGCCTTTCAACTTCCTAAGGAGCAAGTGCTTAGTGACAAGTCTTCCTGTCCTGTGCCATCAGCTCAATGTATTTTTACATCTTCTTCATGTCTGTCTCTAGCTCTCTTCTCCATGTATTTCCTGATCTTCCTCTGCCTCTCTTACCCTGGGGATTCCAGTACATGGACTACCTGGTAGATCTAAAATAATGTGTAGATTGTTGACACTTGACTATGTGTTTTCTAATCATTATTTAAAATAAATCTGCAATTGTTGTGGAAAAATGATACATGTTACATTGAGCATCGTGCAATTTAGTGCAAAGGCCAAAAGCAGTTGACTTGAATATAATTTTTAGTCAGCAACTTTGGTGGATAAAAAAATTTGATTGACGATCTTTATCAAGCCCTAGAGCAGTGTTTCTCAAGCGGTGTGCCGCGGCACGCTACTGTGCCTCCGCGTCTATCAAAGTGTGCCGCAAAAGTTTGTAAATTTACTACATGAAGTATATTTTTAAACTTCGCCTAGGCCGGTCGCAAGCCCGGCTGAAAAAGGAGGAGGGCGGCCTGCATGGAGGCCGTAAGGAGGCAGCCCCTCCACCACGCAAAGGTACAACAGGCCAATCACCTGTTTGCTTTAAAACATGATTACGCGAACTACAAGAAAGAAAACCGGACTGATTCTAAAGTCAACGAACTGGAACGGACTACGGACTACGACTTATGGAACTTGGAACACAAGAAGTATAAATGGGAAAGAAGAGGAGCTGGGAGAAGATGAGGAAAGCAAAATTAGAAATCCTGGCTGTAACGGAAACAAAGAAAAAGGGGCAAGGAGTCATGGATCTCGATGGCAACATGCTGCTCTACAGTGCTGTACCCACATCTGAAAGAGCTAAAGGGGGCGTGGGTTGAATTGTGGCCAAAAACCAGAAAGATAGTATCAAGGAATGGAACTTTGTCTCTGGGCGCATTATGGCTGTAAACTAAAAGAAGGAGAAACCATAGTCAGCCTGGTCATAGTGTATGGGCCAAATGAGGATGAGAGAGCTGATGTCAAGGAGGAATTCTTCGAGCTGCTTCATAGGACAGTGGATGATTGCCTAGATGAAGTTATCATGCTCGGAGATTTCAATGCCAGAGTTGGAAATGACCATGCTAGATGGGGTGAAGTTATCGGAAGATATGGAGAAGATACTCTCAATGACAATGTAAAGCGACTCCTTAGATTCTGCAGTGAGCAGAATCTGATCATTACAAACACAAAGTTCCCCCATAAGCGCATACATGCATACACTAGATGTGAACCATCAAATAATGAGAAGTCAGTGATCGACTATGCCATTGTTAGGAGGAGCTCATTCAAATATGTCCGGGATGCTAGAGTCTGGAGGGGGCCAGAGATTGGAAGTGATAACTACCTGCTTACAATCAAAAGAACTACTGAAAGAGTTGCTCAGCATAGGAACTGCCCAATATCACGCAAGAAACCAAGTAAACAAACGGGAGAAATGAGCATTAAGACCTACAAGCTGAGAGAGCCAGAAATTAAGACCAGATATCAAGGGCTTATTGCTACAGCGGTGAGAAACACAGAAGAACAACCTGATGACATGAAAACACTCTGGCTTAAATTCAAGGACATCATAAAGACAGCTGCTGCAGAAGCATGTGGTGAAGTCCGACTTGGGAACAAGAGAAACAGGACACCTTGGTGGACAGGGGAAGTCAAAGAGAAAATAAGAGATAATAAATGGCATGGAAACAATACTTAGGAGCTAAAAACACAGCAGGACAAATAGAGAAATATAGAGAATATGTGATACTTAGAACAGAAGCAAAGAACAAGGTGCTAGCAGCAAAACAGAAGTCCTAAAAAGAATTTGGAGAAAAGCTAGAAAAAGATGCGCAAGAAAACCAGAAATTGATTTATAAGACCCTAAAGAACATGAGAAGGGAAAAACAATGCCCTCTCAAATTTATAAAGGACGAGCAAGGCAAATTGCTTACTGCCCCGAAGGAAGTAATGGAAAGATGGAAAGAATATTTCTCAGAACTCCTTGATGGTGAGCAAGGTCAAGCATCAGAAATGATAACCACCAGCACAGAAGAGGAAACCAATGGTGATGAAGATGACATAAAGATGGAAGAACTGAAGGCAGCACTGGAGAAAATCAAGATGGGCAAAGTAGCAGGGCATGATGGTATAACACCAGAAATGGTTAAGTACATGGGATCATCAGGTGACCTGTTACTCTTAAGGGTCCTACAGGCAGCGTGGTGCAACAAGACCATACCAAAAGATTGGGAGATTGCCATCATAACACCAATTTTCAAAAAAGGTGACAATCGACAATGTGGAAACCACAGAGGCATATCCCTTCTCAGTGTCCGTAGATCTACTCTAGAATCTTAGAGCAGAGACTCCGACGCCTAGCTGAGCCACAATTGGATGAGATCCAGTGCGGATTCCGAGCTAACCGAAGTACTCAAGACCTAATCTTCACACTCAGACAGCTGAGTGAAAAGGCCCTTGAATATAAGAGTGAGATCATCTTTATTTCATAAATCTGGAAAAGGCGTTTGATAGGGTCCCCTGGAGCAAACTTTGGGACTGTTTGGCAAGGAAGAACATTCCAGAACCTCTGATTCATGCTATACAGAGCTTCTACAAATCTTGCAGAAATTATGTGAGGACAGCAAACCATAAGTCAGAAGAGTTCAGGTCCACCACTGGTGTAAGACAAGGTGATATCCTGTCACCTTATCTTTTCATACTCCTCATGGACGATGTTATCAAGGCATGTAAGGAGAGAACAAGAAAGTGTTCAGTGGGGTACTGGAAGATGAGACAGGTCTGTATTTCAGAGCTGGCATTTGCTGATGATGTTGCCCTGATTGCTAAATCAGAGGCACATCTCCAATCCAACCTGCAAGTCTGGACGGAAGAGCTGGAGAATAGAGGGATGGTCATAAGCAGCTCTAAAACAAAATCCATGGTGATATCACGAGAAGAAAGAAGACATCAGATTAAGCTGGGCGAACAGGTCCTGGAGCAGGTCGACCACTTTAAATACATCGGAGCTATTATAGACCGAAAGGTAGGCATCAAAGAAGAGTTGGCCGCTCGAAAAGCAGCAGCTGGGAGACTTTTTCAGGCCATAAATCGAGGACTCCTCAGCAAGAGAGAGGTTGGTTAAAAAAAACGAAGAAGGCTGTATACCGCTCCACCTATGTCCCAGTCTTGACATATGGATGCGAGTCATGGGCAATGACTACAACCCACAAAAGCCAGATCCAAACTTCAGAAATGAGGTATCTGAGGAAGGTGGTTGAAAGTAACAAGAAGAGACATAGTCCGCAACCAGACGATACGCCAAGGCCTAAAATCCCACCCCCTGCAGACCCAAGTAGAACAGTGCCAACTAAGATGGTTTGGCCATGTCTGCAGAATGGGAAAAGATCGGCTACCACGACAAGCATGGGAAACAAAAAGCCAGGGATCCAGACCCCCAGGACGACCCAGAGTCCGCTGGGAGGACAACATTAGACAATCTTTGAAGGACCGAGAACTAGAATGGAACCAGGCCAGGAGGAAGACAGCCGATAGCATAGTCTGGCGCTCTCTCTTCCAAACCTCTACACCTCACGGTAGAAGGGGAACGACTAAGTAAGTAAGTACGTATATTTTTAGTGATCATGTAATACAAAACTGATCTTAAGCTTGAATTTATGCAATAATAATTGGAGCTATTAACTGCTTTGAACAAAAATATATATACTTAAAAATGTCATGATATTACAAAAACGCAAGTGGCGCACAGAGAACGTTCAAAGGCCATGGAAAAAGCAAAGAACTTCCACTTGGACCTAATTAAATTTCGTATTTTTTTGTTTTTTTTGTAAACAATTAAAAGAAAATCGAACTCAGCGTTTTCTTTATTTTAAAGTACCTACAAAGTATTGTATTTAATTTAGTATATTTAACTGTAATTTTGTATTCAGGTACGGGGTCAGATAGGTGTACCGCGATTTTTTAGAAAATTGAAAAGTGTGCCAAGAACACAAAAAGGTTGAGAAACACTGCCCTAAAGAATAAATATACAGCGGATATAAACCATCCACAAAGTGAGCTGTTAAAACAATAAAAAAAAAAAACAACAACAAATACGGCATAAAGTTAACTATTGCAGACAAAAGTTAAAACATACGGATAAAAGCAGGAACATAATTTATGTAGGAAGCGAATATAACTCTTTTATATTTGTGTGACGTCACAATTTTCCAAACCCACCCTCCCTACAACGTCACAAAATTTTGACCCCCCACCCCCCTCACTGCGTGACGACATATGTGGACGACCCTTTGCTATTGTGTTTTATTTTGTCTTGTGTCTTGCTCTTGCCTGTTTTTTTTTTCTCCTGTCTGTTATTTTTTTCTTCTTTCTGTCAGCTTTGTTGTCATCATTAATTTGATCAGAATAATCAAAGTAATTCTGATATATTATTTCTTGGAATGTTCTTCCTCTTTTCTGTCCTTTCTTCTTTTTTTTTTTCTTTCTATCCTTCCTTCCTGCCTTCCTTTGTCATCTTTTTCTTCTCTCTCTTCTTATTCCTCTTCCACTTCCTCTTCTTCTTCTTCCTTTTTTCGTCTTTTTCTTTATTCTACCTATTCTACCTCACTTTCCACTTCTTGTTCTTCAACTGAAATTTCTTATTTTATTTTTATTTAGTCTTTGGTTTTTTCTTAAGTTTATGTCTATTTTTCCCAAATCGACATTGTATTCATCTATTTTATTTCTTCTTTTTCTTTGTCATTAGTTTTCTTCCTATTGTTTGCCTGAGAAATATGGGTTAAACTCTATTTATCTATGCCAGACTCAACGTATTTTATCGAATTGTTCTCAGACGCAAAGGTTAAGCTTCATTTTTGTATGCAAGCTGCAACGTATTTTATATATACGTTCTCAGAACCATAGGCTAAACTTCATTTATCTATGCAAGACGCAAAGTACTTTGCTTAAATGTTCTCTGAAACAAAGGCTATACTTTATTTATCTATGCATGACGCAACGTGCTTTGTCTAAATGTTCTCAGAAACATAGGCTAAACTTCATTTATGTATGCAAGACGCAAAGTACTTTGCTTAAATGTTCTCTGAAACAAAGGCTATACTTTATTTATCTTTGCATGACGCAACGTGCTTTGTCTAAATGTTCTCAGAAACATAGGCTAAACTTCATTTATCTATGCAAGACGCAAAGTACTTTGCTTAAATGTTCTCTGAAACAAAGGCTATACTTTATTTATCTATGCATGACGCAACTTACTTTGTCTAAATGTTCTCAGAAACATAGGTTACACTTCATTTATCTATGAAAGACGCAATGTACATTGTCTAAATGTTCTCAGATACATAGGCTACATTCATTTTTTTAATGCACGTTGCAACACAGTTTTTGTAAAAGTTCTCAGAAAAATAGGTTAACTTCAATTTAATTTTGCAAATAGCAACGTATTTGGTGTAAATGTTCTCACAACAATAGATTAAGTTAATCTATGCAAGCAACGTATACAAGTTCTCGGAACTATAGGTTAAGCTAAAGTACTTTTGTAGACAAATAACGCAAGATACCGTAGTAGCTTCATCTTCGGGTTTCCTGTCGCTGGAAAGAACGCCTTCGTATATTTGTGCCGGGGAATTAAATCGATCTGACCTGAGAAAATCTCGGTTGCGGCAGAAGGAACCTACAACAAACCCTACTTTCTCGTGAGATAGCCCAAAGGCAGCCACATCAGCAGAAGTTGGTTCGATAAAAAAAACCAAACCTGCCAGCCAGTTTTTTCTAGCGCGCCGGGGACACCCCAGAAAAGCAAAGATAGAAAACTAAAAACGGGAAGCTTGCAGAGTCCAGTCGATCGGCAACCGGCGACCTCTTGTCCCAAA